>JARHVA010001959.1:2405000-2925000 GCA_037957365.1 Torreya grandis | reverse complement strand
TTTTCATTTGTTGTAATTTACCAAACTTACACTATAGTAGTAATAAATCATTAGCAAATTTCCTCCACACGTTTTCCAACTTATGATCTTTTATAGAGAACTATGTACACAAGTGTCACCACTATAATATAAATTACGCACTAGCCCTTTTGATGTGTTGTAATTAGGTCACAATAAGAATATTCTTGAGATGATCATGCATCACAAGGTGAAATAATTAAGGAAGGTCAACGCTACTCTAAATCACGCACTTGTATGAAGGCCCCCTAAGCTTGGACAAGGTTGATATCTCATGAATGCCTTGTATAAAACGTGGGGGCATTGCACATGTTATGGAGGCAATGCCATCTATATTACACAAATTTATGTGTGAAGGCTATTCGTACACATTACTTATAGATAAAATATTCTTTCAAATACTATAAAATGACACAATCTACCAAATGAGAATTAGTTAACAATCATATGTGGGAAATTATTATATTGTTCCCCCATCAAAATCCATTCCATTTGATTAGATGCATACATATGAGGTGAGAGTATCAGTTAAGTTCAATAACATAAAACCAATTATGACACATGATTAGAAATATAACACAAAACAAAAGATAATATAAAGAAAAGAAAAAACATTCTTAATCTTCTTTTAGTGGTGAATTCAAAATATAAAGATGGTATAGTCACAAATTATTATGTTATCAATGGAAATGATATCAATATGGTAGCATAAATAGATGATCATTTACACAGGTTAAAATTTAGTCCTTTCGATGAATACATATCTCACACTTTATTCACAGTTGTTGGAGTTTGAGCATATTGGCATGAGTCATACACAATAAAACCAGGAATAACTCCAAAACTCCTACACATGCACAATATTTTAGGGGAAAATAAAGGAAACAATGTCAGATCATCAATACATTCAAAATATATAAAATAGTTGCAATCTCATATCACACTAATTATCATAGGTCAAAACTTAACATTAAAACAATCCTTTGTAAAGTCAAGCATGCATGGGGCACATGGAGACCAAGAATAATCCAAAAGTCAACATAGTCAGATCATCCATCCCTTCCAAATATATAAAATGGTTGCAATCTCATATCACACTAAAATTATCATAGGTAAAAACTCAACACTAAAACAATTCTTTGTAAAGTCAAGCATGCATGGGGCACATGGATAGTTATACATTTTGCACTATCACAAAGGTTACAAGAAACATTCAGTGAATAAAGTGGAGTTGTTAGATAATAAATCACAAACACCATTAAGAGCAAAAGAGCTTCAATATAGATAAAGCACAATATTAGACATGTTACTTGATCATAACTTCGCTACACTATCATCTACTAGACATTGAGTAGTGGGATAAAGGCAAATCATATTCTAATTACAATAGAATCTTAGGGCATGACACATCATCGTGAAACACTATAATTATAATAATTATTATACAATATTTTGACAAAAATAATCAATAAAATTGATAATTGATTTACACAACTTACAACAAAAATATTTATAAGATAGTGAAGAAAAAAATATAAACACTTAGTAAACAAATACAAATTAAAGTACTTTATTGTTGCAATAAATCAAATATGAACTACTTTTATCTAACCTCTAGCTTTTTTTTCACCATGGGGGCAACTACTAGTTACTATACGGTGCAAGCCTTATAAAATTGACCTTGGCATTTAACCATAAGTTTGATCCTGCTCTATGTGTAGAGTAATTTTTTTACTCTACGTCGTATTTAATTATTTCAGTCGAGCACTACAATTTTGGTTCCTGCATACCTTAGTCGTAGAGGCAGAGTTTTGGATCAGAGGGTGGGTTCATTTTTGCCTAAGTGTCGAAGTGCAACAGAAGCTGCCAAGTGTTTCCCTCTAAGCACGGGTCCTTTTCCACTTTTATGTTTCTTTCATTTCATTTTTTCCTAAGTATCAAATTCAGGTGGAAACCACCAAGTGTCACTTTCCAAAACATAGAGCCGACTGGCTGGCGTCCTCTGAGCCCCTTTTTATAACTTTCAAGAAGACCACAAAATGTGCCACGTATCCAGTAGTAGCTAAGCGGAATGCACCACGTGTCAACACCCACGTCTCATGTCACCCCCCGCATTCTGTTCTATTTTTTGGCAAAGAATTTCAACAAGCTAAGTATCAAAGAAGCGAAAAGTGCCAGGTGGCAGTCGCGAAAGGCCCTAAACTACCTTTTTAAAGAAGTAGCGAAAGTACACCACGTGTCAGCATTCGAGAGACTTTGGTTCAATCTCTGAGTTTGATACTTTGGATAAAATCGAAAAGGCATCATTTTATTTTTGCTTAAGTGTTGAAGTGTGGTGGATGCTACCAAGTGTCACTCTCCGAGCCCCTCTTTACTCCATCCCCAAAAAAGAGAAAGATGCCACATACCCCTAGTAGGAGAAGCGGAAGATGCCACGTATCTTCCCAAAAGCAACGGAGGTCACCACGTGTCAACTTCTGAGAGACCATCTTTGAGCCTCATTATCGAATAAAGATTGTGGTGGGTCCCAGATGTTATTTCAAAGGACTGTGGAAGCGTCAAGTGTCAACAAGCGAAGACTGCCATGTGCATCCATCCCCTTAAAAGTTGTTAGGGCAAGGAACGTGGTAGGTTTTATTTTGTTAAAAACTGCAAAGTATCGAGGAAGCAGATTGTGACAGGTGTCGAAGGTAGAGCATTCCTGAGAAGAATATAGAGACAGCGGAAGGTGCCAAGTATCGTTCTCCGGTGCCTTTTAGGACCATAAAGAGAATTTTTATGAATTGACTAAGTGTCCTCTTTCATTTCAATAGAACAGAGTTTCCATCTATCTGTTACAACAAAGATGGAGGGAAACTCAGTGGGAGTTATTCTTGGTAGATAGAATAGTGCATCGAGTAGATTTTTGGAGCCTGCAAACATTAAAAGGGCCATCTATTTGTCCCCTAGGGGTGGAGGCAGAGTAGACATTTGAGCGGCCAAATAGGTGATGAAATGAGAAATTTAGGTGCAAAGGGAGGTACTAGACTTGAATCGCCATGCTGCAATCAGGGTAGTTCTTGATAAGACCAGGATGTATCTAAGGCATTAAAAGCACCGTTTGTTTATCCCTCGTGAGTTAAGGATGGAGAAGAATTATGCGAGAAAGAGGATGATGGAAGGAGTGATCTGAGGCTATAAAAGAAGAAGAATTGTAAGAAAGAAAATGGGGGATTCTATAGTTTTAGACTTTCTAGAGTTTTTGACCAGTAATATCATTTGCTCTTGTCTCAATTTTCTTGAGTTGTAAAGTTGATATAACTGTGCATGTTTCTGTGCCTTTTATGTGGCTGAATGAATTAAGAAGATTGAACTCCATGCCTTGGTTGGTGTTATCTGTGTCATTTGCAAAGTAGTCTATACTGTAGATTTTTTGAAGTTGTGATTAGGAATGTCATTTGCTTTTGTCTCAATTTCTTGAGTTGGAAGGTTTACATAACTGTACGTGACTTATGTGCCTCTTATGTGATTGGAAGATTCTATTAAGAAGATTGAACACTATGCCTTTGTTGACATTCTCTATATCTCAGCATAAGAATTCCCTGTTGTGAGTCTTTGTTTCTGTTATTTCAATCTTTTACATTGATCATGCACTTATCTGCTCTTAAATGTAATTCAATCCTATAATAGTCTCACTATGCTCAGGTTAGGATTAGGATTACACTCAGGCACATTGCCATAGTTAGGTTTCATTTCCTGCATTTGTGTTTCTAATTAATCTCCTATCCCTTTTTCCCAACACTCGATACAAAAGAAGAGACCAGCTTCTCTAAAATCTGTCTACATCGTATTTAATTTTTTCAGTTCAGCACTACAATTTTGGTTCCTGTATGACTTAGTCGTAGCGGCAGAGTTTTGGAGCAGAGGGTGGGTTCATTTTTGCCTAAGTGTCGAAGTGCAGAGGAAGTTGCCAAGTGTTGCCCTCCGAGCATGGGTCCTTTTCCCCTTTTCTATTTCTTTCATTTCATTTTTCCGAAGTATCAAATTTAGGTAGAAACCACCAAGTGTCACTTTCTGAAACACGGAGCCAGCCAGTTGGCATCTTTTGAGCCCCTTTTTGTAACTTTCAAGAAGACCACAGAATGTGCCACATATCCAGTAGCAGCTAAGCGGAACGCACCACGTGTCAGTACCTGCATCTCATGTTGCCCCCGCGTTCAATTCTATTTTTTGGCAAAGACTTTCAATGAGCTAAGTATCAAAGAAGCAAAAAGTGCCAAGTGGTAGTCACGAAAGGCCCTAAACAACCTTTTTAAAGAAGCAACGAAAGTCACCACGTGTCAGCATCCGAGAGACTTTATTTCAATGCTTGGGTTTGATACTTTGGATAAAAGTAGAAAGGCATCATTTTATTTTTGCTTAAGTGCCGAAGTGCGGCAGATGCTACCAAGTGTCACTCTCTGAGCCCCTCTTTACTCCATCCCTAGAAAAAGTGGAAGACGCCACATACCCCTAGTAGGAGAAGTGAAAGATGCCACATATCTTTCCAAAAGCAGTGGTGGTCACCACGTGTCAACTTCTGAGAGACCATCTTCGAGCCTTATTATTGAATAAAGATTGTGGTGGGTCCCAGATGTTATTTCAAAGGACTGTGGAAGCGTCAAGTGTCAACAAGCAAAGACTGCCACGTGCATCCATCCCCTTCTTAAAAGTTGCCCGAGCAAGGGACGCGGTGAGTTTTATGTTGTTAAAATTGCAAAGTATCAAGGAAGTGGATTGCGACAGGTGTCAAAGGTGGAGCATTCCTGAGCAAAATATAGAAAAAGCAAAAGGCACCAAGTGTCATTCTCTGATGCCCTATAGACCATAAAGAGAATTTTCATGGATTGACTAAGTGTCCTCTTCCGTTTCAACAGTATAGAGTGTATGTCTATCTGTTACAGCATAGATTGAAGGAAAATCGACTGGTGTTAATTCCTGGTAGATAAGACAGTGCACTGGGTAGATTTTTGGGGTTTCCAAGGCATTAAAGGGCCGTCTGTTTGTCCCCTATAGGTGGAGGTAGAATAGATAGTTCAGCGGCCAAACAGATGATGGAATGAGAAATTTAGGCGCAAAGGGAGGTACTAGACATGAATTGCCATGCCGCAGTCAGGGCAGTTCTTGATAAGACCAAGATGCATCTGAGGCATTGAAAGCGCCGTCTGTTTTGTCCCTTGTGAGTGAAGGACAAAGAAGAATTGTGCAGGAAAGGGGATGATGGAAGGAGTGATATGAGGCTATAAAAGAGAAAGACTCTATTAAGAAAAAGACTGGGGGGATTCTATAGTTTTAGACTTTCTAGAGTTTTTGACCAGTAATATCATTTACTCTTGTCTCAATTTTCTCGAGTTGTAAATTTGATATAACTGTGCATGTTTCTGTGCCTTTTATGTGGCTGAATGAATTAAGAAGATTGAACTCCATGCCTTGGTTGGTGTTATCTGTGACATTTGCAAAGTAGTCTATACTGTAGATTTTTTGAAGTTGTGATTAGGAATGTCATTTGTTTTTGCCTCGTTTTCTTGAGTTGGAAGGTTTACATAACTGTACGTGACTTCTGCGCCTCTTCTGTGATTGGAAGATTCTATTAAGAAGATTGAACACTATGCCTTTGTTGACATTCTCTGTATCTCAGCATAAGAATTCCCTGTTGTGAGTCTCTGTTTCTGTTATTTCAATCTTTTACATTGATCATGCACTTGTCTGCTCTTAAATGTAATTGAATCCTATAATAGTCTCACTGTGCTCAGGTTAGGATTAGGATTACACTCAGGGGCATTGCCATAGTTAGGTTTCATTTCCTGCATTTGCGTTTTTGATTAATCTCCTATCCCTTTTCCCCAACACTTGACACAAAAGAAGAGACTAGCTTCTCTAAAATCTGGAGGTTGTTTCAAGCCGCATTGTCCCACAGCTTGAAACTTCCCATTGTTGATTGATTAAGATCAAGCACAATTTTAAATCATCAACACTATGCACAAGTTTTATAATATGGTATGTGTATACACTTAAAATTTCCATATATTCTAAAATAACATTGGATTTGTTGTTATTGTTTCAAATTAAGAGTTATTTGTGTATTTTTTTGTTTTTTATTTTTTTTCTCTCTTTTCTTCATTTTTAAGTTTTGAAGTGGTTTTCCAACTATGGACTCAATATGGTCTAGAGGTTGAGCACAATCTTATTATTTAAAATCTAACATTAATAGGTCAATTTTAAATAAAAAATTAATCTTAAAAATATTGTAGTGATATATCTACTAATCTTTTTTCATCATAAATAATATTTTCGATATTTAATTTTTTGAGTCCCATCATTTGATAAAATTTAAGGTTTTAATTCCACTCGATTATCTATTTCTTTCTATGGTATAATGTTCTTATAAAACTTGTGTTGTATTCCATAGACAAAAGAAGTATCTTACTAACAATATAATTCACATTGAGAATTTATTTTTCCCACTCACCTATATATGTTTAAGAAAAGTAAATATGATTAGTATATTCCAATTCAACTTCTCGCTACTTAGAGACACATGATTATTGATTTATATTTGTATCTTTTTATATGTCATACTCTAAAATATATACTCACAACAACACTTTTTTATTTAAATGCACAATTTAAAATAGATTAAAATGTAAACATCGAAAAATGGCCCTTTGATAAATTTATTTTGTATTATTAAAAATATGTTAAATATGCATTTTTATGTATAAAAGAATCATTCAATTTTAACATAATTTCAAATCATTATTACTATTTATAAATCTTAAAGCGTCTTTTTACATCTCCATGCAACCTCCAGATCCATCAACTCATCCCCTTATCCTATTGTCAAAGACACCCATGTGGTCATCACATTTGCCATGCATCAGTCAAATCATCGTGTTGTTAAGTATGTCATATAGTCATCACAACTATTAGAGTTATTTGTACCGGAGAGATCTATTGCATTCATTTTCCTTTTAACTCCGAATTAATCCCTGTACTGCTCTCCAATGAAATGGTATTGATAGCTGTGAAAAGAAAATATGTAATTATTTCTTAACTGTGACTTCCAAACTATTTAACTAAGATATAAAAAAATATTATTTCATAGGGTAAGATATATTTTTTTTATCACAAACTTCACGTAGATTAAGGTAATTTATTGCTCGGTGCAATAATAATGACTGTTTTAATGACTGATTTTGGCAGCGGAGATCCACCTAGCTGCTTCCAGCTGTCAGCGAATTCAAAGTGTGCACTGCAGTTAATAATGGAAACACTGCTAGTTGTCCGCTGTATAGAGTGATTGTGTGTCTAAACGAAATCATAGCATGGCCTCAATTTGTACAGGTCTGGATTTGCAAGAAAAGTGACCGTGGAGCTCTTAACCATGATGAAATCATATCATGCCTCCGGGAAGGCCTCGTTTGCCTGTATGCCCATCCACACAGCCAACGTGACATTGTCCTTTGCCTTCCCTTCTAGTCTATACCAATACAGATCCAGAGGATATATGGGGGTGCTCGTTTCACAATCTCCTACAAATCAAACGACACCAGGCCTACTCTTAATATTTTTTGATTATTCAGACAGATTATGTTTGCACAGAGCGCCATCTCTCAGGGAAGCAGTTGTAGAATCCCTTCAAACTACAAAGATAGAAGCTTCTGAGAAGGGCTTTAGTGATTTTGTTGTCTTGTGTTTTTTTGCAGTGGGCAGCTAGCAGGGAGGGGTGAGCAGAGACAGAGTCTTCTATGGTTTCTTATATTTCTAGCTAAAGGATTGTTATAAATGTTAAAATATATAGCTACAGGTTGTGGAGTTGTTCTATATGTGCATGGGGTTTCTGCTCCAGAGTCCAAAGTTCTGAGATAGTTAGCAGTACTCTCATTTTTTAAATAGTAATTTCTGATCGATGACTCCCTGTGAGCTAACAATCAAGCCCAAAGTAAATGGAATATGGTTTCTGATTTTATATACATTTTTATTGATATGGTTTCTGGTTTCTGATGATCTCTGATAACCTTGCCTCTTACTCGTGCTTCTACCGAACCGTGATAAGGACCAGATTAAATTCGGCGAAGGCGCCATGCTAGGATTATCTGCTATATTGTTTTTGCAAATCGGAGCATTTGCATTCTACATAAAGAGTGTGTGGTTAGGAATTGAAATATGGCTCACACAAGCCTTTTCTGGAAAACTACGCAAACATTTATGCCTACGTCGTCCACCTCAAAGATGGCCATTCGCCAAACGCTTCAACTCAACTCAACCGTCTCTTGACCAAGAACAACCTTTCACAGGTATATACATTATTATCAACACTTTAAACTGCATTTTCTCTGCTTATCATTTCGTTTTTAAAGACAAAGATACCCTAATATACATGGATTCTGCATTATTTTAGGTCCTGAAAATACATGGATTCTCCCCCAGCAGACTCACCAAAGTATGTTAACTCTCGGAATTCCGATCTCCAAAGGCAGATTGATACAAATTTGTACAAAAATGGTTTAAGTATTTCGCATTTTCACACAGAATTTTAAAAATTGCACCTTACTTTGCTTCGTCCTATTTTGTTATATAGGAAGCTTTACTGACGGTGCTTGCGCAGACGGAACTGTTTAATCTGCGTCGCTCCAGTGTGGATCTAGGGGATTTTGAGTGTGATTTATCAACGAAAGAGATGGAAAGAGATATTGCGACTTTAGGATGGGTGGACTGTCCTTTCAAAATCCGTAAATGGCGTCATGCTTTTTCCACTACTCCACCAAGCTCCACAATCTTCAATGTCCTTTCCGAATCCTGTATTTACCAAGCTTGCCGATTCAGGGGTAAAGATACCGTGTTCGAGCCAAATTTTTGTACATGAAGGCTGCAAACAGCAGCTTCCCTTACAGTCCGTGACAGCTACAAGGTAAAGATTTTTGAAGCGTTTCCTCTATAACTATTTTCTTACAGGCTAGTACAATGTAACTAATAGAGTTATGAAAAATATATTTGGATTACACTCTTGCATCCTTTTGCAAATAAAAAAAGATGAAACCCAATATAATTTAAATATATTTTTCATAATGTCTACCTGTGGAAATCTCTGAGAGTTAATTGTACTTCTTTGATCATGGAATTTAGGTTTTCCAATATATTTTTCATAATGTCTACCTGTGGAAATCTCTGAGAGTTAATTGTACTTCTTTGATCATGGAATTTAGGTTTTCCAATGCCGTGAGTGTAAGATGCTTGTTATGGTTCAAATATTGTGTCATAATTTTCGTGTAAGATACAAGTTATGTTTCCAATATTCTGTCATAATTTTTTTGATCTTCTAAATTTGGTGTATTTCTAGATATTACAGGGCATTGCGATTTGAGAGAATCAAAATTTCTGATAATTTCAACTGTTATTGTTAGGGTGTGGAGCTAAAAACTTCAACTGTTGCAGACATGAAGAGGTTGCTGAGTTTTAGAAATACCGATGTCGGCAGTATGACCGACGTCGGTCAAATACAGTGCAGAAGGCAATCGACGTCGGTAGGTAGTCGGCGGACGTCAGTCAGCATTAGACAGACAGGGACTGACGTCGGTCGCTTGTGGCGATTTCAGAACTGCGGTTGACGAACAATCAGTTAAGTGAAGCGAGTGTTTGCATGTTAAAGGGCTAATTATAGTCACGAGTTGCGTGTCTAATTATTGTAATTAGACTTCTATTTTTGTATGCATGGGATCCTATTTAAAGACCCATGAGACATGTATTGTAAATCAAGAAGGCAAGTAAAAGCATTGAAGCAAGGAGTAAGGTCAAGGAGATCTACAAGTGTAAGGTCAAGGAGATCAGCTTAAGCATTCAAGGAGGGGATAATAACTCAGGTTGTAGAGTTGTTGTGTTGAGCAAGAGAGAGAGGGAAGAAGGTATTGAGGTGTGGCAAGCCTTTGAGGTGGAGGAAGAAGTAGCATATTTTTTATTGTATTTTCTTCTAGTAGTATTTAATACAAGATTGTGTATTGTCTCTCAAATTCTTTGCTGTCTCAAGTTTCTAGTTAATCATTCTGGTATAATTTCGTGTTTAATTGCTTATAAGAAAGTAATCAACTGTGCTTCCGTTGGATAAGGGGTTCTTAACAGTTGGTATCAGAGCTACGGTTTGCAGGAAGCAGGTTATTGGTTGATTACAGGGCATTCACATGATTTTTTGATTGAGTGACAGTTCAGTAATGGCAGAAGAAAGTAAGCTATGAATGGAGAAATTTAACGGCAAGAATTATCAATATTGGTGGATGCAGATAGAGGACTATCTGTATCAGAAAGATTTGTACTTACCGTTGGGTGTGGTCGCATGCAAGCCCACAGATATGAAAAATGAAGAATAAAATGTTCTTGATCGAAAGGCTCTAGGTTTCATAAGATTGAGCCTTGCATCGTCTATGATTTTCAACTTATCAAAGTGCAAGACAACGGAAGAGTTGATAAAATCTTTGGCGAATTTATACGAAAAGCCCTCGGATTCTAATAAGAGATTTTTTATGAAGCAGATATTTACTTTGCAAATGCAGGAAGGTGGATCAGTACATACTCATTTTAGTGATTTCCATGGTTTGGTAAACCAGTTAGCTTCAGTCAATATTGTTTTTGATGATGAGGTAAAGGCTCTTTTGATTTTATGTTATTTGCCTGAAAGTTAGGACAGTTTGGTTATGACAGTAAGTAATTCTGCATCTGTTTCTAAAATCTTAAAATTTGATGATGTTGTGAGTGTGATCTTGAATGAAGAAATATGCAGAAAAAGTACAGGTGAATCATCAGAGAATGTTCTAAGTGAAGAAAGCAAGGGAAGGCAAAGAGAGAAAATAGAGCAAGAAAAATCAAGGCCGAAAGTGGGAGGGAGATCCGAATCCAGAGGTGTTACTGGTTGGTTTTGTGGAAAGAGAGGACACACAAAGGAGTGTTGGTTGAGAGATAAAGAGAATCAACATGAAGGTAATGAAGAAGCAAATATTATGGTACAGGACGCTCTCATACTTTCTTTGGATAATTAGGTAGGATCTTGAATTTTAGATTCTGGTTCTTTTTTTCATGCATTCCCAAACAGAGATTTGTTCCATGAGTATGTCCAAGGAGACTTTGGAGTGCTTTATTTAGGGGATGATACGCCTTGTCAAATAGTTGGCAAAGGGAAAGTGCAGCTGAGATTGCAGATGGACAACACATGGGTGTTGAAGGAGGTCATGCATGTCCCAGTTCTGAAGTAGAGTTTAGTTTCTGTAGGAAGGTTGAGTGATGAGGGATGCGCAATAACCCTCACAGCGGATTCTTGGAAGGTTACCAAGGGAGCACTTGTTTTAGCAAGAGGTAAGAAAATAGGTACTCTTTATCTATCTACTTGTATTGCTGATTCTACTTCTGGTTTATCTACTTCAGCTGTAGATTCAAAGATGTGACTTAATAGGCTTGGTCACATGAATAAAAAGAGAATGAACGTTCTTGATTCAAAATGTATGAGTTCAGATTCGAAAAGCATAGATAGAGTTCATTGCAGGAAAAAAAAATTGATGCTTTTGACAAGAACAAAGAAGTCTTGGCATTTATGGAGAAAATGAAAGACAGAGATCAGTCACAGGGGCTGAACAATTTTGAGCAGGGCAGTATGGACAGGAGTTTGATCTAAGATGAGCTCGCGGATGAAGATTTCATCACTCACAGAAACACACAGTCGCCGACGTCGGTCACTTGGAACTGACGTCGATCAACCAGATACCGACATCGGTCATGTGCAACCAGCAGGGTCAGTAGAGTCAGGGAGAGAAGTCCGACGTCGGTCAGAAAGGAACCGACGTCGGCAGGGGGGACACCAGTGTCGGCCAGGGAAACGATGTCGGCAGTGAGGGTCAGTGTAGGGAACCAACATCGGTCGAGAGCAGACTGGGAGATGGCCGAGATCGGTCATTGAAACGGATGTTGGGCAGACGGCAAGCTGTCAAGGAGTCTCAAACGCCCATATGGAGGTCAGAAAAGGTAAGTGAACCTCATATTTGTTGTTCACCTTCTTTATATTGCTTACTGATGGTCAAGAACTAGGAAGATAGAAGAAGCAATGCAGGTAGAATTTAGAAACAGTGGGAGCTTGGCATAGATGAAGAGTGTGAGTCCTTGGAGAAGAACCAAACATGTATTTGTTGGTAGAGTTGTCCGCTTGAAGAAAGCACTGGATGAGGGATGGATTCCCAAATTAGAGAAGAGAGTGGATGGACACGTGAGACAGAAGGCTATGGCTTATGGTCTTGATTAGGCTGCAGGACAATGGAGGTTTGACCATTGTATTTTTTCTTTATCAGGTTGGATAATATTAACTACATTATCTTGTTACTATATTGTGGTGCTTGTTGCAGGGTTTCATATACAAGGAGTTTTCTGAGCTAAGGGTAGAGTTGGTTCAGAAGTATGTCATGAAGAATTTGGGAGCAGCGAAATTCTTTTGGCATAAGTGACAGGTATAGCATCACATGTTTTGTGGTGGTTGGTCTTCAAGAGTGACTTTGAAGAGGGATACAGAGCCAAGAGAACAAAGTAGATAGTGTACAAGTACAGGTACAGATTGCAGCTGTTTATCTCCAAGTGGGAGATTGTTAGGGTGTGGAGCTAAAAGCTTCAATTATTGTAGACATGAAGAGGTCGCTGAGTTTCAAAAATACTGACATCGACAATATGATTGACGTCGGTCAGATACAGTGCAGAAGGCAATCGACGTCGGCAAGTAGTCGGCCGACGTCGGTCAGCACCAGACAGACAGGGACCGACGTCGATCGCCTGTGGCGATTTCAGAACTGCTATTGACGAACAGTCAGTTAAGTGAAACAAGTGTTTGCATGTTAAAGGGCTAATTATAGTCACGAGCTGCGTGTCTAATTATTGTAATTAGAGTTCTATTTTTATATGCATGGGATCCTATTTAAAGACCCATGAGGCATGTATTGTAAATCAAGAAGGCAAGTAAAAGCCTTGAAGCAAGGAGTAAGGTCAAGGAGATCTACAGGTGTAAGGTCAAGGAGATCAGCTGAAGCATTTAAGGAGGGGATAATAACTCAGGTTGTGGAATTGTTGTGTTGAGCAAGAGAGAGAGGGAAGAAGGTCTTGAGGTGTGGTAAGCCTTTGAGGTAGAGGAAGAAGTGGCATCTTCCTTATTGTATTTTTTTCTAGTAGTATTTAATACAAGATTGTGTATTGTCTCTCAAATTGTTTGCTGTCTCAAGTTTTTAATTACTTAATCATTCTGATATAATTTCATGTTTAATTGCTTATAAAAAAGTAATCAACTGTGCTTCCGTTAGATAAGGGGTTCCTAACAGTTATGACCTTTATTAATTTCAAATAATTTTAATTATGAAATTGCAATGGGTGTGGCATTGTAAAAACTAAAAGAGCAAAAAAAACAAGAACTGAAACAAGAACAGAATCCAATTGCTATTGCAATTTCTTGAAAATTAAGATTTTATTGATCTTCAATTTTTCTTGCTTACAATGCTGTGTCCAAAACGTCTTTAAATAGATTTTGAATCCAAAAATAACTGCATAACTAATTAAAATTAACTCCATGCTAACTGAGACTAAACTATTTTTTTAACAGTTTAACTAACTGTTTGTTAACTACTTGAACTAACTGATTACTAATTGTCAGTTAACTCACTGATTCTTAACTGGTAGTTAATTGCTTGCATGTGTAAAAATTATCTTGAGTTTCTAACATTTCCTCTTAATTTCTATCATTAATAACTTCAACATTTACAATGCTTAAATTTTGTCTTAAATAATCAAAGGTCTCCTTTGTTAATGCCTTTGTGAATATATCTGTCAATTGATCTTCAGATCTGCAAAAGTCTAGATGAATTTATCTATTATTCATTAATTTTTTGATAAAGTAAAATTTTGTATCAATGTGCTTGCTCTTTTTGTGAAAAACATGATTTTTTAATAATGCTATTGCTGATTTGTTATCACAAAAGATTGGTGTTGACTCTTTCTGTGCTTGTAATAAATCTTTCAATATTCTCTTCATCTAAGTTGCTTGACACGCTGCTAATGTGGTTGCTACATACTCTGCTTCTGCTGATGAAAGTGTCACTATATGTTGTTTTTTGGATGCCCATGTGACCACCCCTGTGCCTAAAAGAAAGACATGTCCAAGAAGTACTCTTCATGTCATCAATGCTACCTGCAAAATTACTATCGATAAAACCAATCAAACTAAAATCCTTAGTTATAGAATATAAAATTTCATATTCTGTAGTTCCTGCCACATATCTCAATATCATTTTTTCAACTTGTCAATGTGAGTTTTTTGGTGACTCCATGAATCTTGAGATTAAACTGACTTCATATATGATGTCTGGTCTTGTAGTTGTAAGATACATCAAACTGCCAACTAGTCTTTTGAATGTTGTAAAATCAACATTAGACCCTTTGTTTTTTTATCAAGTTTGGTCCCTGTAGCAATTGGTGTAAGTGTTGGTTTATAATTCAGCATCTTAAATCTCTTTAACACATCTTTTGCATATTTAGTTTGACAAATAAATATTTTTTTATCTAATTGTACAACTTCTATGCTCAAAAAGTACTTCATTAATCCCAAATCTGTCATTTCAAATTTTTTCTTCATTGTTGATTTAAATGTGTTTACAGACAAATTTTCAGTGAAAATCAAATCATCAACATACAAACACAATCAAAATTTGACTTTCTTTGTTGATTTTTGTGTACAAAGTAGGCTCACTATTGCTTCTGTTGAATCCATTGTTTATCATATATGAATCAATTCTGCTATACCATGCTCTTGGTGCTTGCTTGAGACCATAAAGAGCCTTTTTCAATTTATAGACTTTTTCTTCTTGTCCTTGCACTTCATAACCTATGGGTTATTTCACATACACTTTTTCATCTAATAAACTGATGCAGGAGCATCTGCACTCAAATTTGATTTATTATATTTTTCCTCCCATATGCTTTTACTAAGGGGTAATTGTAAAGAAATAAATAAAAGTAAAAAGGTAAATGTGGGCTGTTGAGAAAATCAAGGAATGGTTGAAATGATTTTTCAACCTTAGCATATTGTTGTAATTAAAAAAACTGTAATTTGTTTTACCTAAGCCCAAGTTGGCGTGGAAGTTTAGAAGAGATTCTTTACAAACAAGATAAGATATGCAAGTGTGGCATGAGAGGAGGGTACGTAGAGGAAGAAAGAAAAAAAAAGTTCATTCATTCAAGAGAAAAAAGGTAGAAATGAAGAAGAGAAAGAGAGGGGACAGAAGGATGTAAAGAGAAGAACAGAGGCGTAGAAAGAAGACAGACAGCACAGAAAACACAAGGCATATAACCTCTGGTATATATTAATACAGGTGTGTATTTATTTTGATTTATAAATGAATGTGAGTTCTTTTTGAAGAGATTGTTTTCCTGAGACCGAAGAGGCGTTATAAGTTGTTGGACGTATGATTTCTGGCCATGCATTGAAATTAATATAAATATGGGCCACTGAAATGTTATATTTGTAATTTTGGGCATTTCAACATATTTAATACAGCTTGGCGCTCAATGATTGAGCTGAACAAACCCCTGTTTTCATCATTTGCCACATATCTTGTTGGCTGGGCATGTTTTATATTAAATAAATTGATTGACATTCTGAGTGATTGTAATTCTGGGTGCGTCTGGGTCGGCTGGGCCATCCAATGAAGTAATTACAACCTGGTCATCTCAATGTTATGCTGGACATTTTTGTTTGTTTTTAATTATGTTAAGCAAAATAATTGTTTGATACTGTTGCGTCCGCCACTTCCACCATATATATCTGATCCCCAGGTCCATTGCGCTTAGTTTTAAAAGTGAAAACAAAAATCAATGGGAGACGCATATTTGTAGTGTGTTGAAAGCGCAGAAAGGTTGTATGAAAATTTGTTGAATTCTTGACTGAAATAGAAAGCTGTTCCAATTGAGTCGAAACAGCTGAGATAAAAAGAATGGTGACGTTGTTGCTCTCGGGCCGAGCCGTGTCATATGCATTTGTTGCATAAACCTGCCCTGTTGTGTAAAGCCTACGCCAAAAGTATTTTATTATGGGTATAAGATCATGTGTGGTACACCGTGTCCCAGGAATATATATTACAATGTTACATTAAGAATCGCGCTTCAATGAATTTAGCATATGATTGTTACTCCATGTACATTTAGAAAGAACTCGGGTAGTACTATGCCCATTTAAAATCCCTGTCTTCCATCTAGATGATCATATTTTTCAAAATTCTCACGAGCTATAGGATCGATAAGAGCCTGGTAAGCAATTGAAAAGACTATCTCATAAGCTGGAAGATGCACACCATGTTATACAGTTGAGGGAAAAGATTCCATATCTACGTACTGAGCTGAAGGATGAACAGAAGCTCCGGGAGATCTACAACTTTGCCTTTAACTGGTCAAAATAAAAGGGTCAGAAGTTTTTGGCATTGGACACAGCTATAGGCATGTGGCAACTATTGTTTGCAGAAAAGCAATGGCCGTTGGTTGATTAGTGGTGCCAATTCTTGCAGGCCAGGCATAACAAGGCGATTTCCAAGGACACCTGGTCACAACTGTTGGAATTTGCAAAGATGGTAGACCCTTCATTGTCCAATTATGATGCAGAGGGTGCATGGCCATATTTAATTGATGAGTTTGTTGAGTACTTGACTGGGAATGGACTCATTCATAGAAGCAGTTGACATATTTACTATTGCATTTTATGGTGCTTTTACATAAAATTTCATGAAAGGTGCCATATCCCTATTTGCAATCAAATACAGAGATGTCTATTGTCAGACCATGCACCATTTGGGATTGGTGGGGTATATACATTGAATATATGACATTCTAGACTGTAGATCAACGCATAATTGTATGATTGTAGTTGTTCCTTGTGGTTGAGTGGTGTTTTGTTGAAGATTATTTGGTATTTTAATTTTTTGAATTTGCAGTCTAAGAACAGTTGCATCATAAACCATTCAAGAACGCTGATTTTACATCCATTTGATATACATACCAATTATTTTGAGCAACTATTGATAAAACCATTCTAACAGTATCTAGTCTAGCAACTGGAGCAAATGTTTCATTATAGTCAATTTCATGTTCTTGTGCAAAACTTTTTGCTATTAACCTTGCCTTGTGCTTTTCAACATTTCCATCTGCATCAAATTTAGTCTTATAAACCCATTTGACTCCTATACAATCCTTACCTTCAGGTAGATTAGTTAGATCCCATGTTTGATTTCTTTCAATGGCATTCATTTTCTCATTCATTGCTTTTATTTAATGTTCCTCATTAACTGCTTTTTCATAATACATAGGATCATGAGTGAAAAGAGAAAAATTTGAAACCAAATTTAATTTCTCTTCTTCTTGATTATAAATCTCATTCAAATTTTTTATTTTTTTACCTTTAATTTTTTATCTTAAAGTAGCAGGAGTTGGATCTGATTCATCACTTGTGAATTTGGAGTAGGGTGACATGCATGACCAGATGATTCACCTTGTTCAAACCTCCTAGGTGTTCTTATTGGAGTGCTTGTTCTTGTTTGTGGAGAGGATTTTCCACCTTGCAAATTTTGTTCTTCAGATTCTTCTTCATTCTATGGAATTGGTGCTCCAATTGTGATGGTGCTACCATCCCATGCTTCTGCTTTCTTAAATTCAACATCTCTGCTAATAATCACTTGCTTTGAAATTGGGTTATACAATTTATAAGCTTTTGATTCTTCATTATAGCCAATAAAAATGCATTTCTCACCTCTATCATCAAGTTTTATTCTCAATTTAAATGGTATAAGAGAATATGCTATACAACCAAAAATTCTGAAATGATGTACACTATGTTTCTTACCACTCCACGCTTTTTGTGGAATTTGATCTCTGACACTCTTTGTTGGGCTTCTATTCAGAATATACATTGCACATGTTACTGCTTTTGCCCAATATTCATAAGATTATGTTTTAGTCCAAGTATAAAATAAACATCAGAGATAAACTTTCTTTCACCATTCTTTGCCAAAACATTTATTACTCCTTTATCCATTACATCCTATTTGATATCATTTCCTAATTTCACTTCAGATTTTATAGAATCATCAAGACTAGCGAAAAAAATTATTTTCTGTCATATGATTACTGCATCCACTATCCAAGAACCAAATATCTCTAGCTTTTTCTTGAGTAACATTACAAGTAAGAAATAAGCTTCCAGGATTAGAACTAGATTCACCTGGATTAGAACTAGATTCACCTGTGTAATTAGCATTCTGCTTGTCCACATATCTTTGTTTTTTTCTACAGTCACTTGCATAATGTCCATATTTTTTTTAGTAATAACATTGAATATTAGATTTATCAAATCTCTGTGAACTTTGCTGGAAGTGATTGTTGCCACATCCTCTACTGCTATAGTTTTGATTATTGTTTTCACCTTGATCTAGATTGTTCCTTCCAGTTCTGTCTCTGCCTCTGCCTCTTCCTCTGAAGTTTGACCTTTCTCTTCCTCTGTCAAATGATACCTGTGACTTGAAAGCATTCTCAAGAGAAGTGTTATTCCTATTCATTCTGGATTCATGTGTTAACAGAGAACCCATTAATTTATCTACTGATAACTGTTCCAAATCCTTAGTTTCTTCAATAGCTACAACTATTGCATCAAATTTACTGGGTAAACTCATGAGTATTTTTTTTATAATCTTTTGATACGTGATTGTTTCTCCATTAGATCTAATTTGATTTATTATATTCAACACTTGACCTATAAACTGGTCTATAGATTTTGATTCATTCATTTGAAAATTTTCAAAACTTCGCCTAAGAGATTGCAATTTAGCAATTTTTACCTTTGTATTATCTTTATAGGTAGTCTCCAAGATTTTTCATGCCTCTCTCGATCTCGTTGCTGATGCAACTTTGGAAAAAATTGATTCATCCAATGCCTGTTGGATTAGAAATAAGGCTTTTGCATCTTTTTTCCTGTTCTCTTTAAGCTCTTCTTTTTGTGCTCGAGTTAATGTCAGATGGGCTATCTCGTCCTGCGGTTCTACAAAACCACTCTCTATCAGATCCCAAACATCTTGTGAGAAAAATAATGTTTTCATCTTAATTGCCAAAAAAATCGTAATTCTTACCATTAAAAATGGGAATTTGAGGCTGAGAGATACTGTTGTTCACTGCCATGTCTCACGCTGAAATGGCTTTCTAGTTTGCTATTTCAAAATACAGTCATTGATGTCGATTACTTTGCCAAGGTCGGTTAGGTAAATGCTATCGACGTCGATTGGGTCTGCCTGCCAAGGTCGATCTGAATTGTCGGCCGACGTCAATTTGGTTGCCGATGTCGGTCTCTACGCTCAAAGCTTGCTCTTCCTTCACACATTGGATTGCGACTGCGGCGCGTTTCTACTGACTGCGCACTTCTCCAATCTGCGCTTCTCCTTACACGGCTTCCCTTGGCTTCTTTCCTTACCAGGCTCTAATACTAATTTGTAGAAACTAAAAGTGCAGAAAAAAACAAGAATTGAAACAAGAAAACAAGAACAGAACCCAATTGCTACTGCGATTTCTTGAAAATTAAGATTTTATTGATCTTCAATTTTTCTTGCTTACAATGCTGCGCCCAAGGCGTCTTTAAATAGATTTTGAATCCAAAAATAACTGAAAATAAACTGCATAACTAACTAAAATTAACTCCATGCTAACTGAGACTAAACTATTTTTCTAACAATTTAACTAACTGTTTGTTAACTACTTGAACTAACTGATCTCTAATTGTCAGTTAACTAACTGATTCCTAACTGGTAGTTAACTGCGTGCATGTGTAGAAATTATTTTGAGTTTCTAACAGGCATGCAGGATCTTTTAAAGTTGGTGATGCATAAGACCAATTCAGCGTCCAAAAATGCATGAAGGGGGAGATACGACTGTAGGCCTTTGACGTGCAAGGATACATAAAATATATTCTGGAAGTCACAATTAGCATAAGACTTGCGCGCAATGGCTTATATGCTTAAAATTTTAACATTGAACTCAACTGTGTTGATTTAAACAAATAATTTTGAATCACATTCGAAGTTCTGGCAGACATCTTCCCCATTCTTGAAATTCAAAACATAAAACATAACATTAGAAGTCTTTCATTTTGACATAAAACATAACATTTGACATGCTTTCAAGAATGCCACAGGGCTAGAGATCAAAACATAGGTATAAACCTCCACACAACATGGTAAAGCTCCAATTTACAATTTCCTAGTTTCTAAATACTATTACAATTTAACTGTTCAGTTTTCTCTCTCTGCTTCTTGGAGGGACTTGGCGCTCTGCGCCCTTGTTTATATGGTCCTAATAAGTTTGATTATGCCACTTTTTAAATTGTATGGTGGGTTTGTTTGTCTTTTCCACCTTTCCTATTTTTTACTTATTTAAAGTCAGTCATTCACACTTATTTTTACAAAGTTTAAATTCAAATCATTTATAAATGGAGTGATTAAATTCAAATCGGCTACTCACACTTATTTTTACGAAGTTTAAATTCGAATCATCTATAAATAAAGGACTGATTAAATTCATAGAGCATTTTGTTAATACTATTTTATTATTTTTTTTAAAAGAACTTATAATTTCTCTATAAAACATTAAAGAGTCTCACAAATTAAAAGACCCAAACTAACTCTCTAATGTAGACTGCCAAACTAAACCATTATCCATTTTAATATTGGAAAGATTAACTCATTTCTAAAATCCACTCTAAAAACATACAATTAAAGGAGGTGACATTAAACAAGTAGGATCATAAGTCTATTTTACAATTTGCACGTCTTTAGTAGGGAGTTAGCTAAGACCATTTTTTTCCCTGAAAATTACCAAGAATTTCTATACAATTATTAGTGTTACATTTAAATATTCATATCTCATTCAAAAATGGTCAAATAAATTTAAATTGGGATAAGAAGTTTTGAACCAAATTTTTTATATAATTATTAGTGTCACATTTAAATATTCATATCTCATTCAGAAAAGGTCAAATAAATTTAAATTGCGATAAGAATTTAAAAATGGTTCAAAATAGTTTTTTTTAAAGACTATTTGAAAAATTAACATCATTTGATTTATTTATGTATTTGATTGATTTTTTTTAACATTATATTTTGTAATGTTTAATTTAAAATAGATGTCTTTTATATATAAAAATGATATTAATTTTTTAATATATATTAAGACATGATATTATAAAAATTATTTGAACAACTAATATTTTTTATTTTAATAATTTTAAAATTTAATATCCAAAATTTAAAAATGTTTATCTATATATTATTGTAAAATATTATTTTTATATCAATATAATAATTATAAATTTATTAGAAAGTAATGTGCACTCATAATTACAAAAGAAATGATGCGGTTTGATCATCTCGAACAATAAAAATATCAAAATCAAAATACATCAATATTAATTAAGACATACGGTTAGTGAACTTTATTAATATGTACAACCTAGTTTTCTACATAATAATCTGTAATCGTTTGATTTTTGCCACTAATATCTGGCATTAGCTATTGTAGTATTTCTTTCTTGACATAAGAATAAAACCAAGAAAAAGCATGATCTCCATTTATTATTTAATATGGGCTTCAATAGGTCGCATTGATAGATTATGTAAATATTATTTATTCATATTACAATGACATAGAAGTGTTATTGTTACTTAATATATTTTAAAATTATTTTTTGAAGTTTATTTGCTATTTAGTTTTCTAATAGATTGTGTTAGTAAATTATTTAAATATTATTTATAAATATTTAATAATTTTAAGAAGTGTCATTTTTATTAATGGTAAAAGTGAGTTTTTTTTGAAAATAGGGATTCTACTTTTTACAATATATTTTATAAACATGGTCTTCAAAATCATATATAACAAAAATGTTTGCAGAGAATCAACCAACGAAAACCAACAATACAAGAACATCATAAAAACAACAACTTCCACATTAATTGTACAAACAAAAATTTATTAAAACTCTTTCAAACTTATTTTCTTTTGCAATGTGAGGGTCATATTAAGAGATGTTAAATCCTTCTTCCTTCTATCATTCTTTTTGTTATCTACCATAATCCACTTCCCCATCATCTAGAAGGAAAGGAATGGACATATCTAGTGAAGCTTCTGAATCATTCAAAGGTAATCGTGCCAATGAATTCTTATTTAAATCTTCACCTCTAATTTGGTGATCTTTATTTTCCATCCCCCGAGGGGAGGAATTTGTGGTGCTTGTTCAACTTCATTTTAGGCCAAAATTGTATCTCCATATGGTTCCTCTAAATCACTCCCACAAATCATTACATGTTCAGGTAGAGCTTCCTTCCACCACAAGATCCCTATAGTACACTTAGAAAAATTACATGAAGAAACAAAATGATCTATTTGATAGAAATATCTACAACAGAAAGACAATGTCTCAAAGTCGAGACATTGCTTCCAAGTTCTATTTTGAACCTTCAAATCAATAGACTCAGGAAGATCTATGGAAACATCTAGATTAACTAAAGTCCAAGCAATAGTTGTGTGGTGAATAATCTTGGGATCTATATACAAGAATTTACCCAATGAAACACCAATAGATTTGAAATAGAAAGGAGTCTAGAATTGTAAGGGTAAAAAGTGCATTCTTACCCAAATCGGTTTGATGTTGAAGGCCTCAGAATGAAGATTGAATGAAGGAAACCACGGTTTGTAGGTCAGAACACACTTGTTCCAAGACTAGATAGGCCATTGAAACAAAAAAGTCCTATCCACTTCTAAATAAAAAAGAACAACGAAAAATCCTTTTGCATAAGGAAAAATGTGCAAGTTAACATCCATAAGCAACAACTAGTTCTCCTTCAACAAACCACTCAAATCTATAAGATAAGGCCACAAGTTGGAAACATGGCATATCAACCCATGATTTGATAGATTTTGTTCTCTATCCATAAGCGTTTGAAGCTGCTCTCCTTCAAAGA
The DNA here is from genome assembly GCA_037957365.1 of Torreya grandis. Taxonomy (NCBI): domain Eukaryota; kingdom Viridiplantae; phylum Streptophyta; class Pinopsida; order Cupressales; family Taxaceae; genus Torreya; species Torreya grandis. Next base: position 2,901,916 of record JARHVA010001959.1, on the reverse strand, counting down.
GATAGAGGGGTATGATTTAGGTGTCATAGACTTGTTTTGCTTCTCATTAGCAGTCGTTATCGCATAAGAGGGACGTTTATCCCTATCTTTTGTTTCAAAACCCTTTCAAAAGCTAAGGCCTTTGCCACCACCACATGTGTAGAGTTGTGGAACACACCACTATTCTTATTAATTGAAGACCCTGCCAATATCTTTATCATCGCACCATGCTTTGCCTAGATCTGAGTCATCATCATTGCCACTACCCTATCTCTGTTCTTGTCATCAACATCCGTAGACATCTCCTATACTTCTATGGCACCACTCTCCAAATGAGGGCCTCCCTCCTCACAGATCCAGGTACTCCATGAATCACTTGAGTTAAAATCCCTATAGACTTAAGGGTCTGAGTCGCCCCTAAATCAGAACTAAAATAGCCTCCCAAATCTCCCAGTTTCAAGATAGAGGCTGTTGTTGCTTGAGTCTCCCTTGATACCTGCAGGGTCCCTAGAAGCATTCCTGAAGCAGCTATAAAAGAATCTGGTTGATTACCTGATAAACCAGAAGATGTCTTTACAACAAATGAGGGCATAAGAGGCACTATTATTTCTTGCAGCAAAAGATCAAACTTTGCCACCAAACTAATATGGCAATTAGGGTTAGGGTTTTCCATCTTCTCACTCATCAGTGTTGTTTTCCCTCTTATGCACCTATTTTTCATTGATGATTAATTTAGGATTGTTACTGCTCACTCATCAATATTGTTTTTTTAAATTTTAAGAAATGTTGTAATTAATTGTTATTTAATATTTATTTTTATCTTTTTAATAATATTTATAATTTTTTAAAATAAAATTATTTACAAACAATATATTAACATTTATTAATATTAATATAATAATATAAATTTATTTTAAGAGTGATAAATCTAATAACATTTATTTGATTATTCAAAAGAAATAATATTTAAGAGTTTATTGATAAATCTTGTATCATGAAATACAAATTATATATATTGAATATTTTTGTATTACCCTAAACGCTATAATTTCATGTTTTGAATTATAAGGTTATATATTAAGAGGAAATGAAGCTTGATTTATAATTAAATAATCCTTGGAAAATGTGTTGTATAGTGAACTATATAATAAATATATATTTATGGAAAAACATGAAATGCATATCATATAGTTGGTAGGAGATTATTTTATAAATAAAAGCTATCACATCAATCTTTTCATTTATAAATGCATGTTTAAGTTAGGGTACATGTCATTATGTGGTGCAATTGTTTTTTTGGACAAACAAAATGGCCCTTCTAGCAAATATATGTTGATAAATTATATATTTTTATATTGTATATATTTCATATAATTTTTTTCAAACATTTTTATTATTATTGATAAATGGTTTTGAAAGGGACCATACCCAATACAAAAAGGCTCAAAATCCAGATAGAACATGGAAACCCATAATCAAGAAAGGCCCAAAGATTAGATAAAACATAAGAACAGAAGAGGGGTCAAAAGAGTGGGGACCAACACCCAACTACAGAAAAAAAACTAGAAAAGACAAGAGATAGCAACATCAGGGATAACCCTGACAAATAACAACACCAAAACTAAAAAATAATGGCAACTTCACAACATCAAAAAAAGGAATCTTCACTTGTTGAATCTATTTTTGAGTCCCTCCAAAGCATTAAATAGATTAAGAGCAGTAGTTTGAGAAGGGTCTATCATGTCATTGGTGGTTAGAATATAAGTTTTCTCAGTGCCACCTTTCCACATGGAAACCCATAATCAAGAAAGGCCCAAAGATTAGATAAAACATAAGAACAAAAGAGGGGTCAAAAGAGTGGGGACCAACACCCAACTACAAAAAAAAAAACTAGAAAAGACAAGAGATAGCAACATCAGGGATAACCCTGACAAATAACAACACCAAAACTAAAAAATAATGGCAGCTTCACAACATCAAAAAAAGGAATCTTCACTTGTTGAAGCTATTTTTGAGTCCCTCCAAAGCATTAAATAGATTAAGAGCAGTAGTTTGAGAAGGGTCTATCATGTCATTGGTGGTTAGAACATAAGTTTTCTCAGTGCCACCTTTCCACAAGTCTGGATGCAAGTTGCTTAGGGTGTAAACTTGCCTAACTTGAAACTCCATGAACTTCAAAATGGCCTGTTGCATGGCCAAATGATCATTATGCCTGCTTCTAATATGATTCACGGTATCTTCCAAGGCTTTCATTCTTTTGAAAATGTCTTCTATCTTAGTCCCAGAAAGGGAGGAATTATCCACCTTCTTCTTGCCCTTATCAATAATCTTGTTGAGCTGTGTAACCTCCTTTTTGAGCCCACTAGTCCTTTCTTCCATCTACATAACTTGGGCTTTGATTCTAAGTTCCTTGAGATTATGATGAGAGGGATCAAAATCCATAGTAGCATGCCTCGTATCAAGGAGACTCTCTACAATGGCAATTTTATTTCCCATGAGAAAGCTAGGAGCTAGACCTTTGCCTTTATCACTCTTGAGAGGAGGAGAAGGTGAGGCATGAGATCTAGGATTCTTAGTCTTAACCCTTCTTTGGGCAGGAGGTTCAGATGAGGGAGGGGGAGGAATAATGTGAGCTAGAATGTTAGCTGAGACAATGTGGCAGTGTTGATGCAAAAGAAAAATAACCCCTTCATGAAGAGGTAGGGCACGCTTGTGTGACTAAAAATCATGAATAGAGGCTTCCATGGAATGCAAAATATAATAAGGGAGACTAACCCTTAGACCCTTATGCAAATGGTTTAGAAGGACTAGATTATGAAGTGACAGAGTGTTGTACCTACCCTCCAAAGTCACATACCTCACCAGCATACTAGCCACCTCATCAAAATGAGCAGGGAGAGAGGAACGCACAATACCAACTTTGACAAAAGTCAAGGAATTAACTGTGGAACCCTCTAGAAGTCTTTTCTCCTTTGCAAACTTATCAAATTTATTTCTTAAGAACTTTAATTCATCCCTGCTAAGACTAGTGACAAATGCAATGAGATATTTGGTGATAGAGAAGGTTTTACCTCTATAGATGACAACCATGTTCTTCCAATTGTTGGCAAAAGAGACAAAAAAATGGTTGTCATGTTCCTTAGTCTTTTGCATGAAGCTTGTGAATCCTCCCACATTTAAATCCATCCAAAGTTCATCATTTAGCTTCTAATTTGGGTCACATAAGGGCTCAACATAGCATAGAGTGCCACCCATGGCGTTAGAAGCAGGTTCACAGCACAAGAGTTCATAGAAAATAACTAATAGACCGCTCCCACACTGCCTTTGTACAACCCAAAACCTAAGAAAAAGACAAAGCATAGAAGTCCAATGAAGTATGCCGATGAAATAATCTCGAAGAAGGCATGTGAATTCCAAGTAAAGATTATCTTTCACATGAGTGATTAAAACCTTCATACCATAGCTAATCATATCCAGATGCCCTTTCCTTATTGATGATATATTTAGTATTTTGATGGATTTGGTTATGAGCAAACCAAAATTGAAGTTTTTTATTAATCACCCTCATATTAGCAAAAGCGTATGCCACATAACCTTCTCTATAAGTGTGACATATCTTGTAATTAGAGAAGGCCCTACATATGCTAACACCCTCTAGGATGAAGTCTCTGATAGTCCAACTAGCTGGATGAATACCATTGAGGTGATTAATGATATTCAAAGAATCACCTTTAATGACTATATTATTGATTTGGCAATCTTTCACTAACTTGATCCCCCATAGAACAACAAGTGCCTCAGCATAATAGTTGGATTATATACCCATAGGTCCAACATAGGCACCAATAAGATTGCCTAAGTGATCCCTGATGATCCCACCTCCTCTTGCAGCTCCTAGGTTGCCTTTAGAGGTGCCATCAAATTTGAGTTCATACTAATTAGTTGGAGGAGGGATCTATTGAATAATAGATCTACTAATAGAGGGAGTTCTGATCTGAAAATCACCAATAATGATATTACAATTAGAAAGAAATGTCTCCTCATCTTTAGGGAGAATTTTATTTTTTAGAGGCTTGAACTTGAGCACATTTTCTTTTGCATCAATAGAGATATTTGTTATTAATTTTTTGTAGGAATTCTTGCAATCTCTAAAATTAACCGCATTCTTAGCCTTTTAAATCCTCCAGAGGGTGTGAGGGAATATAAGTTTCCAAAAATGTCTGAGCATGTTGTGTTTGAATGGAGTCTGGCATTGCTCCCAGGCCTACAAAATATCTTTTGGAAAGGTCCAGGAAACCTCAAATATAGAAAAGACAAGTCCCCACAACTTGTTAGCATAAGAGTAGTGTAAGAAAAGGTGATGAATGTCCTCAACTACTTGCCTACATAAGCAACACATGTTAGGCATAATAAAACCTCTTTTGATAAGATTATCATTGGTGAGAATAATTTTATTGAGCACCATCCACAAAAATTTATTAATCTTAGGAGTGAGCTCTTTGAACCATATCCTGTTCCAGACAAAATCAGAGTGAGTATCCTCAGAAAGTAGTTGATAACTAGCTTTAATAGTGTAAGAACCATCAAAATAGTTAACCCAAATAAAATGATCCCTAGGACTCAACTAGCTAATCTAAATGTTGTCAAGAATCTCTTGGAGTGATGCCACCATAGCTTTCAAATCAATGCAGTTATAAGAAATAATAAGAGTGAGGTCCTTCCATTAAAACTTACCATTGTTGTAGTAAATATAACCACTATCTATGTCACCAGTATGAGAAGAAAGATAACTCTCCAACTGAATCCAAGAGCTATTTTGCTGTAAATTTTGAAAATTAGCCCATCTATCTTTCCAAAAAAGAATATCCTTACCATCACCAAGTTTCCATTTAGAACCCTTCTCAATACAACCCCTAATTTTGATGAGGTTTTTTAAGAAAATAGAGCCATTTAGAAGGTGCTCCTCAATAAGAAAGTTATGAGAACATTGTTGACCTAAATACTTGGCTCTAACAATATTATTCCAGGGTTGATAATCCTTTAATAATCTCTAACCCATTTTGGAGATAAGAGATGCATTCATTATCCTAATGTTTTTATTACCCAGGCCTCCCATTTTCTTCTAAGAACATGCCTTATCCCATGCCACAAGATGAGATATATTCTTATGTTTAGTACCAATCCATAAAAAGTGCTTTTGAATCCTTTCAATTCTATCATACACAACTGAAGGAATAAAGGACATGGGCATGATATAAATGGGAAGATTTTTCAAAGTACTCTTAACTATCAAACACTTACCCACATTAAAAAGAACTGGTCCTTTCCATCCATAAATTTTATTTTGGAATCTATCAATAAGAGTGTTCTAAACTATCATAAAAATTTTCCCCATACCTAAAGGAATCCCAAAATAAGTAGTCGGGAGAGAGTTAATCCTACATCCCAAAATTTTAGCAATCTTCCTTTGCTGGTTAGGAAGATTGTTAAATAAAAACAAAGAACTCTTTTCATGATTGATTTGCTGTTCGAAAGCTTCTTCATACAATTTAAAAATATGCCTCATCATTTTAGCTTCTAAAATGTTAGCTAGAAGAAGTAAAATTGTATCATCAGCAAATTGTTGATGTGAAATAGTAAGATCCATAGAAGTGGGTCTAAAACCATTAATAATCCCCATAGAAATGGCTCTGGTAATAGATCTACTAAGACTGTCCACCATAATAATAAACAAAAGGGGAGAAAGGGGGTCTCCTTGCCTGATACCTCTGCTACTAGAAACTAGACCCACAAGTGAACCATTAACAATGATAGAGAATTTAGGAGTAGAAATGCAAGAATTGATGTTCTTTCTGAAATGAGAAGAAAATCCAAATTTCTCCAAAAATCTATCAAGGAACAACCAAGACACCCTATCGAAAGCTTTGTTCATATCCAGTTTCATGACCATACCTGCCTTTTTAATCTTTTCCATGGAATGGATAGTCTCATGCACCACTACTACCCCATCTTGAATGAGTCTGCCTTTGAAAAAACCACCTTGTTGTTTGGAAATTAGAACTGGCAAGAGGGACTGCAATCTCAAAGCCAAAGTCTTAGTAAAAATTTTATACAACACATTGGTGAGACTAATGGGCCTAAAGTTCTTAAAATATTTAGCTCCATTTTTCTTAGGTATTAACACTATGAATGTGTTTTTGATCTCCTTAAGAGTGTTAGCCATTCTAAGAAATTCATTAGTGGCTTTAAGCAAATCTGTAGAGCAAATATCCCAAAAATGTTGAAAGAAGAAGACTGAGAAACCATCAGGACCTAGTGATTTGTCTCCTTCCATAGAGAAAATAGACTTATGTAATTCATCAAGAGTAGCAGGCTTAATGATGCTAAGGAAATCCTCTTTTGGGATGAGATTATTAGAAATTGAGTCCAACAAAGTAACAACAACCTCCTTAGAAATGGGGGTATTATCATTCAATAAATTCATATAGAAAGACAAGGCCTCCTCTTTGATATTATCAAGATCCATGGTAACAGATCCATCTCTCAAAGAGACCTCAGAGATTCTATTATGGGCTCTATGTTTAAGGGTGGTCATATGAAAAAAATTAGTATCATGGTCACCTTCCTTAAGCCACAAGGCCCTAGATTTATATCTCCAGAAGGATTCTTCCTGAGCACAAATATTATGGAAATCAGAGAGGAGCTTTTTCTAAATGGGAATCTTCAACATTCATACCTTTGGCAGCTATTTTTTATTCTAAATAAGATAATTCACCTTTGATCTGCTTTTTTTTTTTAAAGATGTCTCCAAAAACATTCCTATTCCATATTTTGACCTTTTTTTAACATTTTAAAGATTTTGGATGAAATGAAATTGAGTTTTTCCCTCAACCTCCAACATCCACCAATCTTGTATCCTATCCTTCAACTATGGATGATTAAGCCACATTTTTTGAAACTTAAAAGAGGTATGCCCAAATTTAGTAGGAATAGAAATGGAGAGCACGATGAGGTTATGATCAGACCTAATTCTAGGTTGATAAGAAAGATATAATTTTGACTCAAAATCCAATCCATAGAAATAAGGGCTCTATCAAGTCTAACCTGAATAAGGTCTTCTCCCAGCCTTCTATTAGTAATTTTTTTTCAAACGTTATTAGTCTTCAAAGAAACTATTTATTTAGGATACTAAAATTATTTTACAATAAAATTTATTAATGTTAAGTGTTAAAATTGAGTAAATTACCACATCCAATTTTAAGTGTGGTGCACTCTAATACATAAAGATGGTTCATAGTATATATCAAAAATAATTTTTATAAATTGATCCATATATAAACTATTTATAACATAATTTATAATATACAAAGACAATTATAGCACTGATAATAATCTATTATATTTTGTATACCATTTTAGAATACTACTATTATAGAATGAATACTGGTAGTTGCCCCGAGTGTGCAAGGAACACTGGAAGGAATATAGAAGTTATTTCTTTCTATTTGTAGAGTATATTTCCCTTTAAGTGTTTCTATGTTGAGTGTATGATGTGGACACCCCATAAATTGATCACCTATTATCTCAATCAGTGACTCCTCTACCATGACATTCACATTGTATCAACAATTATGCCCTCTTATAGACCTGTGTGGCATGCACTTTGCATAAGATTTGCAACTCACTTCAACTACACTCTTTTATCACTCTCCTAGACACTTTTAGTTCAGTCCCTGGATCATTTTTTATTTTAAAGCATTTGGTTTACTTTCTCAAGACCCCTAATGCATATTCAACCTTTTCCTAGTGTGTTTAAGCCATCAAGGCTTTCCCAAACTCAATTGAATTCTGATTCATAATTTATTCACATAAGGTCAACTCATTATGCACCTGAGATCAAAATCAATTTTTGCTTGGTTGATAAACACTTGCCCTAACCCCAAGTAAAAATCTTAAAGACCTAAGTCTTTGTTAGGATCAGACTCTCCTAGCCTCTACTGGGGTGTTACAGTACACAGGGTTCAGGCTTAATTAGAGGAAGGCATGAAACCAAGGAAAGTCAAGCACATGGCCCTTGCTAGTCTTGACCCCTCCTAAGTTGATAGGGTAGATAGACCCTAGGGTGAATGATTGAGTCATGAACCAAGTGGACATAGGTTGGTAGGTTGATGAAATCACATGGAAAATATGAGTGTGACATTTATGAAGTAGAATGAAGATATGAGAAACATGAAAGGGGTTTGAGAGGAAGTAAAGAAGTAGATGTGGAGCTCATAACAAGTAATATTTATCCATGTGGTGAATGTAGAGTGGGGCCAAGACATCTAACACCTAGTTCTGCAATGTGATGTTTGGAGACCCATCATTGATCTTAAGGTGGCAATGTGCATAGGGATCATGATTAATGAGAGAAAGGTATGTTGAGGGGTGTAAACCTAACTTGCTAGTTTGGATAAGGGCCAAGAATGCCTAGAACTAATGAAAGGTGAGCATATGGCCCTTGCTAGCCCTAGTCCCTTCTTGGGATGGCAAGGAAGTCAAACCTCAAGGTGAATGAAGGCTTACCAAGTGGCAGTCATAGTTTTGAGATGGGAACCAAATGGATATAGGATGATAGGGTAGTCAGAGCCTATTAGAAGGTGATGTGGAGCCCATATAAGGTAAGATTTTTCCATGTCATGATTGCAAAATGGGGCTGAGAGATATGACATATGGGTCTGTAATGTGACACATGACAACCTTCAAATACATTCATCCTAACCCATTGATACATGTGTGGCTCTCATTGTTTTTTAAATGTGAGGATATTTTCATTTAGTATCAATGTGACAATTTGAGAAAGTGGCAAAATTCTTATATTTTTACAAGTTTTTAAGGAAGAAATATATATTTTAAAATGTTTTTTCTTTTCACATAGTTGTTTGATTTAAACTATTATTTTATAGTGGGAAAAAGGAATTTGAAATATTTTCAAAAAGTGGTTACACTAAGGATTTTAAGTAGTATCAAGTGAGTTATCATAATCTCTTTTTGAATCTATAAAGATAATTTTTGACAATTATTTTGCATGATAAAATGACACAAGCCACACACCTCTCACTATTGTCCTATGTAGCTTCCAAGTGTCCAACTATGAAGTGGGTTATTGGGAAGATGATGAACAAATCTACAAACATGGAGTATTTTTAAGTGAGTTAGGTGATGATGGTGAGGGGTAATGATAAGGAATTTAAAGTGATATTGTAACCTAGAAGATCAATAATTTAGACCAAACTTGCACTCCTACCCGCTTTATGGGATGACAGGGAAGTGAGACCCCTAGATGAATGAAGACTTGCTAGGTGGCAACCACAACCATGAGTTGGGAAAAAAGTGGATATAGGATGGTATGCTGGTCAGAGCCCATGATAAATAAGATCCTGAAACTTGTCAAGCAGTGCGAGGATTTAAGAAACCTATCAATAGGTAGTAAAGAAGGCAATGAATGTCAGATTCTATAATCGATGGCCCATCTAAATGTCTCTAATCCATTGAAAAGAGAACACATAAAAATGATGAAAATGTAAAGAATAGGCTAATGCCAAAATGTCACACCATAAAAACCTATGGAGCACACTTATTGAGTGTTTCCCCCAACGGGTTTTGTAAAATAATTAGAAACCCATCTCATAAAATTTTAAAATATGCCCAATACAAATTTAATAGAATAAATATTTTGATAGATATGCCTTGAATAAAAAAACTCAAGCTTATGGTAAGTGTTATGTCATTAATTTACACCCTTGGAGAGATTTTTTCAAGCTCCCTCCGACTAAGCCATAATATGGGAACAACCCCAAGTTGTGGGTATCCTATAATAGGGTTGAACCTTCAGAGAAGGCTAACTTCCTCTTGATGAGTCACCTAAAATAATGTTATCACAGGGAAAAGGGTTATAAATGGGAAAAGGGCTCTTAAGAAGGCTAAAATGTGATTCACCAAATAAAAATGGGAAATTCCCATAAGATTGAACCCACACTAGATCTATAAAAGACAATGTTAGCTCTCAAAACCTTATAGACCAGTTGATTGCATAAGTATTTCATGGACTAGGTTTAGGAAGAACACTAATCTAGATCTGCAAGATCTTGAAAACACCCTAAAGGAGGTCATAAAAGAGGAAAATGGATGATGAAGATTCTTCTTCACTATGCCATTATGTACAACTCACTCAACACAAATCCAAGACAAGAGATAGGTAAAGAAAGTATTTTATTGCATCAAGAGTTAGTTCTTATAAATGCTTGATAGGGTTTAGCCTAATTAAGAGGAGCATATTTTTTAATATCTCAAAGAGTCCCCTACTCTTCAAGATGAAAGAGTCCTTATGTGTGTGTGTGTGTGTGTGTGTGTGTGTGTGTGAGAGAGAGAGAGAGAGAGAGAGAGAGAGAGAGAGAGAGAGAGAGAGAGAGAGAGAGAGAGAGAGAGAGAGAGAGAGAGAGAGAGAGATAGAATGGGTAATATAGATAAAGGGAGAAGAGAGAAGAGGGAACAGGTTAACCAAAAACAATTAATGAACTACCACCTTTCAATGAATGCTCTACCATCTTTTTGGTCCAATTAGGACTAATCCATCATCAACAAGTTAACTTGTATTATCTCCAAAAGCCTTCAAGTGTTTCTCATTGGTTGAGCAATACACTAGTCGTCAAGGGCTTGTTTTGCATGATGAGTCATGATCCTTTCAAGGAAGAAATATCCTTAAGATTTTGAATATCATTGAATGTTCTAACTGCTTTCTCCAATCCCCCAATTTTCTCTATGAGCATATACACCACCTTCCACTTGGCTTCATTATAAAGACAAAATCCTCATACCCATGGATCTGATAGAGCCATGCCATGTCTGCTTTGGGCGGCCATAGGTACCTTTTGTTAGAGCTATGACTATGTTGATAGATGAGACATTTATCCATAATCACATATTTACCCCTAATTAAAAATATTAGCATAAGTCTTACTATAGATTAAAAACCAATCCAAATTATTGGTTTTTATATAGTTACTATATCGATGAAGATCCATAATTCATATAGATTTGTTCTAGACTATATTAAGTTTAAACAAACATATCTTTTGTCTAAGATTTAATGGTAATAGAGACTCACTATTAACAATCTTGACTGTATGGCTACATTTTCTTGATGGTGTTTGACTGAGATCTAATGGTAACCTTTGAAATATTTGCCCTGGTTCAACCTTAGGTCACATTTGTTCTCTTTTAAAGTCCCTTGGCTTCAACTTTTAATATCAACCATCGACATTCTAGGCACAATTGAACACATACCATTGATTTTCTTAGGATTTCATGTGACCACGACACTTGGCACCTTTGCATTTATCCATAGGATCCTTTGATTTTTTGACCTCGCTCACACCATTGATCTTTCTTTGTACGAATGGATGCAAGCCATAGATCTTATGCATGTTTAACGTTCTTAAGACACTTATCACCATGCATTTACTTTTAGGATCCACTAACCTTTTAACCTATTGCTTGTTATTGATATTTGATTGTATGATTAAACATGCACCATAAATCTATTTGGGCCCACTTGCTCTATCCTCACCTACATGTTATTAGATCTACTTGTATGATGAATCTCACACTGTTGATAAATTTAGACCCACTAACTTTGTTAGTCATCATGCATCATTATATCCTTGATGCATAATTAAACGTGCACCATTGGATCTTCATGAACATTTGAATTCAAATGGATATTTCATGAGGCCCATTTTTGATGTTCGTGTGCATGTCCCACTCTGCAAGTTCAAATTTGAATCTTTATATCTTGAAATATCAATCTCATCAAGATACAAAATTTACAAAATATGATATATGCATGAGTAAATTCATGTCCATGTAACTCTTTAACCTGAGAGGCTTCCCAAGTGAATTTATTAAATGTAGAATCAAGTTAACCCATCCATTTCTTCATGATATCCTATTGATGGTCTAGTTCCTTTTAGGCTTGTACAAGTCATTTGATCATTCACTCAAATAGGAACTCTATTCAGCTAATTTATCCATGTATAAGCTTTGCATGTTGGCCAAAATTGGCCAACATCTTTGGTGACTCATAGGGAAGCATGCCTGCTATGCTTGAGAACCTAGACTAGTTGCATGTCTGATCTATTAGGCATGAAGTCTCCTCTTTGGTTCAATATATTGATCTGAAGCTGAAAAATGGTTGTCAACCTCTAGATAACTCCTCTTGATTCAAAAAAGACAACAAAAACAAAACAAATAGAGGTAAGTGCACACAAGCACGTAGAGAAAAGAAAAAATAACAAAACTACTAAACAAAAATGCACAAAGGCACTTAGAAAAAAGCATTAAATCTACTCTAATATATACAATATTATATAGCAATTTACAAGAACCTCCCTCTTGGGTCAAATGGAAAACTTTTAGTATCATGCACTTGTAACAAATCAAGATGAAAAATACCTTGCTTTGGAGGTACCAGAAATGGTGAACCAAGCAGCTTGATGGCCAATCATTTTAATGTGCTCTCTAATGGATGAAATAGAACAAACATGTCTCCAATGTAGACATATTGGTCCAAGTCTTCCAAGTTTGGTTCATGTTGGACTACAAGAGCACTTGCTTGATGTTTCTCATTACTCTTGAGAAATCCTTGCATGAAGACTTCATTTAAGCTCTTGAGAGCAATTGCACTTGGTTCCCTTGATGGTTTAAAAAGACCATATCCTTCCCCCTTGTCCTTGTGTAAATTAGGACTAATCATGATTAGAGCATCATGCTCATAGGTCCTTGGAAGAAGGACATGTCCATTAATTTATTATGAATATTTGTTTATGACATTGAGCCTCTACCACAACCCTTCAAAATTTTCACTGGTATGTTCATCAAACTATATCTCTTGAGCATTTGAAATGTCTCTTTTATCAACCTCACTCAATATTTCATCTTGATCTTCAACTACAAATGAGGGTTGACTTAACCATCCAAGTTCTGAAATATCACACCTATCTTTCTCAAGCTCTGATCTACTTTCCTCTTGCTCCAACATATCAAGGCTATCCTCAATTGACACCTCATATTGAAGTGGGCCAACCTCAGGTACCTAGTTCTGATCCTCTTCTTGATCTATGTATAATGGACCTTCAGTAGTCCATTCAAAGTCTACTCTATTTTAAATTTTAGGCTTGTCCTCTTCAGGATCCAATTCATTAGTGTCAAAGTCATGCCAAGAAGATTGACCCAAACCTAATTATTTCCCTTCTTAATGAAGTGGGTTACTTATCATGATCTCCTCATCATAGACACTTATATTGTCCTCTTCAATCTCACCTATGAATAAAAACTCCTCCTCTATCCTTTGTAAAATAGGTTCTTTCTCCAAGAGGGAGATGGTGGGAGAGTGAAGTAGTTCACCTTGCTTTCAGCTTAGGAGAGTGCCCTTCCAGCTAGGGACTTTGAATGGCTTCTTTGGTGGCTCTTGAATTGGTTCTTGGACCTCCAAAACCAACACCTCCTCCTTATTTATTCCCTTCTAAACTAATTTCCATGATGGAAATGAATATGAAATAGACACTTTTTCTTCCTCTTGAATGGCTATAGGAGAGAGTGGCCTCACAAGTGAGGGCATGACATAGTTGAATGTGTTGGAGAAGATCCATGATGGTATGGATTAATGTTCTTGAATGGGAATGGGCATAGGGTTAGGAGAGAGAAAATTGATTGGCTCAAGTTTGACATACTCTTTCTCCCACTGCTCAAACACTTTTTCAATGGATAGTACCCACCCTTTAAATTCTTGCTTCTCAACCTGTGGATAGTCAGATTCCTTAATTAGTGCCCACACATACAAAAAATCTTGTAAGAAGATCCTTATCCCATCCATGACATGAATGGGGAATTCTTGTCTAAGTTGAACCCCCTCATTAATTTTCATGATTATTCTACCTTGATCCATTATTACCTCTCTACATTTTGACAAGGTTGACTAGGGGGTTGATAAGGAACTCTTGAAGGTTGAGCTTGAGGATCTTATAGGGGACATGACATATAAGACTAATCCAAATGAGCCTTCTATTATTCATAAGATATCAACACATTATCTATATTTTGGATCATGTTTCTTGTTGACGCAGGAAAATTGCACCCAGTGGCAGAGAGTCAAACTCCTGCCTTCTCCTCGCAACATGGAAACTCCTCTCTCACCTATGGGACGGCGAAGCAGGAGAGGAGAGTCTCTAGTTAAGGGCTAGCTCCCTTTGATGTATCATGATTTGCTTCAGGCAATGCAAAATATAGATAAATAGATATATACAGCTATAATAAAAGAGGGGGGGATGAAAAGGGAGAAGAAACACAAGAAAACAAACCTACTCTAAGGAGGTGATACACCAAAACAATATGACCCTTTCACACCCACTCTCAAAATCAGCCAAAACACACTTATACGCTTCACTCTTGACATAAAAAGCAATCTACAAACTTGACAGGGAGGTAAAATGAAAGATACAAAAAAAGGAGGTTCATCAAAAGGTGTAATAAGAAGCACTTTGTAGATAATCCCCTCTATTCTGCACTCCAAAATAGAACTCTTCTCCTATCAGCTACAAATAGCACCTTGCAGATAGCTAGTGTGTTGGTATTGAATCTGTGAGAGCATCAAAGACAATGACTAAACACAAATCAATACTCAGGACATACACAGGATATCTATCCAAGAAGTGGTAAAAAACTGTGTTTATTTGATTCGCGCAAAAATTTTAGTAGGGCTGCACCTTGTAAAATTCATGGAAAAAAGATCCTTACAAATGAACAAGTCCATAATATATATGAGAAGCAAAGAGGCCCATTTGGCACTCCTTCTTTTACAAGTGGCATACGTGTCCTTTCATGAAGAGAACAAGTCGCTCAAGGAATTAAGTGGACTGTTCATTTTGACTGTTTGAGACTTACATTTTCTACTTGGGTGACTTACATGGTTTACCTTCTCATTTAATGTGAGACAGAGGAAACAGTTGCATTGCTGGCCGCTATCATTCCAAATGATCAATTTGCTGGCATTATTTCACTTGCCAAAGATGCTTCTCCAATTTGCGCCAGTCAGACTTAACTGCTCACTCATCACCTGCTTGTCGCTCTACTCATTTGTCATTCACGCCATCAGGCAATAAATTATCCTGTTTATGCCACTTAGACTGCGTGACTGCTCCCTGCCTTGTCACTCTGCTTGCCACTTGAAATTTGTCTTTTCTGGCCGCTTGGCTCCTTGGTTGAACATATTGGAAGGTTGCTGCCTTTTAGCTCCTGGTTGGTTAGCGCTTTCTTATTTGAAAACAAAACAGTTATTCTATTTCGCTAAAATTGACGCTTCTGCGGCTGTCATGTTTTTTAAACATCAAAAAACATTTCATCTTGTTAAATTTGAAAGCCACTGGGACATCATCGGGTCCATGTGGCATCATATCGGACCCCTTGTCAGCCTTTGCTTTTGTTTTCCCCCTGCGAGTACCCCTTTGCTTTGAAACTTACCCTCTGCATTCTCCCAGAGGGATGGTGATCCTCCGCCCCTTGAAAATGCCTCTTTGCATTTGACCAAAAGTCCCCCGCAAGGGCACCTGCCCTTCGGGGTCCTTCGGTGGGTCTCTTTGTAGGCTGGCAATCCTCTCGGGTCCCCGCAGACAATTTCCCTGGGTCTTTGCTGTTTTATTTTCTGCGGGTCTATTTCCCGTGGACTTTTGTCTGCAGACATTTTCTCGCAGACAAAAAGTCTGCGGAAATTCTTCTGCTCAATTTCCCCAGGCTTTGACTTTACTTGAGCCGCGGACATTTCTTGTGGACAAAAAGTCCACAAAAATTCCACCCCCGGCTTTTTTGCTTTGGAGTGTGAGGCGACCCAAATTCCCTCAGACAAAAAGTCCAAAGGAATTGGGACTTAGCCGATTTCAATCAAAATTTAAACCTTGAACAAAAAATGAGCCTTACCTGATCTTTGTTTGAACCATGAAGTGCCTGCCCTCTGAAAGGGCCTTTGACCTGCAGACTGCCCTCCGGCCAAGGGCAGACCCTTGAACCAAACCCGTTGAACCAAAATTTGGTTCAACGGTTCGGTTCAACCATGTTGAAATGAGATGCCGAACTGAGATGAACCAGGCTGAACTAAGCATGAACCAAGATGGACTTTGCAACCCAAATATGACTAGCTTCGAGAAGCTAGAGAAGAAGTTGACCACAATTTTGCCAAGGGGGCAAAAATTGGTCAACATATTGGCGACTCACAGGGGAAACATCCCTGCCATGTTTAGAATCTAGCTGCCTTGAAAATCCATTGGGCATGGAGCAGTAGTAAACCTTGAGAACCAGTAATAGCTCTATTATAACTTAGAACCAAAATGCACAGACTCACCTCTGAGGAAAAGAAAACACATGCAAGGCTAAGAAAACTACAACTTGTGCAACAACACTTAGGGAAAAATAGGAAAGAAAACAAAAGGAGAATATGTACAAGCGAACCCAAAAATTAGTGGCAGTGTTTCAGATGTATCCCATTAACAGGGATATGCAGTTCCTTTCCATCCAACTTGGAAAGTTGGAATGCATTATGCTGCTTGCACTGAGTGATCATGTAAGGACCGCTCCATAGGGCATTAAATTTTACATGTTTTCCAGGCTTAGCTCGATCTTCGTCCCACTTTAAGACAATGTCTCCTTCAGTGAAATATTTTAGCAAAGATTTCTTGTCGAAGTGTCTCTTTACTTATTGTTGGAGACTGGTCATGGAAGCCATAGCCCGATCCCTTACTTCTTGGAGTTCCATCAACTCACACAACCTGACCTCCAGGCCATTTCCTTCTTCAAATTGCAGTTGGTGGGAGAGATCCAATTCTGACAATTCAAGCGAGATGGGAAGCCTAGCTTCCCTTCCATACACGAGTGTATATGGAGAATTTTTGATTGCTCTCTTCAGAGTAATTCGGTCGGCCCATAGAGCTGTCTTTAGCTTGGCATGCCAAGTTCTCTGATTTTCTTCCATAGTTCTCTTTATGAATCTGATCAGATTTTTGTTGGTGGACTCAGCTAGTCCATTCCCCTGTGGATAATCATTTGATGAAGTGCTAAGGTATATGCCATACTTCAGCACCCATTCACTTGTTCTGGTCCCCAGAAAAGCCAAAGCATTATCTGAGATTATGGTGGCTGGGACCCCAAATCTTATTACCAGGTCCTCATAGAATTCCAAGACTATACTTTCATTTGCCTCTTTCAGAGCGATGGGCTCCACCCACCTGGTGAAATAATCTGTAGCAGTCATGACCCATTTGTGCCCAGCACTGGAGGGAGGGTTGATCATCCCTATGAAGTCCAGGCCCCACTTCATGAATGGTTGCTCAACTTGAATGCGCTGTAGAGGCATGACAGCCAATCATTGTTTTCCGTCAAAAAGTGCACACTTATAGCACTTTCTTACCCAGGCATGGGTGTCCTTGAAAAGAGTAGGCCAGAAATAGCCAACTCTCATTATCTTTGCTACTGTAGCTCTAGGGGCGAAGTGACCACCTGCTGGCCCATCATGGAACTCAGCCAATATCTTATCAACCTGGTTTGGGTCAATGCATCTTAGGAGGACCTCAGAGAAATACCTCCTAAACAATACTTCATCAACCAGAACATAAGGAAGGGACTAGAGTTTAAAATACCTTCTCCCGGTCTTATCAAGACCCTGTGGACATTCACCCGTGAGAAGAAAATGCTTCATGTCCAGCGTCCAATCCTTTATGATAGCTGGTTCTTCTACTATGGCTGCATCATGAATTAATAAGCTCTCTCCTTTTTTGCTTTAAGTCTGTAGCCAACTGTTCACACAGGCCCTTTCCCCTCACCAGCTTGGTGATCTTGATATCTATGTCATACTCCATCACTTTGGTAATCCACCCAGCCCTCTTTTCGTTTAAATCTCGATTGGTCAAGAAATCTGTGACACCTGAATGTGGCACCATAAGGTGGATCCTGCTGTTAGACAACATATGCTTGAATTTATTTAGGCTCTGCACCACTATCAGGACTTGATTTTCTACATACGTATACCTGACTTCAAAGTCCTCTAACCCTTGGCTGAAGAAAGTAAGTGGCTGCTCGAGGCCGTCACTATTAGCTTGGGTAAGCATGGTAAATATCACTTCCTCATTGTTGAAGGCATAGAGGTTGAAGTCTTTGCTGAAGTCTGGGCCGATCAAAGTGGGAGCCTGGGTTATGGCCTGCTTGATTGCCTCAAAGTTGTGTTAGGTTGTGGAGCTAAAAGCTTTAACTATGCAGACGAAAAAAAGGAGGTTGCTAAAGATCCAGAAGAACTAGTGTCGGAAGTATGACCGACGTCGGTCAAGATGAAGCAGAAGGAAACTAGCATCGGCAGGGAGTCAGCCAATGTCGGTCAGCACTAGGCAAGCAGGGACCAAAGTCGGTCGCCTATGTGTTCCAGAACTGCTCGTTGCACGAACAGTTAGTTAAGTGAACAGAGTGTTTGCATGTAAAGGCTATTTCGAGCCTTGAGCTACGTGGATAATTATAGTAAACTAAGAGTCTAAGTTATTGTTTAAGTCTGGGATCTATTTATAGACCCATTGGCATGTATTGTAATTATGAGCTAGAAAGGAAGGCAAGGAAGATCCTTCCATTATAAGATCATTGAGTTGCAGGTTGTTGCAAGCTCATAGGAGATCTACATGTGTGAGTATGGTCTATTGAATTGAAGTTTGCAGGTTCATGGGAGATCAAATTGAAGTACTTTAGAGTGCTTGGTGTACTGGTAGGGTTATTACTGACTGGTTGGAGAGGTGAACACAAATTATGTGTGTGAGTTGTGTTGGGACCGTTTTTGGTAGGAGAGTGTTTTGAAGAAGAATTACTGTACACTTGAGGTGTGGGAAGCCTCTGTAAGGTGGAAGAGTGTGGCGGCTCTTTATTGTATTCTTTTTTGTACAAGTGTTAATACAAGATAGTGTATTGTCTCTCATATTCTGTGCTATTTGTGAATTCTAGTTACTTGTGCTTCTAGTTATTTTTGCATGTTTAATTGCTTATATTTGGTAATCATATTATGCTCTTTTTGAGGAGCAAGATCCTAACAAGTGGGATCAGAACAAGTGTGTTTGTTCTTAGATTCCCTGACAACTGGTATCAAAGCTTTTAGGTTGGGATACTAACAGATTGGATTAGATCTGGTTAGTGTGTTTCGATTACAGGTTACTCACAGGGGTTTTTGTTTGAGTGGGAGTAGAGCAATGGCAGAAAACAGTAAACTATGAATGGAGAAGTTTAATGGCAAGAACTACCAATTATGGAGGATGCAGATTGAGGATTATATGTATCAAAAAGATTTGTACTTACCATTGGGTGGGGTTGATTGCAAGCCCCAGGATATGAAGGATGAAGAATGGGAGGTTCTTGATCGAAAGGCTCTGGGATCTATAAGATTGAGTCTTGCATTGTCTGTGATTTTTAGCTTATCACAGTGTAAGACAACGGTAGAGTTGATGGAATCTTTGGCAAATTTATATGAAAAACCTTCGGCTTCGAATAAGGTATTTCTTATGAAGCAATTATTTAATTTGCAAATGTTGGAAGGTGGATCTGTTCATAGTCATCTTAGTGATTTCCATGATTTGGTAAACCAGTTAAGTTCAGTCAATATTGTTTTTGATGATGAAATTAAGGCTCTCTTAATCTTGTGTTCATTACCTGAAAGTTGGGAGAGTTTGGTAATGGTAGTTTCTAATATTGCATCTGCTTCTAAAATCTTAAAAGTGGATGATATTGTGAGTGTGATCTTGAATGAAGAGATACGCAGGAACAACACAGGTGAATCATCAGGGAACGCTTTGAGTGTTGAAGGCAGAGGAAGGCAAAGAGAGAAGATAGAGCGTGGGAGATCAAGGTCAAAGATACGCAGGAGATCCAAGTCCAGGTATGGCAGAATAACCTGCTGGAAGTGTGGAAAGTAAGGGCACTTAAAGAGAGATTGCAGATCAGGTGAAGATCAACATGAAGGACATGAAGAAGAAGAAGTAGATGTTGCAAATTTCGTTGCACAGAATGCTCTAGTATGTTATTTGGATAAAGTAAAATCTTGGGTTTTAGATTTTGGTGCCTCTTTTCATGCATCTCCAAATAGGAAATTTTTTCATGAGTATGTCCAGGGAGACTTTGGAGAAATTTGTGTAGGGGATGGTAAGCCTTGTCAGATGGTTGGCAAAGGGAAAGTGAAGCTGAAATTGCAGACAGGTAACACATGGGTGTTGAAGGAGGTCATGCATGTCACATTTCTAGAGGGGAATTTGATTTCTATAAGAAGTTTGGGTGATGAGGGTTGCACAGTAACTCTCACAGCGGACTCTTGGAAGGTTACCAAGGGTGCACTTGTTATAGCTAGAGGTAAGAAAGTAGGTACGCTTTATCTATCTACTTGTATTACTGATTCTCTTTCTGGGTTATCTACTTCAGCTGTAGATTCGAAGATGTGGCTTAATAGACTTGGTCACATGAATAATAAGGAGATGCATGTTCTTGAGTCAAAGGGTATGCTTTCGGATTTAGAGAGCATAGATCAAGGTTTCTGTATGCAGAAGAAGAAAGTGAGGTTTCTTGAGGAATCCAATGTTAGTGACAAGAACAGGAAAGCCTTGGTTTTCAAGGAGAAGGTGACGGAGAGAGTTTAGCACAAGGGGCAGAAGAATTTTGAGCAGAGCAAGGTTGATTTGGACAAGGGTTTGATCCAAAAAGAGCTCGCGGGAAAAAGTTAGTTCTCACAAGCAAAACACAAAGATCGATGACGACAAGAAAATTGACGACGACGTCCGGACAGGGACCGATGTCAGCTATGTGCAGCCCGACGTCGGTGACTCAGGGCAGATAAACACCGGCATCGGTAAGGGGGAATTGACGTCAGTGATATGGCAGTCACAGGGAATCGACATCGATCGAGTGCAGACTAAGATGTGATCGACATCAGTCACTGAAATGAATTTTGGGTGGATAGCAAGCTGTTAAGGAGTCTCAAGCGCCCATATGGAGGACTTAAAGGGTATGTAAGCCTCAAATTCATCATTTCCCTTCTTTACACTACTTTTTGCTCACTTATGGTAAAGAACCAGGAAGTTATTGAAGAAGCAGAATAGGTAGATCCAGAAAATAGTGGGAGCTTGGCATGGATGAGGATGTGATTCCTTGGAGAAGAACCAAACAAGTGTTTTGGGTGGAGTTGCCAGCTGAAAGTAAGCACTGAGAGACGAATGGATGTTTAGGATGAAGAAGAGCAGAAATGGATACGTGAGATGGAAGGCCTAGGTATATGGTCTTGTATAAGCTACAGGGCAATGGAGGTTTGATCATTGTGTTTCTCTTTACCAGGTTGGATAATATTAGCTACATTATCCTATTACTGTATGATGTGCTTGTTGCAGGGTTACATATATAGGGAGTTGTTGAACTAAAGGTAAAGCTAGTTTAGAGGTGTGTCATGAGGAATCTGAGAGCAACAAGATTCTTTGGCATGAGTGTGTTCTAGAGACATGGAAGGTAATATGTTGACTTTGTTTCAGGATGATTGTGTGAGACCGGTTAGCACGTCGATGATTGGACAGTTCTATGGATAGTGTCTTGATTCACATAATGAGGTTGAGTACATGTGTACTAAGCTTGAGTTTTTCCAAGCAGTGGGAGTTGTCAGAAAGTTAGGAGCCAATCCGAGAAAGAAGCACTGGAGGGCAGTTCAGTGGATTCTTAGAGGGACCAGCAATAGGAGCACATGCTATGCAGGTTCAAGTTATTTTCTACATGGTTTGTAGATGTGGATGTGGCAAGTGATTTGGATGACAGGTTTTGCACTACAAGTTTTGTGGTGGTTGGTCTTCAAGGGTGATCTTGAGGAGGAATACAAAGCCAAGGGAACAAACTAGACAAAGTATAGGTACAGGTACAGTTGTAGTTGTTTATCTCCAAGTGGGAGATTATTAGGTTGTGGAGCTAAAAGCTTCAACTATGCAGACGAAGAAAAGGAGGTTACTAAAGATCCAGAAGAATCGGTGTCGGTAGTATGACTGACGTCAGTCAAGATGAAGTAGAAGGCAACCGGCGTCGACAGGGAGTCAGGTAATGTCGGTCAGCACTAGGCAAGCAGAGACCGACGTCAGTCGCTTGTGTGTTCTAGAAATGCTCATTGCATGAACAGTTAGTTAAGTGAACGGAGTGTTTACATGTAAAGGCTATTTTGAGCCTTGAGCTACGTGGATAATTATAGTAAACTAAGAGTCTAAGTCATTGTTTAAGTCTGGGATCTATTTATAGACCCATTGGCATGTATTGTAATTATGAGCTAGAAAAGAAGGCAAGGAAGATCCTTCCATTGTAAGATCATTGAGTTGCAGGTTGTTGCAAGCTCATAGGAGATCTACATGTGTGAGTATGGTCTGTTGAATTTTAGGTTGCAGGTTCATGGGAGATCAACTTGAAGTACTTTAGAGTGCTTGGTGTACTGGCAGGGTTATTACTGACTGGTTGGAGAGGTGAACACCAATTCTGTGTGTGAGTTGTGTGTTGGGACTATTTTTGATAGGAGAGTGTTTTGAATAAGAATTACTATACACTTGAGGTGTGGGAAGCCTCTGTAAGGTGGAAGAGTGTGGTGGCTCTTTATTGTATTCTTTTTTGTACAAGTGTTAATACAAGATAGTGTATTGTCTCTCATATTCTGTGTTATTTGTGAATTCTAGTTACTTGTGCTTCTGGTTATTTCTGCATGTTTAATTGCTTATATTTGGTAATCATATTGTGTTCTTTCTGAGGAGAAAGATCCTAACAAGTGGGATCAGAATAAGTGTGTTTGTTCTTGGATTCCCTGACAAGCTGTGTTTCCTCTCAGCTGTCCATTTAAAATCTCCACCTTTCTTCAGCATAGGGGTGAGTGGCTTGACTATCTCTGCAAAATTTGAAATGAATCTCCGAATGAAATTAATCCTTCCAAAGAAACTCTATAGACTTTTCTTGTGTTTTGGTAGGGACATCTCCAGTATAGAGCAAACTCTCTCGGGGTCAATAGACAAACCCTCCTTAGACACAATGTGGCCAAAGAGTTTCCCCTCATGAACAACAAACACACACTTCTTTGGATTGAGAGAGATGCCAAATTCCCTGCACCTTTCAAAAATCTACCTGAGGTGTCCCATGTGCTGGCTCGCTTTCTTGGAAAATACCATTACATCGTCAAGGTATACCAGCACGTTATTATTTATCAAGCCACCAAAAGCCATGTCCATGGCTTGCTGAAAGGTAGCACCAGCATTGGATAAGCCGAATGGCATCTTTTTGTAAGCAAACATTCCCCATTTTGTGGTGAAGGCTATTTTATGCTGGTCACAGCCTTGCACTAGAATCTGATTGTACCCTGAATAACCATCTAGGAAGGAGAAACGCTCACTACCAGTTACCTTCTGGAGGATTCGATCCATGCTTGGAAGGGGGTAATGATCCTTAAAGAGAATTTATTAAGGTCTCTGAAGTCGACACACAGTCTGATCTCCCCATTTTTCTTTCTAACAGGAACAAGGTTGGCCATCCATGAGGAATGTTTGATTGGAAATATAATTCTAGACTCAATCAATTTGGCCAATTCCCTCTGCATGAGGGGCTCAATTGTAGGATTGACAAGCCTTTGCTTTTGTGTTACTGGCCTGGCGCCTTCTTCCAATTCAATGGTGTGCTGGGCAAGCCTTGGGTCGAAGCCTTGCACGTCGCTGTAATCCCATGCAAACACATCAGTGAATTCTTAACACATCAGAATGAAAGCTTGCCTCTCCTGACACGTACAGACCTTGCCAATCGCCAGTAGCTTGCCCTTGAAGATTTTAACCCTTTCATAATTTTCTTCTTTAGTAGTGATGCACGCCTTGTCATTTCTTAATTGGTCATCTCCATTGAAAATGCTTTCAAGCGTGACCAGACTTTTAGGGAGTTTATTGTTCTTCAATTGAACAATCTGATTTCCATATTGCTGCTGCAACTTCACCTGGTTGTGTACTGCAAACTCAGCTTCTTCCTATAGGAAGAAAGCTATCTGCTGGTCACTTTTGAAAACTTGCCAATTTGCAATGTTGTCTGGGACAGAGGGTCGAACCACCACTTTCAAGTGGTGTGAACCACAATCTCAACTTATTTCCTTTGAAACGTCAATCTGAGCACCAACTGCTGCTAGCCTATCTGCGTGTTTGTTTTGCTCCCTAGAAATTGAGGCAATGTTGAAGGCAAGGAAATCTTCCATCAGGTCCCAAACCTTATGCTTGTAAGACTTCAGCAAGGAGTTCTTTGTTAGATTTTGGCCTTTCACCTGATTCACAATCAGGTCGTTGTCCCCCAAGATCTGCAACTCCTTAATCCATCCTCTTCTTGCCCATTCAAGGCCATGGATTAAAGACTCATATTCTACAACATTACTCGTGCAAGAGAATTGGAAACGAAAAGCTAAAAAGTACCTTTCCTTTGAAGGGGAAACCAACATCGCCCCACCACCAGTGCCTATTCTACTTTTTGAATCATCAAAATACAGCTGCCACAGGCCAAGGTCTTCTTCACTTTCTTTCATTAAATTTGGCATGAAGGCACCTTCCTCATGCATGTAATAGACTCAAAGGTCTACCTCGTCAATGAATTTGTATGGATCATGTTCGAAGTTATCATTTCCCCACTCATCCAAGAGTAAGTCTGTGACTCCTTCAAGAGCATAGGATGGAGATTGGTCCATCTGAGACTCTTTTGGGTCGATGATGGTGTAACTGACATTTGCTGCCTTGGGTGAGTATGGTTCTAGATGGTCCTTGTAGAGTGGCTTAGACTCAATTTTCACTTTGGTCCCATACTTGATTCTGAAAACCAGATATGACCAATTCGCTACTAGATAGCCACCTATCTTTGACGTGAAGTCCTTGGACAAGCAAATTGTGAAATATGGAGGAACATCCGATACCACTATATCATGGGGAATTGAGAAGGTTGGGCAAGCATGCAATGTCAAGCCTAAACCCTTCACAATCCCAACTATTTTTGTAGGTGTCCCATCTAGCTATAGGACTCCTTTGTTCATTTTTTGATACTTCAATCCCATCTTATTAGCAATGCACTTGGGCATCACTGAGGTGCTAGCCCCGCTGTCAATTATGTAGTTGTGCACCAAGAAGTTCCCAATGACCAAGGATACATAGAAAGGACGAGTCTTCTCTTCCTTCTTCACCTGTCCTGAAGTGGAAGGCTGTCCATTTGTCATCAAGACATTATCAGTGCTGGCTAGGACAGCTTGACAATCCCGCTCATTTAATTCCTTTTTTAACACGTCCTTCTGGCCTGGAAGAGACAATGCATCCCATAAAGATATATTCATATTTAGCTTCTTCATTTGATCCACTATATTGATTTGAGGACTGCCACACCTTAGTCTTTTTTTAGGGTTGATTCCAAGCTGAACTATAGGCTGAGGGGCTGAAGGTATAGGCGGCTGCCTAAAATTTGGGGCCTTTGCATTGGAGTGTGATGGAGGAGGTGTTACTGATGCCTGAGTGGTAGCCTGGGCTTCTCCCATTGCCCTTCTCTTAAACCTCGTGTTGGATACAACACAATCAGCCTGATTGTCTGTAGTGCCCACATAATTTACTGAACAAAAATCTTCTTCCAAATGATTCATCAGGGCAGAATCAGGCTGACCCTGATTGTTACTCGTGCTGGGCTGCATTGAAGGCTCAAAGGCTTGAGATTGAGCTGCTGTTTGGTTGTCTGCATTCTAAAAATAGTTCATCACCTCATTTGTATAGACGGCCTATTCTTGACCATATCCCATGGTCGAACAGCTTGACTGCTCTTGTACTAAATTGTTCTGAACATGCACCATGGCCTTAGATGATGAAGAGGGACCAGTGTTGTAGTTTTGAAATGGCTTGGTTGTAGTGAGCTGCCCCTGACCTTGGTTATAATTTTGAAATGGGGGTCTAGGGGCTTAGCCATATTGTTGGTATCCTTGGTTCAACGTGTTGTTTTGAGCTTGCTACCTTTTAAGGGCAACAAGTTCGTTTGGCATGTTTTGCAACAGGGTTTTAACTTTGCTTAATTCATTTGATGGAGTAGCAGTTGGTTTCTCAATGATAGGCAAGGGAGCAATTATGGGAGCAACAGCTTGAATCGGGGGCAGTGTTTCTGGGAAAAGTGGCATGTGAGGCCTAGGGGCAATTTTCCCAGCTTGAACCAAGCAATTTTTGGCTGCTATGGCAATGTCATAAGCAGATGGCAGTATATGTCTCCCCATAGATTGGATCATCACAACAATATCACTATTTAACACCTTTAAATAATACAAGAAAGCGTAGCTGGGGGTCGGTCTTACCAGGATGGGAATTTTATCCCAAGTCTTTTGAAAGCATGTGTTGAGGTCCTGCATATACTCGTGTGGAGCTCTCTTTATGGTCGCTAGCTACTCAGCAAGAGAGAGGTCATCACTTTTTTCCCCAAAACGATCAGTTAACTGAGTGCCCAATTCGTTCCAAGAATGTATGGAATTCACAGGCAAGGTCCCGTACTAATCAAGAGCCTTGCCTTTAAGAGACAGTGTCAGTAGTCTGATGGCAATATTTTCTTTTGTTATATTGTGAATATTGCAAAGGTTGGCAATATTCTTAATATGCTCAATGGTTGTAATAGGTCCCACTCCATTGAAAGAAGGCACATTTTTTAGAGCTGTTCCTGGAATTGGATCATAGCGTGGGAGATTTAAGGGGATCTTGCCATGAAAAGCTGTAAAAGGCAGTGCCATGGCTAGGATCGGCTGTAACTGGGGTTGAGCTGCATATGTGGCTCTTACAGTAGGCCTAGGAGGATTGATTGCTGGATAAGGATGGGTCCTTTCAAATCATTGTCTTTTAGCAAAGTTTAAAGGTAACTCAACGAAATCAAAAGGGACCCCTCTTGAAGCAGGCCTTGTGGTGACCTTAGGCATAGAAGATTAAAAAATTGGTTTTGAAAATATAGAACTGAAGCTCTTACCAGTGGAGTCGCTAGATGTTGGAAGACTTAAAATGCCTATATCAGGACCAACATCAATCTTGAACTTCACTAAATTATCAAACTGAAAGTCCCACTGAGCGTGCCAAAATTTTTGACGCAGGAAAATTGCACCCAGTGGCAGAGAGTCAAACTCCTGCCTTCTCCTCGTAACATGGAAACTCCTCTCTCACTTGTGGGATGGCGAAGCAGGAGAGGAGAGTCTCTAGTTAAGGGTTAGTTCCCTTTGATGTATCATGATTTGCTTCAGGTAGTGCAAAATATAGATATGTAGATATATATAGCTATAATAAAAGGGGGGGATGAAAAGGGAGAAGAAACGCAAGAAAACAAACCTACTCTAAGGAGGTGATACACCAAAACAATATGACCCTTTCACACCCACTCTCAAAATCAGATAAAACACACTTATACGCTTCACTCTTGATAGAAGAAGCAATCTGCAAACTTGACAAGGAGGTAAAATGAAAGATACAAAAAAAGGAGGTTCATCAAAAGGTGTAATAAAAAGCACTTTGTAGATAATCCCCTCTGTTCTGCACTCCAAAATAGAATTCTTCTCCTATCAGCTGTAGATGGCACCTTGCAGATAGTTGGTGTATTGGTATTGAATCTATGAGAGCATCAAAGACAATGACTAAACACAAATCAATACTCAAGACATACACAGGATATCTATCCAAGAAGAGGTAAAAAAATTGTGTTTATTTGATTCAGGCAGAAATTTTAGCAGGGCTGCGCCTTGTAAAATTCATGGAAAAAAAGATCCTTACAAATGAACAAGTCCATAATATATATGACAAGAAAAGAGGCCCATTTGGTGCTCCTTCTTTTACAAGTGGCATACGTGTCCTTTCATGAAGAGAACAAGTCACTCAAGGAATTAAATGGACTGTTCATTTTGACTGTTTGAGACTTACATTTTCTTCTTGGGTGACTTACACGGTTTGCCTTCTCATTTAATGTGAGACATAGGAAATGGTTACATTGCTGGGTGCTATCATTACAAATGATCAATTTGCTGGTGCTATTTCACTTGCCAAAGATGCTTCTCCAATTTGCGCCAATCGGACTTAACTACTCACTCATCACCTGCATGTCGCTCTGCTCATTTGTCGTTCACGCCATCAGGCAATAAATTACCTTGTTTATGCCACTTGGACTGCGTGACTACTCCCTACCTTGTCACTCTACTTGCTACTTGAAATTTGTCTTTCCTGGCCGCTTGGCTCCTTGGTCGAACATACTGGCGGGTTGCTGCCTTTTAGCTCCTAGTTGGTTAGCGCTTTCTTATTTGAAAAAAAAAGGGTTATTCTATTTCGCTAAAATTGATGCTTCTACGGCCATCATGTTTTTTAAACATCAACGAACATTTCATCTTGTTAAATTTGACGGCCACTGGGACATCGTCGGGTCCACATGGCATCATATCGGACCCCTTGTCGGCCTTTGTTTTTGTTTTCCCCCCGCAGACACCCCTTTGCTTTGAAACATACCCTCCGCATTTTCCCGGAGGGATGGTGATCCTCTACCCCTTGATAATGCCTCTTTGCATTTGGCCGAAATTCCCCCGCAAGGGCACCTGCCCTTTGGGGTCCTTCGGCGGGTCTCTTTGTAGGCTGGCAATCCTCCCAGGTCCCTGCGGACAATTTCCCTGGGTCTTCGCTATTTGATTTTCCGCGGGTCTATTTCCCGTGCACATTTTCTCGTAGACAAAAAGTCTGCGGAAATTCTTCTGCTCAATTTCCCCAGGCTTTTACTTTTCTTGAGCCGCAGACATTTCCTGTGGACAAAAAGTCCGTGGAAATTCTGCCCCTGGCTTTTTTGCTTTGGAGTGTGATGCGGCCTGAATTCCCTCAGACAAAAAGTCTGAAGGAATTGGGACTTAGCCGATTTCAATCAAAAGTTGAACCTTGAACAAAAAATGAGCCTTACCCGATCTTCCTTTGAACCATGAAGTGCCTGCCCTCCGAAAGGGCCTTTGACCTGCAGACTGCCCTCCGGCCAAGGGCAGACCCTTGAACCAAACCTGTTGAACCAAAATTTGGTTCAACGGTTCGGTTCAACCATGTTGAAATGAGATTTTGAACTGAGATGAACCAGGTTGAATTGAGCATGAACCAGGATGGACTTTGCAACCTGAATATGACTGGCTTCAAGAAGCTAGAGAAGAAGTTGAGCACAATTTTGCCAAGGGGGCAAAAATTGGTCAACATTTCTCATCATTACTATGTCTTTATTCTTACAAGATGACCATTGTTCACCCTCACAAACTGATCATATATTATTGACCAAATGAAGAGCACTCCTTACCTCTTACATAACATGGATATGGATGACTAGAGAAAACTCTAACCCCTTACCAATCTCCCTTATCAACTCAATATAAATTGATAATGCTTGCTTGACTCCTGACAAGGATGTAACAGGTGTTTACCAAATTTGACCCTAGAGGTCAAATTAGGACCACTATAGGTTGAAAATTTAGTTTTAGGTTTTTTAAATGTCTAATATATATGTCCTAAAGTGTATTATAGGTAATTTAGTGTGATTTCATGTTATACTAGCCTTGGTCATTAGTCATTTTAGTCCTTATATCATTTTGAGTCATTTTGGGGTCAAAATAAGGCATTAAATGAGATGTACAACATCTTATGGAAATTTTAAGGTGTAATAATGGTGATGTCATGTGACATGTGTCCGAATAGGTCTTAATCAACTATCATAACTGAAAAGTGGTAGGTTATTAAAAAGAAAGGGCAATTTTCTTGAGAAAAGAGAAGAGTTTGACATTTGTACAACCCATGGGGAAGTGTGCCATGTGAGATAAGGTTATGGATGATTATTAAGCTTCTTTAGATTCATTTACATGATTTAAATACTTTGAAAGTGTCAAAATTGGGCTAAAACCATTCTTCTCCTTTTTCACCCTTCTAGGCACATAGAACTAGTCTTCAGGTTTGTACTCGGTACGGATAGTTGGAGAACTTACAGGTCAAACACAATTGGAAGGTGAAATTAAACTTATATATATATTTATTTCCATAAAATATTTTTAATAATAGTGGTCGGTTCTTTATGAACCATCCTCGTGAAGTTGATTGTGTTTTTCTTCTTGCTAATTTGTACACCCTATAGGTTTTGCTCGATTTTGGATAAGTACATACAAAATAGATGTTGATAGTGGTTCCATATGATTTTGAGTATATTCTCTAATTATATCTATGTTTATTTTCATGTTTCATGATGTTTTGATATGAAAATCATCTTAAGTTGCAGGGGATACACTATGTTGTGTTAGAGGCAATTTTTCCACCATTTTCAGGTATTCATGCTTGACAATGGCTTAAAAGGGTTAGGATATGCTGATTATTATGTCTTAAATTCCATATTAGTTCCATTTTATTTCTCAATCTCATTATCTAAACAATGTTCCATGGGTGCAGTCACAAGATACCATACTTTCAGTCTACTCTATGACTATCATGTACAATAAGCCATGTTGGTGGAACTCTGACCATGTTGTAAAGGAAAAATTAAAGTGTCCAAATATGTGAGATACATTATAGAAATATGAGGTATTTTTTTTAGTTTTCAAGTGATAAATAAAACACTATGGTATTCATATGCAAAATTTCCATATTGTCTGCCATTATTGTGCACCTATAGGTGCTTAAAGGAGAATACCACATTGGATTAAAGGTATTGAGACCAGTTTAAATATTCCCATGGCGATAAATATGAATTGGAAAAGAATATAATTTACTAATATTGATCTTGATCATACATCATATAATGTTTGGAAGGTATTTATATTGCTTGCCTGCATTGTGAAAGAATTACCTACATGTGGCTGAATATAGACTAAGAAATGTTGAAACATCATTTTAGGAGTTTATTGAATATTTATTAAGGTATGTAAAGGTTTAATATTAAATTTAGATGTGTGGAGATAATCCTAAAACCTATTGACTTCAAATTCTAATTCTCAATTCCCATACTCATCTTCATTGCTTGAGTGTGCAAAAGACCACCCATAGGTGGCTTATCGGAGAGTCTAAGAAGCCATGAGGAGTATTGAATCATGAGGTAAAACTATATTTGAGGTCCTATTGTTAAATAAAAATTAATGATAGACATAATTCAAAATATAGGTTATCAAATGATAGTGGAGAAACCTTCAAAGCATGAGATGACAATGTTCAGGTCCTTTATCCCTAAAAGTGCAAAATAGAGTTCCTATATCTACAGGTTTTGATCCAAGGGAGACATTTTCCATCAAAAGTTTAAAAATAGACTATGTACATGTTATAATGTTTAAAATGGTTTAAAGGAGTAATTTTGACCTAAAATCCACTTAAATATATGATACTTTGTGTTTTTACCTCCTAGACACACCTATAGTCCATACAAATAGCTTGAGCATATTCATCTACAAACAACATAGGGTTAAAGTTTGAGAATGGTTTAATGTATTTCATATATGAGTTTTAATGGTATGTTTTTAAAAGTGATTTAAATCTTAATAAAAAATTTCAAGTGTTTTAGGAAGCAAGCATGATGATCTTTCAAGCTTGTAAACACCTATAATGACCCTACACAACCAGCTGTAGGTAGACAATAAACTAAGACAATGTGTAAAAAGGATGGTTTAGGCTAAGATCAAGGTTAATATTGATTCAAATCATTTCTAAAACATCATGTAAACTTTAAAAATGATTCTAAACATGCTTTCGAGGCCTAACACCTACAATATGCACTACAACCAACTGTAGATGGTTGAGAGCAAGCAATGGGTTGAGGAGTGAGGTGAGAGGGTTAAAAATGCATAGAAGGATTAAAAGTGAGTAAAAAAAACATAGAATTAATATAAGGGAGGCCGAAGAGGTTTTGGACATTGTTTTTGAATTCAAACCATGCATTTCTACCTATAGGTACATTCCAAAGAGGAAGAACACAGTCAAGGAAGCAAACAATCTAGACTAGGAAGGATCATATGGACACATGTGAGATGTTACAAGAATGAATAAAGGTTATAAAACATTAATAATATATACATAATCCTCATGAAATAATCATGATGTATTTTGAGCAGAGAAAGGTTTTTTCAAAGGCAATATACAGTCAATTTATGACTGTCATACACATAGTCCACCTTTTGCACAATCCATCTTGGATATTGGGAGATTTTGAAGGTTTATTAACCTAAAAAGAGGCTGAAAATTGGTATATAGGGTCTCCATCACTTTGATAACCATCTCAAATATTCATCTTATCTGAAAAATAATGGGAGTTCCCTTTGTTTTGTCTTAGATAGAGGGCACTCCCTTTAGATGCAAACCCTAGAAGTTTTGGAAATGGAGATGAAAGGGTGAACCAAGAGATGGTTGGAATTTTAAATAAGGTGTAGGAAGTTGGATAAAACCTATAAAAAACCTAGGAACTAATCACAAAGGGAACCGTCAAATTTGTAGACAGGCATACTAGGCATGGCTAAGCCTAGAAGTCCAAATGATAAGGTGTTTCCACTTACAACCTTATGTGAGAATTATAACTTGTTAAAGCATGTTTTTTGGGTAATTTAAGAGGTTTTTAAAGCTTATGTAATTAATATAACTCTAATATGATGGTTTGGATGGCAAAGGTTGCAGTCAGGTCTATGAGGCATGGTTAAGCCTAGTGCCCAATTGGGGGTCCAAATTTACTTCCACCTTGAGATTGTTAGGTTGTGGAGCTAAAAGCTTCACTAATGCAAATAATGGAGGAGTTTGCTGAGTGTCATAGTAACTGGCATTGGTCAGGAGTAGATAGCAAGCTGCCGACATCAGTCATGGATCAACTGATGTCGGTCATCTCCAGATAGACAGAGACCGACGTCGGTCACCTGTGCATTCTAGAATTGTTAGTTACACGAACAGTTAGTTTAATTAACCGCTTGTTTGCATGTAAAAGACTAATTTTAGTCTTGAGGCTGCGTTTCTAATTATTATAATTAGGAAGTCTAATTATTGTTTGTATGGGATTTATATACTAGACTCATGGGGATGTATTGTAATTTGGAGAATCATAAGGGTTCTTCCGTGGAGAATCATAAGGACTTGGTAAGGCAAGGACAAGGGTTCTTCCAAGGTGTGTAAGATCTAGGTTCGCAGGTGTGCAAGATCAGGGGAGATCTACATGGTAAGTAAGGTCGGTTGATCTATAGGTGTGTGTGTGTGTGTGTGTGTGTGTGTGTGTGCAAGGTTAGTTAGATCTACGAGATAGAAAGATCAAGGATATCAGCAACACATCAGGGAGCAAGATTAGGGAGATCTACTTAGAGTACGTGGTATACTCGATGGTACTGGTAGTATTATTACTGACTGGTTGAAACAATAACTCTGTGTTTGAGTTGATTTTTTTTGTAATTGAGAGAGAGAACTCTTGAGGGAGAATTAATGGTACGCCCAAGAGGTGTGAAAAGAGTGTAATTTATTCATTTTATTTCCTTGTGGATGAGTTGAATACAAGTGTGTATTGTCTCTCATATTCTGTGCTATTTCTAAATTCTAGTTACATTTTACTTTTGGTTTAAATTATGTGTTTAGTTTCTTTTACAAAGGTAATCAATTGTGCTCTTAATCCTAACAATTGGTGTCAGAGCTTTGTGAGCCTAGGTCCTAACAAGTGGTATTAGAGCTAGGTTGCAGGTTCATAGAGCCAGGTTGCAGGTTCATTAGAGCCTGGTTCGGAGCAGATTAGTGTTTGTTGATTACATGTCACTCTCAGGGGTTTTTGATTGAGTGAGAGTAAAGCAATGGCAAAAGAAAGTACACTAAGAATGGAGGAACTCAATGGCAAGAATGATCAATTACAGTATTATGGAAAGAAAGGGAAGGTAAAGAAATATTGTTGGTTGGTAGAAGATTAGCATGAAGGAAATGAAGAAGCAGATGTTGTAGGGATTGTTGCACATAATGCTCTTGTATGTTCCTTGGATAAAGTATAATCTTGGGTTTTAGATTCTGTTGCCTCTTTCCATGCAACCCAAAATAGAGTATTTTTCCATGATTATGTCCATGGAGACTTTAGAAAGATTTATTTAGGGGTTGGTGAGCCTTGTCAAATTGTTGGCAAAGGGGAAGTGTGGCTGAAATTACAGACGGGCAACACATGGGTGTTGAAGAAGGTCATGCATGTCCCACTCCTAAAGAGGAGTCTAATTTCTATAAGAAAATTGGGTGATGAGGGATGCATAGTAACTCTCATAGCAGAATCTTGGAAAGTTTCCAAGGGTGCACTTGAATTAGCATGTGGTAAGAAAGTAGGTACTCTTTATCTGTCTACTTGTATTACTGATTCTCCTTCTAGTTTATCTACTTCAGATGTAGATGCGAAGATGTGGCTCTGTAGGCTTGGTCACATGAATGAGAAGGGGATGCATGTTCTTAAGAGGAATTCTGATGTCTTTGACAAACTTAAGAACTGGAAAGCCTTGGTTTTCATGGAGGAGATGATGGACAGAGATCAGCTCAAGGGGCTGAATAATTCTAAGCAGTGTAGTTTGGACAAGGTTATGATCCAAGGTGAGCTCGCGGGTAAAATTCATCACTCACAGGAAAACATAGTTACCAACGTCAGTCAGGTAATAATAGATGTCAAACAGGCAGGTACCGACGTCGGTCATGTGCAGACCAGAGTCAGTGATGTCAGGCGAGTTGTTAGCAAGTTTGCAGCCAATCCAAGAAAGGAGCACTAGAAAGTAGTTCAGTGGATTCTCAGGTATCTGAGAGGGACCAGTAGCAGGGATTCATGCTATGTATGGTCAAGCACTTCTCTAAATGGGTATGTAGATTCGGATATGGCAGGGTACTTGGATGACAGGAGGAGCACCACAAGATTTGTGGTGGTTGGTCTTCAAGATTGAACTTGAAGAGGGATACAAGCTAGGAAATAAAATTAGATGATGTACAGGTACAGGGACAAGTGCATCTATTTATCTTCAAGTGAGAGATTGTTAGGTTTTGGAGCTAAAAACTTCACTGATGCAAACAATGGAGGAGGTTGCTGAGTGTCACAGTAATCGACATCAGTCAGGCCAACCAACGTCGATCAGGAGTAGACAGGAAGCTGCTAACATCGGTCATAGATCGATCGACGTCAGTCATCTCCAAACAGATAGCGACTGACGTCGATCACCTATGCATTACAGAACTATTAGTTATAAGAATAGTTAGTTTAACAAACCGCTTATTTGCATGTAAAAGACTAATTTTAGTCTTGAGGCTGCATTTCTAATTATTGTAATTAGGAAGTCTAATTATTGTTTGTATGGGAT
Organism: Torreya grandis; assembly: GCA_037957365.1. Classification (NCBI taxonomy): domain Eukaryota; kingdom Viridiplantae; phylum Streptophyta; class Pinopsida; order Cupressales; family Taxaceae; genus Torreya; species Torreya grandis. The sequence continues at coordinate 2,866,509 of JARHVA010001959.1, read as the reverse complement.
CTATATAATAGACTCATGGGGATGTATTGTAATTTGGAGAATCAGAAGGGTTCTTTCGTGGAGAATCATAAGGAGTTGGTAAGGCAAGGACAAGGGTTCTTCTAAGGTGTGTAAGATCTAGGTTTGCAGGTGTGCAAGACCAGGTTGATCTGCAGGTGTGCAAGATCAGGGGATATCTACATGGTAAGTAAGGTTGATTGATCTGTAGGTGTATGTGTGTGCGAGGTCAATTAGATCTATGGAGTAGCAAGATCAGGGAGATCAGCAACACATCAGGGAGCAAGATTAGGGAGATCTACTTAGAGTATGTGGTGTACTCTATGGTATTGGCAGTATTGTTACTGACTGGTTGAAACAACAACTCTGTGTTTGAGTTGATTTTGTTTGTAATTGAGAGAGAGAACTCTTGAGGGAGAATTACTGGTACACCCAAGAGGTGTGGGAAGAGTGTAATTTCTTCATTGTATTTCCTTCTAGATGAGTTGAATACAAGTGTGTATTGTCTCTCATATTCTGTGCTATTTCTGAATTCTAGTTACATTTTACTTCTGGTTTAAATTCCGTGTTTAGTTGCTTATACAAAGGTAATCAATTGTGCTCTTAATCTTGACAATTGGTGTCAGAGCTTTGTGAGCCTAGGTCCTAACAAAGATGAATATTATAACCTACTAAATCATGTTTATAAGATTAATTTGGATGTGTAAAAGCTATTATGATATAGGTAAGTTACAAAGAAGTCATCTTTCGGCACAAAATCAACATTACGCCTATGCAAAGGAAAGGAAGGGCTCGAATAGGTAACTTCAAATGCTCACATCTTTTAGGATGATTTACATGGAAGACAAAGGAGTTTGAGGAGGTTAGTATGGGTCTTGAAGAAAATTTTTATAGATTTTTAATACAACTCCAATGTGAAACCTTCATGAACAAAACTTAAGAGGGTAAACAAGCTAAAACCCTTGGAAGGACTTGATTAGAGAAATGAGGATAGAGATGAATCTAAATGGACCAGTTTGATCATGAAAGTTATTTTAACTTGTATAGGACTCTCCAAGGCTCCTCCCCACCCTTTTGAGTTTTACAAATTTGTACGAATAGGGTACAAAATAGGGTACTTTTGACTATTTTATGTGTTTTAAAAGTTCCAAGAGGATTCTAAATATGAAAAAAAATTTGGGAGAAGTATTAGGACTCAAGATAACCCATAATGTACATTTAATTCTTCATAGAAACTCTTAAGTGTCTAAACAAATAGCTTCATCTCAGCCAGTCGAAACTGGTATAATGACCAAACTAGTGAGAAGTGTGAAAACTCCAAGTGGAAGTGATTTTAAGGTGTGACTAATGATTATAAGGACATGGATGGTATTTAAAAATTTAATTCACTCTCTCCCATGTATTTTCATGGAAAATTTATTCCTTTTTGGAAGCCAAGTGTGGAGGGTGCATGAAAGAAGAGTTTTTTATACTGCAGATGATGATGGCTCACTTCCAGATGATTTCAAATGACCAGGCCTACAAATAATGCATGGAGAGGCATGTATAAAATAATTACCTATCATTATAATCATAGTACCTACCATAATTAGTTTTGGGGTGTTAAAATAGGTTCAAATCATGAAGGTAGTTTTCTGAGTTAGAATGAGAACTTTCTACCACTTTACAAGAGTTTCATGACTTGGGGTGACACTTGTACTTTTTTACCTTGAATGATTCATCCCAAATACTCTTATAATGCACAATTAACTCTTTTTATAAAATTAACAAGTTTCCTTATAACCCTTGGACTTCTCTCTTCTCCTCTCTCTCTCAAGTTCTATAAGAACTAGCCATTTTGGCCATTGTAACTTATGTTCCACCTGAGTATGGCAAAGAATTTTTCATTTGCATACCATTTGATCAATAAGAATACTATTTTTTACCTCTTCATGACTATTAATAGTGTGTTATACTTGGAAGATTGATCTTACTTAGTGATAACTATGATTTCCTTAGCATGTTGTCTCATTCTTTCATCCTATTTGCAATTGGAATGCTTCTTCTTGCAAGGCATGTGAAGTATTCTAGGAAGTGTCAAGGTTGAGTGAGTTAGTCTATTCACTAGTGCCATTCAAGGCCTCTTGTCTAGTCCTCCTAGCCTAAACATTCATCCATAACCTCATAATGTAATATTGATGTGAGAAGATGTAAATTGAAGAAGTACATGTTTGGTTAGTCCTTTGTTCTCATGTGTAAAAAGCAGTTGGTTGGAAGTCATCAACTTATTTGGTGTATCACCTCCCTTAGAATAGTTTGATTTTAGTTTTCTCTCTCCCTTTCCCCCCCAAATTTTAAGTGTAGTGGTGATCCAAAGTTGTACATCAAGGGAGCTAAATCTATCTATAGATTCACCTCATTCATAGGCTACCCACAAGCCTAAAGGTGTTTCTATTGTGCCACTTGGATGAGGAGAGCTGAGACATCTCCTCAGAGGATGAAAATTCAAGTGACAACAACAAGATAAGCCTGGTCTTGACAAGGGGAATTAGAAGACTGATTTGAATGCAAAGGAGGCTGACCTTGGTCATATGCAGGGGTGGGAGGAGGATAAAGGCCATGATAGACTTGATAGGTTATTTGAGGGCCACTCAGGGGGAACACATAAACATTATTTTCTTGATAAGTGTGATGTTGATGTAGATAATAAACATATTGATCAAAATATGGTTGATTGTATATACTAGATTACAATGATTAGGCACTTAGGCTACTTAAACCAGCTAAAAGATGCTCAAAGTTGCCATTGATGTTTGAACACTTACCTCCAAAGGTTGAATAGATGAAGAGAACACCAAAAATATTCACCAGTGAAAAATGTAGTAAGTCCCACCAAGCATGCTAGAAACTATTGTGACATTAATATGCACCCTTGGAAAGAGTTCTTCAGGATTCCTCTGACTAAGCCATAATATGGGAACAACTCTAGGTTGTGGGTATTTTATAACAAGGTTGAACCTATGGATAAGGTCAACTTCTTCTTAATGAATCCCATAAATTAATCTTGTCACAAGGAAAAGGGTTAGAATTGGGAAAATGGATCCTAAAAAGGCTAAAAGGTAATGCACCAAATAAAACTGAGAAACTCCCATATGTTTGAACCCACACTAGATCTATAGTAGATAATGCTAGCTCACACAACCTCATAGACCAATTAATTGCATACATATTTCATGGACTAGGTTTAGGTAGAACACTAATCTAGAATTGTAAGAGCTTGAAAACACCCTAAAGGAGGTCATAAAGGAGGACAATGGATGAGGAAGATTCTCCTTCACTATGCTATCATGCACAACTCACTCAACACAGATCCAAGGAAAGAGATATGTAAAGAAAGTCTTTTATTGCATCGAGAGGTAGTTCTTACAAATGCTTGATAGGGTTTAGCCTAATCAAGATGAACATATTTTGAAATATCTCAGAGAGTCCCCTACTCTTTAAGATCAAAGAGTCCTTGTGAGAGTCTAAAATCTGAGAGAGAGAGAGAGAGAAAGAGAGAGAACTTAAAAATGGGAGAGAATGGGTAATATAGAAAAAGGGAGAAGAGACAAGAGGGAGCACATTAACCAAAAACAATCAATGATCTGCCGCCTTTCAATGAATACTACACCATCGTTTTGGTCCAAGCAGGACTAATCCATCATCAATAAGTTAACCTGCATTAACTCCATAAGTCTTCAAGTTATTCTCATCAATTAAGCAATACACTAGAGGACAAGGGTTTATTTTGCATGATGAGTCATGATCCTTTCAAAGAAGAAAGATCCTTAAGATTATAAACAACATTGAATGTTCCAACTGCTTTCTCTAATCCCCCAATCTGCTTTGTGAGCTTCTACACCACCTTCCACTTGGCTTCATTATAAAGACAAAATCCTCATACCCATGGATCTAATAGAGCCATTCCATGTCTACTTTGAGCAGCCATAGGTACCTATTTGTCAAAGCTATGACTATGTTGATAGATGAGACATTTCTCCATAATCACACATCTACCCCTACTTTAAAATCTGAGCATAGGTCTTACTATAGATTGAAAACCAATCTAAATTATTGGTTTTTGTATAGTTACTATATCGACAAAGATCCATAATTTTTATAGCTTTATTCTAGACTATATTAAGTTTAAACAAACCTATCCTTTGTCTGAGTTGTAATGGAAATAGAGCCTCACTATTAACAACCTTGACTATATGGCTATGTTTTCTTGATGGTGTTTGACCAAGCTCTAATGGTGGCCTTTGAAATATTTGCCCTAGTTTGACCTTAGGTCGCATTTATTCTCTATTGAAGTCCCTTGGCTTTGAATTTTGATATCGACCATCAATGTTTTAGGCACAATTGAATATATACCATTGATTTTCTTGGGAGTTCATGTGCTCATGACACTTGGCACCTTCACATTTATCATTAGGATCCTCTAACTTTTTGACCTCACTCACACTATTGATCTTTCTCTATATGAATGAATACAAGCCATATATCTTATGCTAGTTTAACATGCTTAAGACAATTGTCATTCATGCATTTGATTTTAGAATCTATTGACCTTTTAACCCACTACTCATTATTAATCTTTGATTGCATGATTAAACATACAACATAGATCTATTTGGACCTACTGACTCTATCCTCGCCTATGTTTCATTAGATCTGCTTGTATGATGGATCATGCACCATTGATCAATTCAGACCCATTGACTTTATCAGTCACCTCATGCTATTGGATACTCAATTCATGATCAAACATGCATTGTTGGATATTTAGGAACATTTGAATTCAAATGGCTATTTCATGAGGCCCAATTTTGACATTTGTTCTTATGTCCCACTCTGCAAGTTTATCTTTGAAGCTTTATATCTTAAGATATCAAGCTCATCGAGATATGAAATTTGTAGAAAATGATCTAGGCATGAATAAATTCATGTCCATGAAACTCTTTAATTTGAGAGGCTTCCCAAGTGAATTTAGTAAATGCACAATCAAGTTGACCTATCCATTTTTGCGTGACATCATGTTGATGGTCTGGTTCTTTTTAGGCTTGTACAAGTCATTTGATCATTCACTCAAATATGAACTCTACTTAGCTAATTTATCCATGTAGAAGCTTTTTATGTGGGATAAAATTGACCAACATTAAGTTATGTATTTCCTCCTTTTATTCATCTAAATACCCCATTGAACTATCCCCTAGTGAACTATGGCACAAAAAATCACTTGAGCAAAAAAATGAAAACCCTATTTGTGTATAACTAGATATTCATGTCATGGAAAACATATGGGAGAGGAGGATCTAATTGATTTAGTTATTGGAAGGAGCATGTAGAAAATGGTGGAGGTTCGAAACCACATCCAAAAAAATACACAAAATTAGATATGCTTGCAATCATCTTGAAAATTTTAACTTTATTCCTTTCACTGAATAAAAATAATGAGAGTCATGAAACCATATTGTAATCAAATCAAAACTCATGATGCCTATGTTCACCTTTGACAATAAAAAATAATTAATTAAATATGTTACCACCTTGCTTTGATATAATTGACATGTATCATTATGTAATGTTATTACATTGACATGTCAATTTACAATGTCTTATCTACACATAAATAACATTATCATGTGGATTTGAGCCACTCATCAAATATGGAGTCCTGTTATAATAAAATTATCATTCATGACATCCTTATCCACCCTTAACAATAGAAAATGGCCAATCAAATATGTTGTAACCTTAAAATCTATGCACCCCTCTATAATATGGGTAAGTCATGTAAATCTGATAACTAACCTTAATATGGTGTATGATATGGGCTCTATGATGTATGATATCACATGAAATACCTTATCATTATACCTCACCATTGTTTTTTCTTACACAACACACCCCATTTTTAGATTGAAAATGGGGACCCTCTTTTGACCTTTTGCTTTGCTCCTGCATACACTCATGGTTTGCTAGTTTTAGCACTACAACTTGTCTTGGCAGTTCATCTCGATTTTATATCAAATTTAGACTCAAAACCATCACTGTTAGAAAGATCACATCTATGTGAATCAACTTCATATTTTACACTTATCATGAAAATAGAGTTAGGGCCTCTCAATTTACCTTTGAAGTTTGGCTCTCGTAACCCTACCAGCCTATCCCAGAGTTCTCATTATGCTTGATGGAAATATAGTCACCTGATGGCATTATCATTGACTAACATTAATGCCATTGCCTAATAGTGATGTCATTAGCTGATGACATCATTATCTCCCGACGATACCATCATCGATCGATCACATTAATGTCAGGTAATGGTAGTTTCATTAAGTGATTTTCATTGGGTGAGGGTAGTGAGATTGGTAGATGGTAATATTGCTAACTAAAAACATTACCATTGGGTGATGACATTATTTTTGGTTGATGACAGTGTTGTCATGTGACCACATTACCATCAAGTGATGATGATACTATCAGTCGATAGATATATTGTAGGTGACAACATTTCCATGGGTCAAGCACATGGTCATTGATCAATGAAGATGTTGTGCAGTGAAAACATTATCGTGGGTTACCACATTATCATCAGTCAATGGAGATGTTGTGGGGTGACTACATTATCATGGGTCAACCACTTTGTTGTCAGTCATGTTGGTTCCTAATTGTACACCTCTTTAAACTAGCCTTGCATACTTAAAAGAGAATGACAAGCACAAATGAAAAACCCATTTAAATGTTGTCGTATCTGGGGAGGGGTTTAGCATTTATGATGGACCAAAATAGGGACAATGATTGAGATACATGTATAAAGGGGGTGGTTAATTCCCTGCTACTTTTAGCTCTGCACAGACCAAGGTGAGAGGACCTAAAGGGTAACTTGATCATATGAAGAGATTACACGATTCAACTTCCATGGGGGTTATTAGTACATGAAAATACACATCTGATTAGAACATAACCAGTAATTCTCAATCCACCTAAGTAGGGTTGTCACATGGAATGAATAAATGCTCTAAAATAGACACAAGCTATTAAGGATAGACAAGGGAGATGATTGCACAATTCATCAAGTGAAACATTTAGCAAAGCAAAGGCCCAATGGTATGGTTATAACACTAAAACATTAAATCACTGACCACAAATACATTTCAAATGTGAGGAAAACTATGCATCTATTATGCACACAACACTTTAGATATGCAGTGGATGTCATATGCGAGGTAGGACAGGGTAGAACAAGGTTTGTTAATTAAACAAAGACGTGGATAGGTGTTGAATGAGTAAAAATAAATTCATCTAACAACTATATTATTTCCACTTAAAAAATGCTTCTACATCTCAAGAAAGATGGAATGAGGCAATGCTTGAGGTTTCTCAAAAGGAATTGCAAGTAGTACTACAAGCAACCATTCAAGGACTCCTTCCTACTGAATTCATAAGCCTAGGACTACCCTTAAAAAATACTATTAACACTCTACTCAAAATTTCAAGGCTAAAAGGATTTTATATTCCTAATATACTCCTCAGATGACTACCATAAAGGAAAACACAAGACCACCAATTTACCAAGAACATGGAAAAGAGCATCACACTTCAATAACAGGAAAGAGCAATGGATCACAAGCATACATCATTATCCAACTGAATTTCAATTTTATATAACATGTAATGGAAATTATAAAAAATGAACACTATGCAAATCATCTCTGTAACAAGGGAACATTCCAAACATTCTCAAAGCTTGCCAATGGTTTTACAACTGAAACCAATTTGGCACCAAAAAAATTACATAGGTAAAACTTCTCCTGAGTGACAGCTCTTAGACTCATTTTTTTTTGGCAGACTGACCTTTGTAAAAGAACAGACCTCTTTTACTTATATAATTTTTTAGCCATACTTATCATATCCCAAAAAGATGTTCCAACTAGAAGAATTCTTTGTGGGCTTGGAGTTTGTTACGAGATGTGACAAATATGATTCTAGGGATCATGTGTGTGCTCAAGTGAAAATGATGGTCTTGATACTCTACCCTAGTGGAATGCTTTCTGTTAGCCACGTGGAGAGAAATCTAACAAGGGATAAAACAAACCTTTGTCTACTTGCGCAACTAACCAAAACATCCCTTTCATTCATCAAACAACTGTAAAGAATATTCTAGAAAAGGACATGTCACTAATGGGTGATGTATAATAATCTCTACATGGGGAAAAGAGGGTAAAATAAAGAAAGAGAAGAAGAAAGAGAAAGAATATTGATGCCATCTTAGAGGAAACAGAAAAAATTTGATCATATTGTAAAATTAATGTTGATGACTGAGCCACTTGCCAACCTATTCTTATATGTAATAAACTCTCCAACCATGGTGGTAAGAATATTTTGGTCTAGACCCACCTAGTATTTGAATTTGGCACTATATTCCTCTAACCAATTGGTGGTCCTCTAGAACATTACTTCTTTTCAACTAATGCCTTCAATTAATCATAGGATTTCTCAAGTGACACTAGTCCTCTTATCTTTTAGACGTCAAAGGCTCCATGAGGTGGATCGATGAGGTTCTACAAGGCATTATACAATGTCACCTCTATTATGTTAATTGCATCATTAAGGTTTACCATCTTTCTTAGAGTGACTTCAATCTCTGTCTTCACAATCTTGAGAGATCGATCTTCTCCCTTTAAGTCAAAAGCACCCTCATTAAGCATTATTATCCTATTCTTGATTGCTAACTAATATTCTCTTGGCCTTTTATGATCATCAGAGGAAATGATATTTTCTACTATCAAAGCATCCTTGCCCACATTACAGATTTCATCCACTTTTAGCCTAAGTGTCTCTCAGCTCTTGATATCAGCATCATATATGAACACCTAAGAGTTTCACTCTCTTTGCTTATCTAGTATGTCATCAAAACATTCTAGTGCCGAATGTATCACTTCTTTGGCCCAGACTTTCAAGTCTTGTTACTAATATTTTGTCACCCATACCTTGGTCTTCAAGTCTTCACTATGGCTAAAATTGTATGTATCCAAGGAGAAAATTGTTCTAGCTGGGGCTTCGCTAGCTAATATTATTGTTCTAGGATTATTCAATAAATTTTGCAAGTAATAGATCATATCCAAGTTTTGTGCCTTGAGCTCTTCCATGGAGGCTTTGTCCTTGTCCATATAATGCACCACCATGTTAACTAGGACATATGAGTTATGTTTGATTTCATTTCTTGATGGCTCTCCCATATCATATATGTATACTACATAACTTGTAAGGGGAGAATATTTCTTTGTAGCTCCTAATGGAGGAATGGTTATCTCTTGTGTCCTTTCCCCAACATCAATAAAAGTGGTCTGTGAGAGTGCTCGAGCCTTCTTGGGGGGCTTAGCCATGTATGCCTAAGCTATCTTCATCACATCTATGTCCCCAATCTTTCTCATAGTGCCCAATTTCTCCTTAATTTGTTATTCAACCCATAAAAGGAGTCTAGTCTAGAAACCCATTAGAGTTGTAGACCTTGAAGCAAGCTTTGATGCACTAGGTGGTGATGTGAATGGGATATTAGCCAAGGGGAGTGTTATAGGATCGAGGTACGAGCCTAGAATAATTTTTTTGATTCCATCATCACTATCTGACTCGCCATTCCCTTAGTTATTTCCTCTTTCCCCTTCCTTTCCTAGTTCAATTTGCTCCAAGACTTCAACATTTGTCCTAAGTTGTTGTCAGGACTCTAGGAGTAATCTATTAATGGAGCTTTCTTGATTTACAGGTTGAGTAGATGGTAACACAACTAATTTGTCTTTTTCACTTAGTTAGGGACCCCGAGAGGAGGCTATGGTGTCTTCTTTGTCACCTTTGGGTAGCTTGTCACCAATCATGGCCTCAACACCTTCATGCCTAGCAGGATCATGGACCTTAATTTGAAGAAGGAGACCTCAAGGCACTTCAATGAAAGTAGTACTTCTAGAAGGTCCCATCTCAACCAATTTATTAGCTTGGTCTGATTCCTCATTTACATCTGAAGGGGTAGGGGTACCCAATCTTAGGCTTGATCCCCTATCCTCTTCAACATTAGCCTCCCCTCTTGGTACTAAAATTATCATCATTGGAATGGGAAGGACCTGTGATGTTGTTTCAATAGCTACTGTGACATTCGATGGCTCAACGCTTTGTGCCTCCACCTTTTCACTACTAGTGGGGACTTGTCTTCCTTACCTTGACTCATCCATAGATTTCTCCTTAAGTTCATGTTCATTCTCTATTTCACCATTCTTGTCTTATCTTGGTGGATAGGTGAGAACATCTTGAACAAATGTCTCTGAATCTAAGGAGACTGTCCCTTTTCAAGGAGGATCCTGAGCCTATATGGCCACCTCAACACTAACTTGTACCATCTCATCAAGGACAAAGGGTCATCTGGGGCCAATATGTCTTCCTCATCACCTTTGCCTTCTCCTCCAAAGGGTGCCTATGGCCCAAATAACCATATTACTAGAATTTTAACTGGATTCTGTGGCCTTCCCTTGGGGTTCTTTGTCTACTTTTAACTAAGGGAGGAGTAAATACCTTCTACCTTTTTACAATTTTAATAATCGGCCTATCCTCATCCATGTCTTCATCATCAATCATATCCCTTAATTTCTAGGCATACAAGGATTTGTCCTTTTGGGGCTCCATGGTAATATCTTTGGAGGGTATGTTCATGAAAATAATCTCCTTTCTCTTCTTGGGGCTCGCCACTCGAGGTTGTAGCATCTTCTTAGTCCTCTTGATCCTTGGTTTCTTTGGCTCATCCTCTCCCACTCTCTTCCTTATATAAATCTTTGGGAGGAGGTTTATTGCTGGTGGTTGGTCAAGATGAGTATTTGACACAGTGATTGGGCCAATTATCATGGCGAGAGCTCCTATGATAGTAATAGATATGGGATTAGCACTAACAAGTTGCATCTCCTCGGTGGCAATCTTGCTCTAATTCTCTACCAAAATGGTCATTTTAGTAAATGATAATCCTAATTTAGATCATGATGTTGTAACCTCTTCAATGTTAACCAACCTAGTGAAACTAATATCACTTGCCAAATTCTTCCCCTTTCCCTTTACTACCGCTTGTGGGCTTGTAAGATTACCCGTGTAGGGAGGAAGGAGTGCCTTAAGCTCTTTGACATTTTTCAACTCCTGAAGGGTAGGGGTGTCATGTGCACTAAGGTCCACCTCTTGGGCCTTCAACCATCCCAATGTTCTTTCCATAATTGAATAAGCCCTCCATGCAACTAAGTCATTTTTTAGGATAGTGAAGTCCACCTGTACTATGGGTTGCATCTCAATGTTCTTCTCAGTGTATGATGCTGACACTATCACTTTATCATCCACCATGTCCATGGGGATAGGAACTATGCCATATGTAATGATCTCTTGCACAATGAGCCTCATATAATCTATTTTTCTCACTTGCTCTTTAGTTGTGCAGTCAGACCAGATGTCCTTGTAATGTGATCGATGCATAGCTACACCTATAACAGTGTTCACCAGTCACCTTATGTCATAGTTTGGCTGAAGAGGCATCTTGTCAATTTGGTACCATCCCATTTCTTGTTCTAATCCCTTTGCTTTAGCTAGAGAAGGACATGTATAATATCCTATCTCTACCAAGAATTTGAAGGGATTATTAATCTTTTTCATAGTAATCATCTCATGGGGAAGCACCATCTGCCTGCATAGCTCCATGATTTCAACCTCATCATCCACATATTAAGACAACTTGTGAGGTGACCCTGCATAACCACTCACCCAAATATATGTAAACGTGCAGAATTAAATGTATGCCATGTCATATCTATCAATTGCCTCCCTAACCATTCTAGTCATTCTATTTAGGCTTCGCAAGGGTAAAAGACACTCATCATAATATTGAGGAAACAATTGTAAACCCTGACCCAATTGTTCTTGAAGCCCTCCAAAGTCATTTCAGGGTATAACTCATATATTCTCAGTCATGAGGGATTTCTAGTAAGCCCTGGGAAGTCTATATTATGCACTAGACTATACATCAGATAGGAGAACATGTAAAAAGTACCTTCAAATGTATTTTTTGAGGAGATAGAACTATGTAACTGCATCATTTGATTGTGCAAGTTATCGCTCAAGTTAGAAGCCCAATCCAACTTCTTTTGTCTCTCCAACATGCAGATAAGGATTAAAAACATCCATGGCTCAAACTTATTTACAGTGGGTACCCCATATATTCTAGTAGCCATGGCGATAATATATTATGACAACTCTTTAAATTCTATCAGCTTGAGGTTTTTGGTCATCCATGAGACCTTTGTTCTCTTCTTAGTGAGCCAGACATAATTTATGATGTCCCATACCAGCTTGTCATTTTCCTTTGCATATTGTTGGCATTCTTTTAGGGTCAATGTGATACTTTTAGGCTGTGGCAGTATCCCAAGCATAGTGCCGAGAGCTTTAGGAGTGAATGAATAGACAATTGATTGACTTCCATCAAGCATAGTTTTGGTATCTGGGTGATATACCTTCGCACATGCAATAACCAATTCTAGGTATGAGGCTACTAGAGGAAATACTGTTGCAAGAACTATATAACTCATACCCAAATTAGACACAACCTCAAGGGGGTCTAGCTTTTGTAATACATTCAATAGGGCAGTAAAATTTAACCCTTGGAAATTAGTATCCCTAATCCCATTGAGGATGGAAGTGATATTGCTCTTTACTGGAGTGGATGATGAAGTCATTTCTTCCTAATTCACCTAGTGCAATGTCGCTAAAACTAGAATGGACCCCTCTTGGTGATAAAACTCTCAAACACCTTAGAATTCCCCTCAAGAACACCATATAAGAAGCTCAAAGAATACTTACTAGTAATCACATAGATTAGCACGTACTTGGAGCGAGAAGGCCTTCAAAGGATTTATTGTAATTATTATTCTTACTACATGCCTCTTTGGTTCGAAAGTCACTTAATAGCATAAGTATTAGCTCTGGATGTAAAAGGTGGATACAAAATGAAGAAAACTACCTAGTTATAACCTTCCCCCTTTTGAAATTAGGGTTACCATTCAAGCCTTAGAGTGGAACAACTAATCACCAGCTATCGCATTAATTACTTCAAGCATCCCTTTTAGAAAATGAAGGGAAACCCAATACTACTTCCTCTTCCAGCCATATGCTTCTCCTTTGGACACATGGCTCTTTCTAAGCAAAAATCCACCTTTCTATGCTCATCAGGCCTTGAGGAGCATCTTCACCTTCCCACTTATCATATCCTTTGGTGCAGAAGTGCAACACATCCCAAACCCTTCTCATGGGATGCAAAACTGACACTTGTCTGCATTTATGCCTTAGACATCCAGACACTTGGGTCCTGGAGACTTTTGCACCTCCTCACCTTTTTTCTCTCCTTAGTATCCTAGTGTAATATGTCCCGAGCTCTCATAAGAGTGTCATGTGTCATGATCTTATTCGACCAATCCTAATGTCTGGGTCATCGAGAGCTCCTTGCACCTCCTCACTTAAATATAGATGAGGCAAGTTTTAAAAAGGGGCTCGAAGACTGAAAAGCCCCAAGCGAATGTCATGTGGCATGACTTTAAGTGGTCCGGACCTCAGAGGTCTCCTTCCTCTTGATTCACCTTGAAGCAAGTGAGACAACCATTTGAAAAAAGGATTGAAACCAAAATGATTCCAGGGTGATGCCACGTGTTCGACATAGATGCTTGATCGGGCTTTCGACCATCTCCTTACCTTTTGCCATCATTGGTCCTAGGAGTGTAATATTCTTTCATTCCTCGAAGATGCTTTAGTATTATGTGAGAGCATAAGACTCGTAGGGAACTCTCCAGAGACGTCCACGTGCTTCTCATTTAGTTCATCGGACGATCTATCCCCTTAGTCACCAAGACACCCCAAGGGTGTAATACAGATTTCCAACCCAGGAATCCGGAGCCCTTACAATATGAGTTTGGAGCAAATCCTGCATCACATTTGTGCGATCTAAAACACCATTGCATCTACCATAAATGACCTCGAACACCCTAGGGGACAATAATTCACTTCCACACAAATCAATACAAGGGACCTATTGGGATAGAGAGTGAGGATACGATGCACATTACGATATGCAATTTGGGCCAACTTGAACAATTTCACTAATCGGGGCCTAATTGTTCCGATACAATTCCAGGGACCAACAAATCGACCGCATTTATCGTCAACCTATGCAATAATAAAATTAACAATATTTAAAATTAACTGTGACATTAATGTTGTTAATTATTTTGATGTGAAAGAGACAACATCCAAAAATTATGTGAATAAATCTTAAATTTGTTCCTCCCAATAAAAATAAAAATTAATCATAATATATTACAAAACTTTTCAAAAAATAAAATAAAATTACATAATAACAAATATAAATATTTTTCAAGAAGTATGATAAGTATTAACCCCGCGGGCCTTGCTTAAAATATCCTTTAAAATAGGATTCATTAATGTGCTTCAAATAACGCTTATTATTTTACTTGTTATTAAACAATATGCCGGTATAATCAGTTGATCCCCCTCCAAATAATACAAAATAACAATCCTTGAAGATCATGTGACATTTTGTATGACACTAATTAATTTGCTCGATTATCTTATTAGATTATTTTGTTTACTAAGTAAACACATTAAAAAACATATACGTATATTTTTTTTTAACAAAGATGAGATTAAAACGTGGGCTATAAGCAACACTGGAGGCAATGAGTCCCTTCCGACGTCCCGGGCGTGTGGGTTGGACATCTGCCACGGCAGCCAGATTCTCATTTCTTGCACAAACGCCCCATCAATGGATACAAAGCCATCTCGCACGATAATCTCTGCGTATTTGTTCTTTGGTAGGTGTGGCCAAATTCTTTAGAAAGATAAAGTCCAAAATGCAGCAGATTGACCATGCAGTCAGCAGTTACCTGTAAATTAAAAGAAAGAAAACAACCGTACGTTATGCCTATCCTACTGAAATCTGACCATAAAAATCTATACAAGCATTCAATTTTTCAAATTGTTTGAAAATGCAACCACCAAAAGACCTCAGAGAAAGCTCTGACAACAATGTTTTTCCAATGATTTCCAGAGGAAATGCATATCCTATTCTCATTTAAAACTTGTCCTTAAAGCAATAAAAGAAACGTATATGAGTATTCTCAAAAGCAAAAGATTTAAAATAACATAAAATTCATTCGAAATCGCTAAGAACACCTGCTGCTGGATTGGAAAGAATAATCAAGAAGAACCAGTTTCAAAAAAGCCAAGCCTCTGGAAGTAATCAACAGAAAATAGAGACAAACAAAGATGGACTTTGTCCGCACTCCAAACCACATTATCTCCTTTTAAATCATTATTCTCCCAAGAAGAAGAAGCAGCGCGTGTGCAGAGAGGATGCAACCACTTGACATGCAAACGTCTGAATCCTCCCATAACATTTACCACATGTTTGAGCCGTCCCGTAGGAATCCCTATAGCAGGCCACTGTTTTGTGCAAATCACTTCCCATAACTTATCGTCCATGGCTGACTGGTACCACCGTTTACCGACGCAAGAGGCCACAGCCAAGGTATGAGCATCTAAATGCTTGAAGATCTCATACATTACCTCCACGTTATCACCTACCTCATCGGCAAGATTCATTTTCTTAGACGTTTTAAAATCAAATGCCATGACTTTTCTCCGATTTAGTGCTGATAAAACTGAAATTTGATGTTTTCTTCAGACTAGTGCACGTTGATTCAAAACCCAACATAGCACAATAACTTGCAAAAGCTTAGCTAGAAATCTCGGAAAATAAGTACAAGTCAAGCAGACACATGATACAAGATTTTCAGGCAAGTCACACTCGGATGGAATTTATGGTGGCGAAGCGACTGAGGAATTATAATGTGAAGAAAAAAGACAAATCATAGAGGAATACACAGACAGATGATTCCAAGCACGTTGGGATTAGGGTCCAGGTCAAACTTGTCTTTCTCTAATAAATCTATGCTTCACATGAAGACACAAAACTGCTGTCGTTCCCTCCATTAAAGTTTAACATGGCAGTATTAACAGTATGTTGTAATCTTGACTGTCATGAGTATTTTATAATGACAGTTATTTATTTAATATTTTATGTGTTTTTTTTTTTTTTTTTGGGATGAATCATTGTTTTAAGTGGTGATTTTTAGCTAAGAGTTAAGAATTAAGAGGTATTTATTCTGTCAAAGTTGTTTGGGGTACGATCTTAGTCTCTTTTTTACCGTGTTTCATCTTTTTAATGTATCAGGATTTGTTAGCAACAAAAATTTATTCCTAATAGATTCTTTGTGAACCAAACAACTTCATTATATTATATTTTAAATACGACTATAATATATAATAAAATAAAATATCAAATATAATTTATATATTTATTATAATATTTTAAATGATTTGTAAAAAAATGAATAAAATTTTAAAAAATAAAAGTTATTAAAATAAATATTGTATTTTACAATTTTAAAAAAATAAATTCGGTCATACGACCATCAAATTTAATTCATGAGACGACTGTCAATACATAGAGATAGAAGACTAGTTAGGGTAAATTTTAGCTTACAAAGGTTACGGGTTTTAAAGAGATAATGGTCCCTACGATTTTGCCTTTTCTTCTTTATATGTTTTCCTCAAACTACGCCAAGTTTCTTTTTGACTTAAAATACTTTTCGTAAAAAAGTCAAGTTGTTGAATGTCGGCCAAAAAGCACTAGTCAAGTTATTTGTCGCGTTCAACGACGCCCGAGAAATTGACAGGTTGCAGCCTGTTTGTTTTTTTATTTCTTTTTAAAAGAACGTATACGAGTGTTAAAATTTTCATAAGAGGTGTAGATTGTCATATGTTTTAAAAATAGCAAAACGCAATTTTTTTTTATTTTTTTTATTTTTATTTATTTATTTATTTATTTATTTTTTGTTTTTGGGAAGAGTTAAATATTAAGAACATAAAATTTTGAATATTATGTTTTATTTTCTTATTTTTGTTTTGTTGTTGGTTGTTTTTTTGACAAATTTTTAAAAGAGGTGGATGTGGTTGTGATGAGAGAATTTGTTATGTTAGGGTTTCATGTTGGTTTTGTCTTGTTTTATTTTCCTATGTTTCATTGTTGTCACATCGTTTTTGTGAGATTTTCAAGATCAAGTGTCTATTTATCATGCCCTTTGGATAGATAGTTTGGTTTTAAATGGATCTCAATCCTTCTGTGACAACTATTGTTGTAAACAATGGTGAATATGTAGCTAAAATGACCTAAAAAGTTTGTTTCAAAGGTATAGGACAAGATATAGCTTTTGAGAATCCCCCTCATACTAATCTTTGTTTACAATATGATGCTGTTAATAGTATTTGCAAATAGTATGAAAATAATTGCTTGATAGCTTATTATGTCAGTTGTATCCCCTATGAGAAATCACTTACTGACTAGATTCATCATCACCGGGAACCCTTAGGTTTCTAGGTTAGAGGTGTTCAAAATCTCACCAATGATTTTTTTTTATTTTTTCCCTTTAAAGAGCCTCTCAAGTCCAAGACCTCCTTTCTAGATTGAGTTGTTGATTCTTGAGGAATACTCTCATGATTGTGTCCCCTTGGACATGCACTTTCAAAATATTAGACCAAACATTCCTTGGGGTGTGTTTTTGGATCAAATTTCTTGGCCTTTAGCTTCCTCTATAGGATTTTCTTGATGAGATTATCAAACCCATACGACAAGTTCTTTGCCACGAGCCAATCAAGTTTTACTTTGCATGCCCAAATAAGTGTGTTTGCGTTGAGGTTGATTTGACTAAGGACTTGAAAGAGTCCATTGACATTCAAGTAGGGACAAAGCATTGGGCATAAAAAGTCACCAACTTTAATCTTTCAAACACTTACTTTCATTGTCAATTGCTCGATCATAGGATTCATGATTGTCCTATTATGGGTCGATTAAAGCTCTTTGCCAAACATGCACCATTTAAAAAGTAAAAGTTGGCAATGATTAATGATGGTTGGAAAGCACTTGGCTAACAAAAATTCTATAGCCAGAAATAAGGGTTCGAAGCCAACCAATGTCTCCCTATTACGAAACCATCTTCTAGGGAGTGAAGGGATTTCATTGCCCCCTATTAACCCTCATTAGTCTCATAAATATTTGATGGGCTCTCAGACTTGAGTTTATAAAGTTATTTAGCCTCAAGTAAGTTCTTCCCATGCTCGGACACCCTCTGCAAGTGGTCCTACCCCTTATCAGTTGTATAGTCCACCTCATGGTGGCGTTGACTCTCTTCGAGAGGATAATGGGTCTAAACATCACTCCATTTTACTTCAATATTTTATGCCAAACTAGAAATATCTATTGGGGAACCAATTTGTGGCACTTGGAGTTGAAGAAGACATAGACGATGGTTTGTGAGAAATGCTCATGGAAGACTCCCCCCGATGAATTTAATATCATGGAATGTCTAAGGTTTCACATAGTCCTCTCATAAATTCATTATGCATGCTACTTGTTAGCACTTGGGGGTTTTTTAGTTTAGTTGTTTGCAAGAAGGTAAGATTTCAAAATTTATTCTATAGATTACTTAAAATGTATTTTGTTCAACACATTGTTGCCCCCCAAAAATATCACTCATTTTTGGGACAACATTTGAACTATTTTGGTCCTACGACCAAAATTCTCTCTTCCCTTTTCAAAATTTGTCCTAGGCATTCAAATTTCTCATTTTTCAAGCTTCTCAAAAATCTACAGACTCTGCAGGCTAGAATCTATGGACTCTACAGGCTTGAATCTACAAACGCTGCAAGAAGGAAATCTACAGACTCTACAGGAAGAGAAATCTACGGACTCTACAGGAAAAGAAAATCTACGGACTTTGCAGATCAAGTTCAACAGGTTTCATAGGGTGATTTCTATGGACTATGCAAGAAAGAAGTAAGTTTTCAACACTTAGGTGATTTCAAAGTCAGTTTAATAACCAAGTTCAACCAAAAGAGTTCATCAACAAGCTTCTAAGTAAGGACTGAACTGTTGAACCTTGAACCATTTTGGTTCAACGAGCTCAACAAGTTCAAAAGTTCAACATCAGCAACAAGAGTTCAACTGCTTCCCAGTTCAAAGGCTTTTACAAGCAGGTTCAATCAAGGTTCAACAAGTTTTCGAGGCTTGAACCATTGAACCATTGAACCACTTTGGTTCAAAGGTTCAACGGGTTCAAGGTTCAACAGGTTCAATGCGTTTGGTTCAACGAGGATCAAAAAGACTTAGCCAAATCAAAGAGAATGAACCATTGAATCGTTGAACCAAAGTTGGTTCAACCAAGCGGTTCAATGCTTCGGTTCACTCAAAGGGTTCATCAAACGGTTCAATGGCTTTTGGTTCAATCAAAAGGGTTCATCGGCTTCAACCATTTTGGTTCAAAGCTTGGTTCAATGGTTGGTTCAAAGGAGCGGTTCAATGCAAGAGTTCAAAAGAGCCTCCCGAAGGACAAGTGCCCTTGCGGAGGGTACTTGGTCAATAAAAGCACCCTTCGGAAGCTGCAAAGGTAAATTCTGTTAAAATTTTGTTTAATGTAGCCGAAAGACAAAGGGATTTCCTTCAAGAAAAAGACTAAGGCATAATTCCTTCAGACTTTTTGTCTGAAGGAATTCCTTCAGAGAAAAAGTCTGAAGGAATTCAGCAAAGCTACATGAGGAAAGCCTAAAGGAATTTTTGAAGGCCAAAGACAAAACAAATTCTTGCAGACTTTTGTCTACGGGAAATTGTTTGCAGACTTTTTACCCATGGGAAAATGCCCGTGAAAAAAGACCAGGGAAAATGTCCATAGAGAAAGCACGGGGAAAATGTCCGTGGGAATGAGACTCCAAAGAAAAAGCCACCGAAGGACCCCGAAGGGCAGGTGCCCTTGTGGGGACTCTCAGCTACCAAATTAAAAGACACTTCTCAAAGCCGAAGGGTTACCTTCCCTTCAGGAGGATGCAAAATAGGAAAGCCAAAGAAAGACCAAGGGGTGACGTGCTCGAAGATGTCAAATTCTAGAATAGTAAACTAGTCGTTGAAAGCATATTGATGGGTGCGTGAATGTTAATTTCAAAGCTCATAAACTAGCTGTTGATCCTTATAGATTTAAATCTACAGTCCCAAATGCATTCAAGGGCTTTAAGGCCAGGACCAGTAGAAAGTGATTAAGGAACAAAGTATCAGATTGAATCAAGGACCCGATTCAATTAACCAGAAAAGCAGGAATGATGAAGAAGGATCAGATTGCTAGGTGGACACTGAAAGTTGCAAAATTTCAATAGCGTGACTTGTTTCTCTGCATTGAGAAAAAAAAATGGGTAGATGCCCCTAAATTCTAGCCTATCTCCTTAACAAATTTCAATGTAACATGATGTGTTATTGTTCTCGAGTCCTTCTTAAAGAGGCTATATAAGGGACTCTTTTTTATTGTAAATGCATCTTTTTTTTGACAATTAGAAACAAAACTCTACCCAAATTGAAAGGAATTACTGAGACTTTGAGCTTAGATTGTTGATCATATTTTGTTATTGGAATAAGAAAGCAAGTGATTTTTCAGACTTTGTGTTGTGATATCTTTGTTGTTGGGAAAACTGTTCTTATGTCTTTTTCCTTAATATATTTTCTATTCCTTTAATTCAACAAGTAGAATTAGTGAAAGTAGTCAGGAAGGTGTCCTGAAGTCAACTGTGGAGAGACTTTGTGCCCCCATAATTGCCTTTAGTGTGTTTTATTTTCATTTCTATGTAAAGGACCTTGGGATGACTTTGTGCCCTCATTGTCCTTCGTATCTCACTCTTGGGCAATTTAGGTGGAAACTTTGTGCTACATCTCAATTTACTAGTTATTATGTCCTTGGTTACATTTTACTTTTACTACCAGGAGTATTCTTGTGGTTTGCTGAATAGTACTTATGAAAGAAGAGGAGTGCTTTTTATCATTTCCCTTGAGTTTTTTTCCTTTGATTTGCACGCATCATCTCTGAAGAAAGAGAGATGGATGGTTTATCCTACCCTTGAGTATTATATATATATATATATATATATATATATATATATATATATATATATATATATATATATATATATATATATATATATATATATAGGGAGCCTCCCCTTGATGAGAGGAGAGATTAGTCCCCTTTTGATGTCGTAAACCTACATATTTGGATGACCAATCTTCCTACTTTGGCTGATCAGACCTATTTTGTTTATCAATATGCTGATCGATAAAATATTCAACCAACAGTTTTTGGTGACTCCGCTAGGGATATACATAATTTTGTGCAATTTGGAACCTCAAGTTTGAGATTGAAACATCACCTATGTCTTACCCATTATCATTATAACCCTTATCCATTATAGACTCTGGTGACTCCATTTCATGTCTTACCCATTATCCATTTATAACCTTACCATCTTCCTCCACCTCTGTTATTTTATCTGGTCTGCAAGAACTAGAGTTGCTAGGAAAGAGTGTGCAATTTAAAGCCTCAAGCTTCAAGCTGAAGCAAGGTCAATTCTTTTCCATTTTTGTTTCACAATCTGACATATTCAAGGTATACACAAAGCCAAAAGGCTAAAGGTATTATTGACCCTATATTCGAGTTGGTACAACAAAGTGATTTTGATCTATTTCCTTCACCATCATCTCCAACGAACCAAGAACTTTCCTCCTACTAAAGTCAGATCTCCATTGCTAAATGAAGTATATACTTCTATTGTTGATAAAGATTTGCCAATAATTACCCCTTTGAGATTTGTTATTCCTCCTTATCATAATCCTATAATGGCAGGTCATGGCCCCTGGGGTAATGCTTTTGGTCCTCTCAATCTTACTCCACCTCTACATGAGCTTCCACATAGTTCAAGGAATAATTTCCCCAAATTTTATGGTGATGGGAAAGTTTATCTTGATGAACACATTGTAGCCTTCAGCATAGCCTGTGGCGTAATTGGAGTAGAATTTGAAGATGTAGCAGTCAAGATATTTATAGAAACATTACAAGGTGCTGCTGTAGATTAGTTTTATCATCTACAAGCTCAGTTAGTAACTGATTGGAATACTCTCAAAGATAAGTTTGAAGCCAAATTCAAAACTGTAAAAGATGCATATGCACTTTTGGCTCAACTTACATAGATGAAGAAAGAGCCTCATGAACCAATCAGAGATTTCATAGCCAAATTTCACAAACTGAGGAATAGGATTCTTGTAATTGCTTGACCTACAACTGAGAATCTCAAATACTTCATTAATTCTTAGTTACCTGAAGTAAGTTTTCTTTTGAGATGTGCTAGTCAAATAGATCTTGCTATAGCTCAACATTTGGCCACTGAGGTAGAAGATGACCTCATTTTAGCAGGGAAGATAAGAAGAGATCCAAATAGAAATAGATCTTCATCATCTTCTGAATATTCATCTACAAGCACCACAGATCCAATGGTGCAAAAATTGGCAAATGAACTGCTTGCTCTCAAAAAGCAAATGGCGCAAGGAATGTCTTCTGCTCCTTCATATAGAGATATGCCAATAAGGACATTCCCAAATCAGTCATATCAGGGCAATGTTGCCAGGAATCAAGGGAAACAAAATTGTCTTCCTCCCCCACAAGGGAAACTTGCCTTGGAAGCTCCTCCAACCAATTCAGTAATGGGATATCTTGAAGCATAATTAGAGTTATCTTTTTAGCCTAAATTGAATCAAGAAAATGATGCTGATCTCTGTGAAAAAAATCAAGAAGAATCAGCTGGCAACTCCCACATTGGTTACCTGAACTACCAAGATGAACCCAAAAGCAAAGGAGAAGCTATTGATGGATCATATGCAGTGTTTACCAGGTCCAAGAACCAATCAGTCCAACAAGCTGATAAAAAAAAGATAGAAGAGCAACCTCAAACATTAATTACAATTGCTAAGCGTGGAGCCACTCTGCCTTTCCAGCCAAAGGATTTGGTGATCACCCAAAAGGTAAGTACATCAATTTCACCTTCACCTTCTACTTCAATTTTACAAACCAACCCTCCTCCCATCCCTCCTAAAACACAAAAAGTTGAAATGCTTTCCTCTATTCCTAGTCCAATTCAGCCATTTGACATAATTGATCATGTCAAGAAGACCAAAATTCAAATGTCTGAATTTGAATAGTTACAGTCCAATCCTGATCAATTGGATAAGTTAGTCCAATGTGTCAAGAACCAAACCATCCCTGCAAGATAAGAGGTTAAGAAAATAATTCTTGATTCCCCAAAGAACATGCCCATTCCAAATAATCTTGTCATTACTCCTCCAATTGCCCTTTGGAAAATAGAACCTTTCTATGTTTTCTTATTGATAAATGGTTATCATCTCAACAATTGCATCATTGATTCTAGGGCATCTGACAATGTCATGCCTGCTAAAGTAGCTGAGTCTCTAGGCCTCACGCTGACCAAGACATTTGGGAGATGTTTCTCGATGGAAAATAAGTAAGTAGTATTGCTAGAACAAATCAAAGATGCTCAATTTACATTTATAACGTTTCCAAACAATAAAATCAAGATGACTGCCCTAGTGGCTGACATCCCAACATCTTATGGCATTTTGCTTGAATTTTTTTTGCAAGGATGTGGGAGGAGAACTAAGCATGGACATGTCTGAGGCAAGGATCCCTGTCCAAGGCATAATAAAGAGGTTGCTCCCTAAAAAGGAGGCAAAATATGTGGTCACCCAAACATCGGCCCCTGCAACACAAATTCTATTTGAGTCTTTAGGCAAGGGTAATTATTTCTTGACTACAGAGAATGTTCATGTTTCTATAGATGAAATTCCTGTAGCTGACAATCCAAAAATTGATCCAAACAACACTTCAGGAGAATTGGTAGGGTGTAGTACAAATAAGGAAAGACCTTCCATCTCTAATGAAGAGAAATCTGACAGGAGATCAGCCTCTGATGATGCTTGGATCATGGAAACCGATGGCAGCAATTCTTCCACCAACAATTGAGTCAGGACTGTGTTGATATCTCCTCAAGGAGATATTCTTCCTTCATGCAATTTGCAATTTAACAACACCAACACAGCTGGATGTGAATCTTTATTGCTCAGATTAAAGACTGCTCAAGATGAAGAGATCAAACTCTTTCACATCAAAGGAGATACTAAGCTGATAGTTTGTCAGGGGTTTGATGTGGACAATCCAATCATGTGCTAGGATGAACTAAAAGAAAAACCAATTATGTAATGGACAATGCTACTGCAAATCAAAATCAGGCAAAGGAACCCTTCACCAAGAAAGCAAGGAGTTATGGCTTTCAAATTGAAGATCACATCCTGCCATGGGGCAAGAAGAAGAAAAAACCAAGAGCAAGATGCAAAAAATTAGTTTCTTGGTGGAGAGTTACATTCGCCCATCACCATTTCTAGGGACAAAATGTCTTCTTATTGGTTTACCAAGATGGCACACTATTTTCACTATCTCTCAGGAAGCAACATCTAAAACACTTCAACTCTTGAAGTATCAGATCATTGTATCTGTACATATGTAGTATATTTGTATAGTTTTTAATTCTATTTTGTTTTGTTTGTTTCCTTTTTTGATGCCTTCCATTTCTGGGTAGCATGACTCCATAGCTCAATGACATACTTCAAGGCACTAGAGATTCTGGTTTCTACTCCCTTCAATTCTTTTTTACAATTGATAGAAGTTCTCCAACTGGAGCCAGCTGTTGTTCCCTAAAAATATCACTCATTTTTGGGACAACATTTGAACTATTTGGGTCCTATAAACCAAAATTATCTCTTCCCTTTTCAAAATTTGTCCTAGGTATTCAAATTTCTCATTTTTCAAGCTTCTCAAAAATCTACGGATTCTGCAGGCTAGAATCTATGGACTCTGCAGGCTTGAATCTACGGACTCTGCAGGAAGGAAATCTACGAACTCAATAGGCTTAAATCTATGAACTCAGTAGGAAGAGAAATCTATGAACTCTACAGGAAAAGAAAATATACAGACTCTATAGATCAAGTCAATAGATTTCACAGGGTGATTTCTAAAGACTATGCAGGAAAGAAGTAAGTTTTCAACACTTAGGTGATTTCAAAGTCGGTTCAATAACCAAGTTCAACCAAAAGAGTTCATCGGCAAGCTTCTAAGCAAGGACTGAACCGTTGAACCTTAAACCATTTTGGTTCATCAGGCTCAACAAGTTCAAAGGTTCAACATCAACAATAAGAGTTCAACCGCTTCCAAGTTCAAAGGCTTCTACAAGCAGGTTCAATCAAGGTTCAACAAGTTTATGAGGCTTGAACCATTAAACCGTTGAACCATTGAACCACTTTGGTTCAAAGGTTCAATGGGTTTAAGGTTCAACACATTTGGTTCAATGAGGATCAAAAGGACTTAGCCAAATCAAAGAGAATGAACCATTGAATCGTTGAACCAAAGTTGGTTCAACGGTTGGTTCAACCAAGCGGTTCAATGCTTCAGTTCACTCAAAGGGTTCATCAAATGGTTCAATGGATTTTAGTTCAATCAAAAGGGTTCATTGGATTGAACCATTTTGGTTCAAAGCTTAGTTCAATAAATGGTTCAAAGGAGTGGTTCAATGCAAAAGTTCAAAAGAGCCTCCCTGCCCTTGCAGAGGGTACTTGGTTGATAAAAGTACCCTTTGAAAGCCACAAAGGTAAATTCTATCAGAATTTTGTTTAAGGCAGCCAAAAGACAAAGGGATTTCCTTTAGGAAAAAGACTAAGGCATAATTCCTTCGAACTTTTTGTCTAAAGGAATTCCTTTAGACAAAAAGTCTGAAAGAATTCGGCAAAGCTGTAGGAGGAAAACCTGAAGGAATTTTCGAAGGCCAAAGACAAAACAAATTCTTGCAGACTTTTGTTCGTGGGAAATTGTCTATGGACTTTTTGCCCGTGGGAAAATGCCTGCAGAAAAATCTCGGGGAAAATGTTCATGGAGAAAGCCCAGGGAAAAAGTCTATGGGAATGTCTGTGAAAGACTCCAAAGAAAAAGTTGTCGAAGAACCCTGAAGGGCAGATGCCCTTGCGGGGGACTCTTGGTTGCCAAATTAAAAGACACTTCTCAAAGCCAAAGGGTCACCTTCCCTTCGAGAGGATGCAAAATAAGAAAGCCAAAGAAAGACCAAGGGGTGATGTGCCCGAATACGTCAAATTCTAGAATAGCGAACTAGCCGTTGAAAGCATATTGATGGGTGTGTGAACGTCAATTTCAAAGCTCATAAAATAGCCATTGATCCTTGTATATTTAAATCTATGGTCCTGAATGCATTCAAAGGCTTTAAGGCCAAGACCAGCAAAAACTGATTAAGGAACAGAGTATCAGATTGAATCAAGGACCTGATTTAATTAACCAGAAAAGGAGGAACGATGAAGAAGGATCAGATTGCCAGGTGGACATTGAAAGTTGCAAAATTTCAATAGCGTGACTTGTTTCTTTGCATTGAGAAAAACAAATGGGTAGATGCCCTTAAATTCCATCCTGTCTCCTTAGCAAATTTCAATGTAACATGATGTGTTATTGTTCCTGAGTCCTTCTTGAAGAGGCTATATAAGGGACTCTCTTTTATTGTAAATGCATCTTTTTCTAACAATCAAAAATGAAACTCTACCCAAATTGAAAGGCATTACTGAGACTTTGAGCTTAGATTGTTGATCATATTTTATTATTGGAATAAGAAAGCAAGTGATTTTTTAGACTTGTGCTGTGATATCTTTGTTGTTGGGGAAACTGTTATTATGTCTTTTTCCTTAATATATATTTTTTCCTTTAATTCAACAAGCAAAATCAGTGAAAGTAGTCAGGAAGGTGTCTTGAAGTCAATTGTGGAGAGACTTTGTGCCTCCATAATTGCCTTTAGTGTGTTTTCTTTTCATTTCTATCTAAAGGACCTTGGGATGACTTTGTGCCCTCATTGTCCTTCGTATCTCACTCTTGGGCAATTCAGGTGGAGACTTTGTGCTACATCTCAATTTGCTAGTTATTATGTCCTTGGTTACATTTTACTTTTACTACCAGGAGTATTCTTGTGGTTTGCTGAAATAGTACTTTTGAAAGAAGAGGAGTGCTTTCTATCATTTCCCTTGAGTTTTTTCCTTTGATTTGCATGCATCATCTCTGAAGAAAGAGAGTTGGATGGTTTATCCTACCCTTGAGTATTATTTTCTATTTATATATATATATATATACATATATATATATATATACATATATATATATATATATACACACATATATATATATACACATACATATATACATATACATATACATATATATATATATATATATATATATACATATATATATATATGTATATATGTATATGTATATGTATATATATATATATATATATATATATATATATATATATATCTTTAGGGAACTTCCCCTTGATGAGAGGAGAGATTAATCCCCTTTTGATGTGGTAAACCTACACATTTGGATGACCAATCTTCCTACTTTGGCTGATTAGACCTATTTTGTTTATCAGTATGCTGATCGACAAAATATTCAACCAACACACATCACACTTTTTCACTTCATATGAAGATGGATGTGGCAGGGACATTATTTTGATTTCTAATAAAAAATTTCCTTGGTTGTTGCCATGGGATAAGATCCATCACACTGAGATATTTGGATTTTAATTGACATCAATGGTCATTCCTTGGGGATTCTCAACATCTAAGCCCCAAATGATGGCCCTAATAGAATGGTGTCATGGTGATAGATTGCTAGCAATCTATGTTTTTCCACTTGGCTGATTTGTGGAGATTTTAATATGATTGATAGTCTCGATGACAAATTTGGTTCCCTCCCAATGTGATGGTGTGTGGGAGAATGTGAAGCAAGGATTAATTTAAAAAATAATGTCATTTGGTGAACCCACTTCTCCAAAAATGCACATTTAATAGTTCATCTTGGTTTACTTGCTTCAACTATCATGTCAATGCTAATAGGGTCCTTAAGCAATTGGACAATTTCTTTATTTTTAAGAAACACATGTTCTCTTTTATTTTTTTGATAGAAAAATTGTCATTGTCCATATAAATTTTTTCCTTTTAGATCATAGTCCCATCACTTGGAGAGTGGAGTGGGTGGTGGCTATTTTAAGGTGCCACAAAATCATTTTTTTTGAACATCTTCATCCTCTACCATGAGATCACCATCCATATCATTTCCAAAGTTTGTAATATTATGTCACTTTGCCTTATACTACCACCTGGGTTGAGTGGTGGAATGAGGTGATCACTCACACCACCACCTTCCTCTGCCACTATGGCAAGTGAATTATTTGAGTTTGAAAGTGGGTCGATAGGGTTGTTCTAAAAAAATACCAAAGAATCTATTCTCTTCTTGATCACAACATTTTTGATTTATATCTGCAAACCATAGAAACTTATCTCAAGAAAAATATTAAAATTATAGATAGCCATGCGATCGGAGGATCACAAATATAAGCTCACTTGTATTGGCTCAAAATTGGGGACTAAGGATCCAAATATTTTTTTAAATCTCTCTGAGGTAAGAAATCTAGGGAGAAAATCAGAGCCATTAAACTTTCTCATCAACGTCTCACTTATCTACCTAAAATTTCCTTGGCTTTCTTTGATCACTACAAGTTAGTGTTATAATCCCAAAGAGAGGGTGGAATATATGCATGTGTTGTAAGAATGTTTGGAATTGGTGCCTTAAAAACATAGTCTTGTAAACCAAAAACT
Source organism: Torreya grandis (assembly GCA_037957365.1). Lineage (NCBI taxonomy): Eukaryota > Viridiplantae > Streptophyta > Pinopsida > Cupressales > Taxaceae > Torreya > Torreya grandis. Next base: position 2,837,699 of record JARHVA010001959.1, on the reverse strand, counting down.
CTATGATGCCCTTATAACTCTTGAGTAACTCTCTCATATAGTGAAATGCATGGTCAATGACAAATACCCTGGTATCGATTATTTCCTTTGTAAATTTTACAAAGTTAAATGGATTTTTCAGGGCTCGATCTGTTGCAAGCATACAAATAAGCCCTAAAAAATAAATCTCTAGGTTCTCATATTAATTTAATAATATGAGGTTTGTTTCCAAAGTTGATGACCTAAAGCTCATTACTAAGCAAGATTACAAAGCAGGTTAGTTCATGCATTAACAAGGAAAACCAATAATAAGCATAAAGAACCTAACATGATAAGCCCACTCCCTCAAGGGGTGATGCTAATGAAATCAAGAAACTAGTGAAGAAATCAAGATAAGCAATACCCTCCCAAAGTGGCTCTCCTTCAAATATAGTTTATAAACATGTTTGTGCCTAGATTTGGTGCTCCAAGTCTTTGTCAATGTAGTTGGGCAAGTGCCTCCAACATCTCTTCTATCACCAATGGCTTTGAATTATTTATTGATAAATTTGTAGGAATTAATGAAGCTCTTCTAGCAACATTTTTTCATAGGTTGTTTTTACTAAAAAGCTTCTTTTTTGTCTATGGTGGCTCATGTATTTATACTTTTCCAGAAATGTTGAGAATGAACTGTGATCATCTATCTTGAGATCAAGATGTGTGGCCAAGGATCAATTCAATTTTGGAGGACAAATCAATTATTATTTAGGAATAAGGGGGTATTAATGAGGTATGGGTGGCCTTAAATATGATATTTATCTCTATTAATGTTAGGTGTTTGACACCCTTTCGATGATGTCATGGCCCAGATATTTTGAATTATGAATTTCCAATAATAGATATTCAATAACTTTTCATGGATTTTCCACTTAAGCTCTTAATTTTATTTGATTTGCCTAATGACTTAGTATTTTGCAATTCTTGGAAATTGGTCGCATGTTTAATCAAAATGGTAAAAAATGTCAATTTACTTGGTCACAATTTGACTGGAGTTGAACTAGTGGAAGATAATAGTTACGAATGATGCATTGCCCTATTCAAGGATACAAGGCACAATTTTTCACTTGCACGTGATATGTACAAATGAATTAGAGCATTTAAATGGTTTATAATGATAATTTGCTTAGTCGTAAATTTGAAGTGAAGTGAATTGGAAGAATATAATGATTGCATAAAATGAATTCCCTATTCATAGATGCATAGCATAAATTGGCACTTGTGTGCAAATGAATTAGATCATTTAAATGGTTCTAGTCCAAGTTGTGCAATGCTGTGGAATGTCATTCAGATTTACAATCTTAGCACAATAGTGATAAGAATTAGATGTCTATATTTTGCCCCTATTTGAGAAGGCATGGTGAGACATTTAGTCAAATAAATGACTTTTCAAAGAATAAAAAGGTCACTTAGAATAAGTTGAAAGGTAATGATTGAAGAAATAATTAGTGACCCATGATGCCCCCTTGAAAGGGCATGTGGGGATGAAAGAGAGGGATAGACTCTCAAAAAAGAGAGAGTGAAAATAACCAATGGATGAGATTAAATACATATGAGCTAATGATTTCACGCATTGATTCCCAATGATAAAATATAATGGGCCCCAAGGCAGGGGAAGTGGGAAGAATGTATCCCAAAATAGAAGTGATATACTTTGACATACCCGAAATAGGGTGAAAGTTGTTTAGGGAATGATTGATACTGAAACAAGTTGCATACTTTGATTTGCCAAAACAAGGGCAAAAGTTTCAGAGATTGAAATTAGAAGAAAAATAAAATGAGAACATTACTCTAGAGAAAGGAGGTACATTAATTAATAATGTGCCCCAGTAGAGCAGATTTGATCAATTAATAAATTGATTTTACCCTAGGAGGGTTGATTTTACCCTTGATAATTAATTTTACCCTAATAAGGCTGATTAGATTAGTGATTGGTCTAAATATTGTGCCCCAGTAGGGAAAATTAGTAATCATATCTCAAGGATATAACCTATTACATAAATTTAAAATGAGTAAGTGCAAATGTAGGTGCAATTGTCTAATGACTTTTCAAAGACTGAAGAAGCCACAAATAACCATGCGCACGAGGATGCATAAAGAGATGAAAGAGAAGGCATACCAGGAATATGAGGATGGCATAAGGATTCAAGAATGATGATATTGAAATAGAATAATATGGACATGAATAAAAATAAAACAAGGATAATAAGGATGGCCAAGCTAACCTGAGATACCTCATGTATCCAAGCATTGCCTACATAGTCCAGATGGACCTCAATCCAATGTAGTTCTCCTAGAAGTGGGATAAAATGGAAGGAAGAACAAATAATAGAATAAATATGGACCAATGTTTAATTAAGTTTAGGATATCCTATTTAGGTAGTGGATATGTAGGATAGTGATTTCAGAGATGTTCTATGCCACATTGACTTTTGGACTTGGATCACTTGGTGTTTAATTTGGCAAATGAAATTATACATCATATGTATGAATTAGCTATAATAACATTGTTTTTTGATTGTGAATGGACTATTTCAATGGTGAATATTTACATCTAAAGACAATGATAAAAAATACCAAAACCAAAGTGGCAAGTATTTATGTTTGAACAAAAAAACAAAGCAAAGAAAAAGAAAAAGAGGTTTCAAATACAAAATGTAACCAACTCAAAATCAATATATGAATCATCAAGACTTAAGTAGAAACACAAATTTACCAAAAAATCAATAAGCAATAAAATAGTTAAAATACAAACGTAGAAAATTCAAGCCCTAGTTAAGCCAAGACTTAAAAGGTTTACAAAATGAATTCAAACACAACACTAAGAATAAACAAGTAACCCAATAAATAAAACACATGACCCACAAAAACAAAAAGCAACATAAAGCATCTTGTCATTAAGCAAGTCAAGATCCACTTGTGAAGGCTCAAAACCAATGATAACTAGATGATGCCCCTAAGCAAGGATACATGAAAGGGAATGACACATCATAAGGTGGTTGAAACAATTAGAGCCAATAATGAGTTTCCCCAGTAGGGCAGATTTGGGAAGGAGATATCCTAATAGTTTCTAAATGAATAGCTCAAAGGTGGATCAAAGATAATGACAAGATTTAGGATAAGATACATGTTTTTGAATTTTGGGGCTTTATGTTTCTCATGAAGATTGTAAGCCTTTTTCATATTTTTAGCTCTTTTAGACTATTTTGAATGTTTTTGAAAATTTATAGGATTTTTCCATTCTTTTGGGTTTTTAGGGCATCTCAATTCAATTGAAAATAACAAGACATAAAATTAACTCATAAAATGGCAAGAGCATGATAATGGTAACTCGTAAAATGGCAAGAGCATGACAAAAGGGGTGACTGAGCTAACCTTAACAAAAATTGAGCATTGCCTACATAGTCCTGAAGGACCTTAAGTCAATGTAGTTCAAAATATGCATAAGGTATGGTAAAAGTATGGTTTTATTGTACCTACTAATGTGGAGATGCATGTCTTGATTAGAATAAGGTACCCCTAGAATGGTCAGTGGGATATAATGGTATAAATTACTAGAATGAAATGGTCGATACAGGTAATAGGGTTGCATTCAAGTAACAAGGTACTTACAAATAATGAATTATTACGTATTTTTTTTTTTATAAATTTTATTACATCTCAACTCAATGAAGGATTATGAGATGCATAATGTTGGCTTGTTGTTTGAGGTCTAACCTACACCCACTCAGAATAACAACTCTATCCAGAACATACTACTTATGCAAAATTCAATAATGTTGTTATGATCTTCATTGGGCTTGGATTCTATTTCCTCCAAACTTCTAGATAAGATCTCTTTGTAGCCTCTGTTAAGGAAAGCGCTGCCAATAGGGGTAAATAATGATAGGCATAAGATACATGGTCTAAGTTGGAAATGGAATATTGGTTCATAATGAAATGTATAATGATTGGGTAACAAATTAAGATTAAGACTTTCAGTCCTACACAATGTGGTTGATTCTGGATTTAACATAATTTTGGTTATGGTAGGGCTAAAGACTTGTGCACATGTTTTTGATAGGACCATAATATTATTTTGATGTTTAGACCTGAGAGATGTTGTAATTTGATTATGTTGTAGATTATTAGTTGTACCAATATTATCTTCAATAATGTTTTCATCAAGTAATGAAGAACTATTATACTCAACTATTGGTACCTAAAATAGTTTTTTACCAATAAAGTTATCTTGATTATCCTATAGCGCTTTCAAGAAGGTTTCACTAAGGAATGCTGACTTTTGACTTTCATTATCTTCTATCAACTCAAACAAGGTTTCACTAAAAGATGTTGAGTTTTGAATTTGATTGTCCCTTAACACCTCCAAAAAAGTTTCACTAGGAGATTGTTAGTCTTTTGTATGAATGTTTTCTTGGTCCCCCTGATATTCTACACCTGATATGTCACAATAGATGCAATCCAATGAAGTGTAATTCTGTCAGTCCCAATTGACACTTGTGGGAGGTGGAGTGTCAATATAATGGCTATGTTGGTTGGTGGTAATGGTATGTGTAATGGTAATGAAATGATTAAAGGTAACACAATCCTCATAGAAGATACTAAGAGAACTTGTGTTGATGCTGAAGTAATCATCCTCAAAAACTATAGAAAGATCACAAATATATTCAAATTTATCTGTAAGAGATATGTACCTAATGTCATAACATACCATAAGGTACTATGTTTCTAAAGTTGATTCCAACTCAAAGGAATCTAAATCTGATGTTGAGATTGACATTGATTTTACTTCTATTTTTGAATCTAATGTTGGTTCAATAATAGAACCTGACTCTACTTTTGATTCTTCTTCGATTGTAGATACTAATACAATGATGTCTTATTGAATGTTTGTTATTGGACAAGTAATGGACTGTGATGGCACAATGAGCTCTTTAAAACTATATTTATCTTAGAAGGGTTCAATGTAGACTGACTTATCTAAGTAAAGTCCCTCAAAGAGAAAGAACAGATCGAGGGGTGACTCCATAGAGATTAGCTTATCAAAGTGAGACTCTTGAATGAGGGGAAAAAGGTTAAGAGACAACTCCATAAAGAATAACTTATCAAAGTGAGGCTTTTTTAAAAAAGGACAAGGGTCAATAGGCAACTCCACCAAGACTGGCTTGTCAAAATGAGGTTCCTCAAAAATAGGGGAAGGATTAAATGGTGATTCATCACAAGTTGACTTGTCATAAATGGGTGTTCTAATAATAACATCAAGAATTGATTGATTATTTTGACCTTGGTACACACTTATTTGTAAAATCTTAGATTTTAACACACTTGGGTCTTTAATAAATAATGGATTTTAGATGAACAATGATTGGTTTTATGGCACGAAGACCTTTGGCTAAGATATTCTAAAGTGGGGAATAGTTGGTAGTGGATGAGTAATAGCTTGTGGTTCAATATTGCACTTTTTAAAAATTAGATTATCAAATAAGGGATCAACAAAGACTGACTTGTCAAATTCAATTTCCTCAACGATGGGTTCAACAAATACTAGCAGTGGGCCTAGGATAATAAATTTAACATTCCTAGTCATGATTGTGTGACCTTGCTTAGGTAATGAGCTACCAAAATTAGAAGGAAAGGGAGGAGGGTCTAGAATGATAATCCTTTGGCACTATGGATCTTCATTGCTAATGTAGGCCAAAGGAGGATGGCCTAAAATGGTAACCTTTGAGCACTACAGAGCTTGGTTATTAACGTAGGCTAAAGGAGGAGGATGGGGTTGACATATCATAATCAACATGGATTAGTTTGGTAATTAAAAATTATCCCCAAAGAGGGTGATATCAATCTAGAAAAGATGCCCCCAAAAAGTGTGATATTGGTTCAATGAAATGGAATCTAGAACGTGGGCTCAAAATGAAACCCTAATTCAACATTGAAATGGTCTAGTTTTTAGTGCATGGGTCCAAGATAAACACTAGTTTGGATTCATTTATCTCATGATTGGTACATGGGTTTAAAAAGGAACCCTGATCAAAATGAACCTGACTTAGATTGACTTGGCTTCTATCAAGTATGTGGGTTCAAAAAAGGAACCTTGATTTGGTATGAGTTGGCTCACAAAAGGTATGATGGTTCAAAAATGAATCCTAACATAAAAAAAATGATCCCAAACCAAAATTGGGTCCAAATGGACCTGATTTGAATGGTTTTCATTTGGACAACATAATGGTACTATGCAGATAACATAACGATATCATATAACACTAACATGAGGTAAATATTACCCAAAAATTGGGTAGAGTAATGCCTCATTTTGGAAGTGTGTAATGGACTATGTGTTTGAAATTTATTTTGTGGTTTTAACTTAGTTTAAACAAAAAAAAACAATTTTAGACTCGAGTATGAATAAGATAACATTTAAACACAAACAAGTAATAAAATAGTCTAAATATAAAAGTAAAGAATTTAAGCCCAAGTGAAGGTAAGACTCAAGAGGTTTACAAAATGTATTTATAATCAATAGGAAAAATAAACAAGAAGCATCTAAATACACATTCCTATGCTAAAACTGACAAGGTTGCGTTGTACCATTGCATTTTGTCGATATAATCCTTCTTAAGAGGAATTAAGTTGTTAATCTAGAAATTAAAGACACATGAAAAGTAGGGTTATTTATAACCCCCTCTTATCTTAATAAATCATATGATGAATTAGAACTTTGGGTTACTCACCCTACACCAATGGTACACCATGATAAATGGGATTTGTCTAAAAACTATAAGTTTTGATCAATCTAGATGTTCCTATATGTGTGGTTAACACTAGAGAGTGATACATAATTTGCATCCAAGGTAATTGGCATGTTTTAAAAAGGTCTTATCCTTTTTATAACCAGTACATCCGTTAGATTGCTTATTGTAGTGCGATGTCCAAATTAGGCCATTTTTCTAAGGCAGATATCTCTAACAGAGTTAGCTTATTTGCTCAGACTAACATCCCAACAAGTCACCCTAAATTTATATTCCTCACCATGGAGTGGGATTTTAGTGATGCTGAGAGATGAAATCTTGAGAAAATAATCCCCTAAAGAACTCGTGGGGAGGTGATGAACCCCTATTCATAAGCCAAATGCATGAAAGAAATAAAACTAGGACTTTAAAGGTCACTTTTTAGATCACCCAAGTTATTCGAACTTAGGGAGATCATAGACAACATTCCTTATAGTATTTGGACTAAGTGACAAGGAAATAAATGAATCACTTTTGTGTCACCCAAGTTCCCTAAAGGGTATGAGGAAGAGCATACACGTAAAGGCTAGTTTACAAGAAAACAAAATAAATAACAAGCAATAAATAAAAATTAAAGCTCTTAAGAGCACTTAGTCTGGGATTTGTGTTCATTTTAAAGCACTAAGTGAAGTGGAAAATGAAGTTTGTCTTTATTTTTATTGTAAGTACACTAGTAAAGTGTTTTAATCCTAAAAAAATAAAGTGTTTAGTAGACAAGTAAGGGTGTAGGATATCAAAAGGAAATTGAAGCTTGTTGTTTTTAACTCATTGGATTTTGACACAGGATAAATTCATCATTTTATAGAGAAATCCCACCATTATATAGAGAGATCTTGTTATTCCATAGATCAATCTTATTATTCCACATAAAGGCAAACATATGGTGTGGTAAATTTTCCAATTAGTAGGATGACCTCACCAATTAACAGGATGAGTTTGTCAATAATCAAGATGACCTCACTAATTATCAGGATGACCTCACTATTTTCAATTAAGTTTTAAACACAAATAAGTTACCTACAATTTTGGTTCAACATGATCTTGTTTATTAGTAGTTGACCCCACCATTCCATAGGTTAATATTGCTACTGTGCAGGTCAATATCCTTGATCTGTTAAAAATAATAATGAAAAAAAAATCATAACAGTTGACCTCACAATTCCATATGTTAATATCGCCTATGTTTAGGATGACCTCACCATTTATAGGGTGACCTTGACATTTATTCCAAAAGATAGAAAACATAATAAAATGGAATAAATAAAGTAACACAACATCAAAAGCTAGTTTGAATGCACAATTAGAAAGATAAAAAGCCCCCCAAAGGGGTATGTGAGATGTGTCATCCCATCAGGAATGCCAAAATGTAGAGCATGATTACAAAGTAGGTTAATTCATATGTTAGTAAGGAAAACCAATAATAAGCATAAAGAACATAACATGATAAGCCCACTCCCTCAAAGGGTGATTTCAATGAAATCTAAAAACTAATGGGGAAAGCAAGACAAGCAATACCCTCCCAAAGTTGCTCTCCTTCAAAAATAGTCCATAAACATGTTTGTGCCTAGATTTGGTGCTCCAAGTCTTTGTTAATGCAGTTGGGCAAGTGTCTCTAAAATCTCTTCTAACACCAATGGCTTTAGCTCCTTGATTGATCAATTTAGAGGATTAGTGAATCTCTTCTAGCAACATTTCATCATAGGTTGTTTGCACTAAAAAACTTCTTTTTTGTCTATGGTGGCTCATGTATTTATAATTTTCCATTAATGTTGAGAATCAATCATGACAATCCATCTTGAGATAAATATGTGTGGCCAAGGATCAATTCAATTTTTGACGACAAAACAATTAATACTTTGGAATAAGGAAGCATTAATGAGGCATGGATGGCCTTAAACCTAATATTTATCTCCATTAATGCCTGGTCCTTGACACCCTTTTGATGATGTCATGGGTGATGTCATGGCCTAGATATTTTGAAGTATGAATTTATAATAATTGATATTCAATAAATTTCCATGGATTTTCCACTTAAGCTCTTAATCTAATTTGATTTTCTTAATGAATTTACTTAGTATTTTGAAATTCTTGGAAATTGGTCACATGTTTAGTCAAAATGATAAAAAAATGTTTGTTTATTTAGTTGAAATTTGACTGGAGTTGAGTCAAAGGAAGATAACAGTTAAGAATTATGCATTGCCTTATTTAGGCATAGATAGGCATAAATTGGCACTTGCATGTGACGTGTACAAATGAATTAGAGTGTCTAAATTATTTAAAATGACAATTTTCTTGGTTGAAAAATTGACTCAAAGTGAATTGGAAGAAGATAATGATTGCATAAAATAAATTGCCCCATTCATGGATACATGAGCATAAATTAACACTTGTATGGGAATGTGTGCATATGAATTAGATCATTTAAATGGTTTGGGTCAAGATTATGCATTATTGTGAAATGTCATTTAGATTTGTAATCTTAGCATAATAGTGATAAGAATTGGATGTCTACAATGACTAGTTGGCGGCCCATTACCCTCCTCAATGTGTCATATAAAATCCTTGCTAAAATTGTCCCCATCTCATCTTGCTTGCTATCATTAGACTAGAGTAGAATAACTTCATTAAAAATAAATACATATTGAACAATATTATTTTTGCCTTGGAAGGAATGGAATGGCATAGGTCCTCTTGTTAGTGAACCATATTCCTTAAACTTGATTTTGAGAAGGCCTATGATAGGATTGAGTGTCTATTTATTCTTTTTATGCTTAAGGCTTTAGGTTTTGACCAATTTTTTTGTCAACCATTTAGACTTTATTCTTTGAAGCCTCATCTTACCTTACTATCAATGGACTAAAATCTAAAATATTTGGCCTATTCTTCTCCATAAGAGAAGGTTTCCCTTTGGCACCATCTTTGTATGCTTTATCCATAGAGGTGTTTGGCTATCTTCTTACTCATAGATTGGAGTACAGATGCATTACGAACATTGAAATTTCTGATTGATTCTTTCAACTCACCAATGGTCACTTTGATGATGATGCTTTTTTTACTCTTGATGAACAAGGCACATTATTAAAGACGTATTACATTGCCTTAATATTTTTTTCAAAGCCTCAAGTTCTAGTTTGTAATGGGCCAAAACCCAATGTTATAGATAAAACATGATGCCTATGTTAAAGTGGGTTAAGAAATATAACTAGAAGTGGATCAAAAAGGGGAGAAATTCAAATTCTTTGTTATCATGTTTTCTTTTGATAGCTCCCCTTCTGACCTTTGACAATATGTCATTGATTGAGTGAGAAAAAAGGTTGAGTATTGGATTTTCAAACCCTTTTATTTATGTATAAAATTTAAATTATGTTATAAAATTTAGGTGGTAACTCATATCTATTAGTCTCCTTATTGGGCCCATTCTAAAACCTATTATGATAAATTTTCAAAGGCTCATATGGATTTCCTTTAAGCCAATGTTAAACAAATTCAAGGGTATCACAAGGTTGCTTGGGTTATTTGATGTCTATTTTATGATAATGTAATATACCTAGGGAGGGGAATAAAGTGCATATTAGGAGTAGAATAGTAGTTGAATGAATAGAAAGAAATAATAGTTTATTACCACATGTATAAGAATGAAGGGTTGGGTAGATTAAAACTATTATAAATAAAATGGCACAGGTTATTGTAATGCATCCAAGAAAAATATATCAATTAGATTCAAATGCTTTGATAAGGAGGTAGCCCCCTCGAAGTGATAAACAATTTAGAGTGATTCTTTCTATAAAAGGAATATAATATAATATATACTCAGTATTTGTAATTATTTTATGTATTAAAGCATAAAGGTTCCTCCCTAAAAGTGACAAGCGATTTAGAGTGATTATTTCCATAAAAGGAATATAATGTAATATATATATTTAGTATTTATAGTTATTTTATGTATTATAGAATATAGGTTTCTAACATTTGGTATCAAAGATCTTTTTAGGGCCATTTTTTTAATATAGGAAATTGAGTAAGTTAGTTTATGTGCTTTTGTGCACTAAATGCTCTCATCTTGTCTTGGGAACCCTAGTGATCAGAAAGTGGATAGAAATTATTTCTATTTTTATATTGTATGAAAGAGATTTAGTTTAATTTTATGGTTTGGGTATTTCCTTATTGTAGAAATATCAATTTGAGAGTTGTAAGAAGGGTTTGTGTATGAGAGTGATCTGACATTTGTGTAAGATATTTTAGAGTGCATTTTTTGAGTGGTTTTGTTTTGTAGGGCTTAGAGATGTATTTTTTTTGAGATTGGGAGATTATATTTGTATATATGTAAGTTTTTTTTGGGAGTTAGACATGTTCCACCAATTCTACCATTTATTTCCATTTTATAGTATAGATTTCTATTTTTTCTATCAACAAACCCAACTATTCTTTTTTATACAAATCTTAAACAGTATCAAATTGCACCAAATGATTTTTGGGTTTTGTGATTTTCATTTCCATATTTCTAGAATAGTTTAATTTTTTAAATTTCATTAAGTATTGAAAATTTTATCACATTTTTAGTATCTACTTATGAAAAACATAAAATAAAAAATAAAAATATAATGATATATATAAATATATAGCTTTATATATATATATATATATATATATATATATATATATATATATATATATATATAAAGTTCTCTTCGAGTCATCAATGTTGCATAAACTCTAGTGTGTAATAATCTCCATGTGATGTAACAATGCATTATCAGGTGAACCTGGCATCCACTAAGTTTCCATAGGTTAATTATAGTTATTGTGTTGATATTATAATCATGGGGTTCACTTTTTATTTGAAGCTCAAATCACACATGACTTCACTCAACTTCATTGAACCAACACAATACAAGATTATCACCTCAAATTTGAAATACTAGATAAGCAGACTATAAACCAATATGATGCTTTGTTCAAAAATTTCTTCATCAATGAACTCCAGGAAGACATTCAACTAGAGGTTATCATGTTCAAACCTCACACTATGATGGAAGTTATGGGCTTATTTATGCTCATTAAAGACTGCATCAATTGACAATGTCATAGTGGAACACCCTCCAATCCATCTTCTTTATAGCATCCCAAATGTATACCAATGACGAATAAATTGTCTCTAACTATTGTTTCTTTAAAACCTACTACAATGGTAGTTATATGTTCTAATTTGGTTGATACTTTACAAAAATTTAGTAATAATATGCACAACATCAAAATTAATATGCATAAAATCACAAGTGATATGCATACTGGTTTTGATATATTTAAGCTTCGCTCCCATATCATAACATAGTATGGTGAAGAAATCGACACATGGTTGGATTGGGAGAATGAATACAGAACATGGTATAAGGATTCATTTCCTCTAGTTGAAGAATATGAGATGGAAATAACTACATGGTTAGATTTGGAGAACATTTATTGAGCATGATATGTTAATCACTTGGTATAGACTAACTCATTTGGTCTTCTCTTCACCAAAAACTCCCTCCACATTGAAAAAACTTCTTTCCTTCTACCCTCAGATGATTCTAACAATTATATGCCTTCTTTAGTGGGATTAGCCACTCCAAAGCAAATGTTTGTAAAGGACCATGCTAAGGGGGATGACATGTACCCTAAGTTGACTCTACTAGTAGATTATTTGGTGTTCCCTTGTTTTAGCTTTGAGTAGCTAATCGTCAAGCTTAAAATTTTAGTGATTGACTATAACCTCTATACCACCTTATTTTTTATTTATGTTCATTCCTCTGCTCCCTTTGAACATCCACCTAATGTTATATTGATTCCATTCACACTAATATTAGACATTCTCCTATCAAAGCATAGGAAGAAGTGGAATTAGAAAATAATGCATGTCAGGACTTCTATATGGTCCTCAACATGTTTTTAATATGTAATTCTTATCAAAGGTGAAACATGTCAAGAGGGATATAATTTAATGTAAATAGGGAGGGGAATATAGTGCATATTAGGGGTAAAATATTATTAGAATGAATAGTAAGGAATAGTAGTTTAATACACATGTATAAGAATGAGGAGTTTAGTAGATTATAACTAGTATAAATTATTGGATGAATATTTTGTCGTCAAGCAATCGATGACAAAATGGGTATATCAACCACAGTACAAGGAGATTTATACGGCAAAAATTGTGGGTTTACAACATCATAGTGAGATAAAGCTCTCCTCTCATCAAGGGGAGGTTCCCTATAAACTAATTTTATATTAATATGAACTGAAAATAGACTCAAGGGTGAGATTACACCATCCATCTCTCTTTTTTCAGAGATAATGTTTACAAGGCAAAAGAGAAATCCTAGCTGATGACTAAAAGCACAAAGTCTACGAGAAACCCATGAAGGCACAAAGTCTTTCACTGCTCCCCTTACTGATTTGAAACATACGTAATAGTAGAGTGAAGTGTAGCTCAAATTCTTCACCTAAAGCTAAAAAGAGTATAAGATCACAAAAGATAAAAGCAGTTCAAAGCCTTTCTAATATCCTTCTCACTAAAACATGGAAAACATGAACTAAAGGTAATTATAACAGCTCAAAGTCTTCATAATTAACTTCAGAACATCTTTAGATAATTTTCACACACACTTTTCTTATTTAATAAAATAGATGAGAGATTATTAGGAAAAATAACATAAGAATGATCTCCTAAATAACACAAATTATTCCAACACAAAATCTGAAAGTAACCTGCTTCTCATTCATTTAAAAAAATATGATTTACAATCTGAGATCAAAGTCTCAGGAAGCATCTCAATTTTGGCAGAGTTTTTTCTCTCAATTATCAAAAGATCCCCTAATTTACTAAAGAGGCTCCCTTTATATATAGGGAAAAGCCTTGAAAATTGAGAAAAGACTTAAATATTAAAACCTAGTCAAAGATGAATCTCTATTGACTTTGGGACTTTCTGGATTTTCACATGTAATTACACATAACAAAAGTACATGTGCAAATGTCCCAAGTCAATTACAAAGTGCATGAGAAAAATGGAGAAGAAAGCATGGAAGAATAATTCAATTTTTGTCACCAGCCTTCTTTAGATGAGCATCGTACATGGTGATAGATGTTTGTATCCCAATACTATCTGGAGTAAAAATATTCTTGAGAATCACCTTAGCCCTGATTGTAGCATCTCTCACTACTGTGATTGACTTGGCATGACTGGTTAACCTAGTTTTTAGATTGTCCAGAGTTAACTGATTATCTAGGATATTGTCAATAGAAGCCATTGAGAACACTTTCTCCTTGAATTCCTTTCAGATCATATCTTCAAACTCCTAAATCATTTCTTCTATTGAAATGAATTGGTTGTCTTGAGAGGTAAATCTGTAAGGCAATTCCTCCAATTTGTGCAACAGACTGATATCACTTTGTTCATTGAGATCCTTAGAAGATTCAAGGTCACTAATCAATTCTTTAAGCACCCAGATCCTATATATCAATGATTCTTTAGTTTCAATATAAGAATCTCTATCATCAATGACATTGATTGATACTAGGGTATGTATTTTAAGCCCTTTCATCTCTATCCATTTGCTAAGATATTTATCTATGCTTTCAATCTCCTGATAAATGATATTGATAAGATCATCAAATTTTGTTCTCACTTTTCTCATTTTACCCATCTTCTCAGACAACTCTATGATCAAGGAAATCCCCTATGCATGCATCTTATCCAAGTAGTCTTCAAGTACCTTCCCCTTTAGATAAGTCCTTTCTAATTTTTGAATCACAGGATCATTTATGGAGATATCTTCTGGAGTTACCACTTCTTGAGAAAAAGTGAATCTCCTTATCACTGCGGTCAATTGTTCCACCATCACCTTATAATGATCCTTCATTTCTCTTTCCCTGCCAAATTTTTGAACCATAATATCCATTGCTGATTACAAATCACTCTTGGCGCCTTCATGAGTTATCTTCCCTAACTCAACTCGTGAGATAGAGTAGTTGCTTATGTCAAAATTTTCAAGAGTCACATCTTGTAGAGGTTTGGCTATTTCTAGAAATTTGTACCCTTTATCTCCAATCATCTTTGAAAGGATCTTTGGTTTCTTGGGGGTCTTAGCTTTCACCGACACCATTTTATCAAAGTCAAAGTCATCTGAAGAGATGGCCTATTTTTTCCTTTTGGGTGTGTAAGCCGATAAGCAAGGTGGGAGAGAAGAAGCACTTATATTAGCAACAGTCCCTATAGTTGGCATCAATGGGGTAGCACCTGCACTGCTAGTGGGAATAATGGGTGTAGTATCAGTTAAAACCACACCTGTTGTTGAATGATTGAGGGTATAACTATCTCTAATGTTAAAATATGGAGATGACAAACTGGGGATGGATTCTGATGAATGAAGAACATCTCCAAAAGTGTTTTGAGGGTCACCAAAAATAATTTTAGAAGTAGAGGTGGCTCCAGAAGAGGGAATACTGATTGGAGTAATTGGTGAAGGAGTTTCACCAGGTGAGTGGGATGGAGAAGAATAAATTCCTACATTTGGTGGCACACCCTCTCATGGAGATAGAGTTTTTGTTCCCTATTGACCTCCAGACCTATCATCAGTTTCCATCTATTTTGCTGTTGGTTCTTCGGTGCTTTGTTTCTTAACCTCCATATTTGTTGTTTCTGGCTCTTTCTCTGCAACTTTTGATTTATTTGTTAAAAAAATGATCATAGGCTTATGGGGCGTAGACGGAGAAGGAACATCACTTTTATTCTTCATTCATTTTTTCACTCTTCTCCTTGTTTTCTCTTGAAATTTAGCCTCTGATCCCATGATGAACTCTTTCAAGGTGATTCTCTTATTTGCTAACCAATCATTGGTGTTTGCTAATATTAGTTTGAATCTCATCCTCAAGGAGGTCAACTCTTTTTGAGACCATTAGATTGGGGGAAGAGGAGCATTAGTGACTTGTTTAACATGATATCTATTATTGACCAGATCTCTGTTATCTACTAGATTTGTAGGGATATCAATGAGCCCATGATGTTCTATTTGTTCAAGAGATAATCTACTATAGTCCATCTTTTTGATATCTTTTGCTGTCCTCAAATCGATCCAAACGTCTTCGATCATAGGCTCATGGAACTGGGTCTTCCTCATGATCATGTCCTTTACGCCTCTATAGTCAAAATTTGGTCTCTTTTTGAAATGATTCATGGTTACAAGTTGCATTTCGATCTCCATTTCCCTAGCTTTTGTAGCAGTTAATAATGAGAACCTACCAATTTCAATTGGGAACCTGAAACTAGGTTTCTTGAGTTCCATCTGCTTATTGTGCATGATAACAATTTGCCTGCACAACTCCATCAAGAACAATTTATCTAAGGGGAATCTTGGAAGCATATAGGGATAGCCTTGGAAAAATTGAACCCACAAATAACAAAAAGAAGGGAACTATAAGAACATACAGCCGAAGTCATTCACAATAGTCTAGGCTTCATCTAACACTCTTTTCTATTCTAATTGAGGATAAAAAAGACACAAAAATACCACGAAGAAAGAATCATTTACCCTCCTAAAATGATGGATTGAACCCTTCAATGTCAACTAAGGGTAATATTGATATACCAGGGTTGTTTTCCTGTCTCCCTCTGATGTTAAAGTAGGGAAGGTTCTCATTGAAGATGTAATGTATACCAGGTATGAAGTCATGTAAAATTTAGAGGTAGTGGATACCTTTGTCAATTGCTCATGCAGAGTATTGATGATTTTTTCTCCCTAGAAGATGACTTGTTTGCCCTAGAGAATTATCTTAATGAAGGGATACATCCACTCATGAAACTGAGAGGAAGAAGGTAAACCTCGTACTCTACTGAGAAGAGTAATCAAGTATCCAACCCCTTCAATAAAATCACTCCTTGAAAAGTTCCATGGCCATTTGGACAAGTTTGCTCTGGGAGTTTTGAGCCATCTATTATTGATCACTTTCTTTGCTTTCTCAGGATCTTTATCATATTCCTTTTGTGCCTCAATGAAGTCAAGATTCAACACATCAGTAGTGGGAGGGCACATGAACACTTTGTCAATGAACTCAGGGTAAAGTCTAATTACTATGTTACCACTAACATCTACCACAACCCTAGTATCCTTATTATAGAATTGAGTGCACTGGAGAATAAACTCTATGTGATGAGCCACCACAAGAAAAGAGGAAACCAAATGAATATTTCTCTAAATTATCCTCTTCATTTCAAAGCTAGAATTATTTGCTTTGGTTCTTTCTATGAACTCAACCATATCGACGTGCCCGATTTTTGTATCCCTAATGTCGTCGACATTAGAAGCAACCGAGGTGGCTGAAAAAATACCTTGATACTAGTACTTCATTGTCTTTGACTTCTTTGGAGAAACTTTAGTCATCAAGATGAGCCTTTGTTAAAAGTATATTGATGAAGAAGGATCTTAAAGAGAAACTGCAATAAGAATAATGATCGCACAATTAAGAGAAATATTGGCAATCTGGGAAAATTTCACGTTGGATGATTAAGACCAAGGAAATGTGCTTGAATGGGCTAAGGCATGAGCAGATCGGTAAGTGAAAGGGAAGCAGGCTCAAAAAATAGGAAAATCAAAATTTCTAAGAGTTAGTAAAAAATGGAGGGAAAGCATGCATGCGCGTCAAAATTTGCTGCCCTTACATGTTGAGGAATGTCTTTGTGCATAGGCAGTGAAAATTGTAGCCTGTGCACATTGAGGATAGAAGGTTTACATCAATAGTAATTTTCATTGCCTATGCATGTGGAAGATCATTAGGTTGTGCATAGGTGATGAAAATCACTGCTGATGCACAAGTTGGTAGTTTCATGTAAGGGCAGTAAAAATTTCTGCCCTTGCACTAGTTGGCAAGGGAAGAATTATGTGAGGGTGGTGATTTTCACCACCCTTACACGGGGAAGAATGGAAGGTAGTAATGGTGGAAAAAATGGCCACCTTTACTCGAAAAGAGGCAGATTGTGTAAGGGCAGCGATTTTTGCCACCATTACTGGGGGTAGAGTAGCCGACGAGTAGGAAGAAGGGGAAGAGGGTTTGCATCACTTAGATGGCCTCTTCGGGGTAAAAAGGAGGAAATGGAAGACAAAACACTAGAAAACCTAGACTAGAAAGGAAGAAAGGGAAAGACAATAGGAAAAATAGAAGGAAAATAAAAAATAAAACAAAAACTGAAACAAGAAGAAAAAAATATATGAAACCCTACCTAGAAAATTGTGATACAATGCTTGAATTTGATGAAAAATTGATTCCACTTGCTCGCACGATCATCTAGATGTAGGAAGGAGGGGGAAACAAAGATGAATGGAATGAAAAGAGGTGAAAAAGGGGTTAAATGGGGCAACAATTGACCCCAACTACTTGGCACGTGCAGCCATAAATGCTGCACATGAAAATTGAGATCATGTAGGGGTAAAAAATTTTGCCGCCTCTGCATGTGAGGTTAGAAGAGCAATGCAAAGGCAGAAAAATTTGTCACTCCTACATGAAGGAATGGAAAAATGCAAGGGTGGAAATTTTTGCCTCTCCTGCATGAAGGATGCAAGGGTGGCAAAAATTGCCGCCTTTGCACAGAAACTAGAATACCACATGTAGTGGCAGTAAAATTTGTTGCCCTTAAAATTTCAAGAAAACACCTAACTTGAAATTAGCAAAAAATTTGTCATCTGATTGCATCAAAATCATAATGATTTTCACATTTTTAGGGAAATCATAACAAGGGAACATCACAAACTTTTAACGATGCCAGTTGACCAAACATGAGATCAAAAAAACTTGCCTCGAAAGATGAACTTAAAGTGAAAAACATGAAATGGACAAGTTTCATAGGGGTTGTTCTAAAAATGAGCATGGCTAATTTTGGGAACAACAACTGACTCTTATTGAAGAACTTCTATTGATCGAACTGATCGACAGGAGTACAAGCTAGCCTCTAAGTTCCTTCATCCAGGCCATTGGGCCATGGAGTCAAGCTAAGAATAAAAAAGATGCAAAAAAAACACACACACACAAAAACTATACAAATGTACAAATGAACTCATCTAATACTTCAAGGATTGAAGTGTTTCAGATGTTTCCCACTATGAAGCAGTGAGAATGGCGCTCCATCTTGATACTCCAGCAAGAAGATATTTTCACCACAATCTTGATGAATGGTAAATGGACCTCTCCACAAAGAATCAAATTTTTCGTGCATTCCTTTTGGTTTTCTCCTCTTGTCCCACAACAAGACTTGATCTCCAATCAAAAAATCATGCATCCTTTCCCTCTTGTTGAAGATTTTCTTCACCTGATTTTGATGTGTAGTAATCTAGTCCACTACCATGGTTCGTTGCTCATCTAGTTTAGTTAGGCACATGATCCTTTTATCAATAGAATTTTTGAAAGTGGAATCTTCGATCACCTTTGCCAACTTCAATGCTGGTAGTTCTAAGGTGATTGGTATTTTTGCATTTAAACCATACAGAAGTTGTAGTGGTGAGATGCCTATTGCCCTATTGGGTGTAATTATATCTATCCACAAAGTGTTAAACAATGCTTTATGCTAAGTCCTCTGATTATCATCTACCAGTTTCTTGATAATAGTAACTAGATTCTTGTTGCTTGATTCTTCTTGGCCATTTTCTTGTGGAAAATATCAGAAGAGTGGGAGAGGGTAATTCCATAATAAAATTAAAACTGGGTAATATCATGAGAAGATAAATAGGTTGCATTGTCTATTATAATATTAGTTAGAACCCCAAAGCGAGAGATGATATTTTCCTTAAGAAAATTACATACCACTTCTGAAGTAGCATGCTTGGTTGGGATGGCTTCCACCCATTTGGTAAAGTAATCAGTCATAGTGAGGACATAATCATGCATGGCACTTGAAGATGGGTTGACTACACCAATGAAATCAATACCCCATTATTGAAAAGGTTCTTCGATTATCACTGGCTTGAGAGGTAACGCGACCAATTTAGGTTTCTCAATAAATTGCTGACACAATTCACACCTATGCACCCACTTGTAAGCATCTTAAAATAGTGTAGGCCAATAGTATCTCACTCATAGAATTTTATGAGCCATCACTAGTGCAAAAAAATGTCCTCCATAGGCCAAATTATGGAAGGACTCCAAAAGTTTACTTTGTTGCACCTTATCGATGTAACAAAGAAATACCCCATCAAGGCTTCTCTTATATAGACCATTATCCCACAAGACATAGTTAGCAGCCTTTAGCTTAACATTCCTTTTTTATTTGTAGGATAGATGAGCATAACACTCACCATAGGTAAGAAAATGAGTGATATTAGAATACTACTCATAAGTAGTAGCGACGAAGCGGACCATAGGCACGTCTTCAACCTCTGTTTCTTCATTTTCTATTTCTTTAGGGATATTATCAGCAATCAACTGGAAGAGCCCTTTTCTCTGGACAAGTTTGGTAAATTTGATATCAAGATCAAAATCCTAAATATTAGCAATTCAATTACCCCTTTTAGTACCAATCTCCTGTTGAGTTAGAATGGACTTCACCGTTGTGTCAGGCAGCAAAACAATAGTATGTGAATTCAGGATATAAAATCTGAAATGCTTTACCGCCTTAACCACAGCATAAGCATGCTTCTCCATATTTGAATATTTTAATTCATGATCTTTAAGAGGACAACTCATAAATGATATGGGGAATTCCACACCTTCTTTGTTTTGCTGAACCAAAATAGCCAAAAGTGTATGCTCAAAAGCATAACTGTATATTATGAAGTCTTTGGTATAATCTAGACAAACCAAAATTGGTGTATAGGCAATCACTTTTTTGATGTCTTCAAATGTAGATTTGCCTTTTATAGTCCATCAAAAAGTGGCTTTGTCCTTCATCATGTCCACAATGTGGTGAGTCTTCTCTGCAAATGCCATAATGAATCTTCGTAGAAAATTCATCTTTCTGAAGAAAGAATAAACTGCAGTCTTACTAGAAGGAAGAGCAAGAATTTGAATAGATTTGACTCTTTATAAGTCAATTTTTATACCTTCTCAGGATACATTGTGATCGAGAAGCTTACCTTCTTTAACCCCAAAAACTAACTTCTTGGGATTAAGAGAAATACCATTTTGCTGACAGCGTTCCAACACTTATTGTAGATGATGTAGATGATCAGGATGGTGGTTGGAAAAAATGGTCAAATCGTCAAGATATACCACAATAAACTTTCCCATTTCATCTCTAAAAGAAAGATCCATTGCTCTTTTGAAGGTAGCGCCAACATTGATCAAATCGAAAGGCATTCTACGATATGCAAAAGTGCCCCAAGGTGTAGTGAAAATAGTCTTATGTTGATCTACTTCATTGACTTCTATTTGATTATACCCAAAAAAATCATCTAGCATTGATAACATTTCTGAACCAGTCACTATTTACAAAACTTGGTCCATGATGGGTAGAGGGTAGTTATCTTTTAAATAAAATTGATTCAAGTTTTTGAAATTGACACAGATATAGATTTCCCCATTCTTTTATCTTACAGGAACTATGTTAGCAATCCAGGTGGAATGATGGATTGGAAAAATAATTCTTGCATTCAGCATTTTTTGGATCTCGAAAAAGATAGTACCTAATATTTTGGGATTGTATTGCTTTTATTTCTGCTTGTAAGGCAATGACCCAACTTTAAGAGGAATTTCATGTTGAATTTCCTCAGGCTTGATAGATTTCAAATCATCGTAAGAATATGCCAAAACATCAATGTAATGGTGAAGAAGAGCAGTGAATTTGAGAATTTCATCAGAAGTGCAACAATTTCCAATGTTGACCATTTTGGGATTTTCTTCCATACTTAAATTTATTTGATCAAACTCCTTGGAGGAACTTGAATCCACTTGTTGTTGCTTGACATATCTGTCCTGCTTATCAAATAATTTTTTGAGAGAAACTAAACCTTTTAGAATTTTATTTCCCTTGCGTTGAAGGAAATCTTCACCAATTTTAGAATTTACATTGGGAACTGATTCTCGTGGTGGAGATTCACTTCCTTCAAAATAAAGATCTTCAAAGTTGTCCATCTTTTCTTGAAAAGCAATGATTTGATTGTCACCATTGAACACTTGCCAATGGTTAGAATTATCAGGTACACTTGGTCAAAAGACCAGCTCAATAATGTACTTGTCCCCTTTAAAGTCTTTATGGAGAACCATGAGGGTCACGAAGATAGCCAACAAATGTGCACGGTCATTGCATTATCTCGGCACAACAGAAATATTAAAAGCATCAAAACTTTCAATACAATCCCATTATCTAGGAGTTCATAGATATATTTTAGAGATTATATGGTCTTAGTAATCCTATATAATCTCTAGTGACTAATAATTATATAGTCTAGGTTTTATAGAGGTCTATCTAAAGATATATCTAAGCTTATATCTTTATCCCTTCTTGTGAACCCTTTGATTGGAGATGCTAAACTGGTAGTTTGTCAGGTAAGGAATCTATACCAAACAAAGGCATAGATAAAACATTAATACCTTTAGCATGAGCAACTTTCAATCCAAGGAGCAAAGATTCATACTCAATAGTGTTATTGGTGTTATTAAACTACAACTTATATGAATAAGGAAAAATTTCTCCTTGAGGGGAGATCATAACAATTTCAGCTCCAAAACTGGTAGAAGAGCAACTGCCATCAAATTCTAAAATCCAAACATTATCAGAATTTGATCTTTTCAAAAACTTCTCTTCATTATTCAAAGAAGATTCTTGGTTGTCTAAACTTTGCTTTGACAATTATTTTGATTTGGCATCTAAATTTTTTGAACTGTCACTAAAAGGACTTTCATCTGATGAGATGAAAAAATCTTCAATTTTCAAGAAATAATTACCCATTCTTGATGATTCAAATAAAATTTGGGCTTCAAGATCTGATGTTTGGGTGACTATATATTTTGACTATCTTTCAAGAAGCAATTTCTTCATAACACCTTTAACAGGTATTCTTACTTCAGACAGATCCATATTTAATTCTCCACCTACATCTTTGCAAAAATTGTGCCCGAGCAGAATGCCATAAGAGGCTAGAATATCAGTGACTAAGACCATCATTTTGATCCTCTTCTCTAGAAAAGTCGCAAATGCAAATTGGGCATCTTTGATTTGGCCCAGGAGTGGGACTTGCTTGTTTTCCATGGAGAAACATCTCCCATAATTCTTAGTCAAAGTAAGACCAAGAGAATCTGCTACCTTAGCATGCATAACGCTATCAAAAGCTCTAGAGTCTATTATGAATTACTCAATTTATGACCGTTTATCAATAGGGAAACATAGAAAGGTTAGATTTTTTTGGGGTCAATAAGAGGAGTAGCGACAAGATTATTTTGGGTGGATTTATTCTTAGAGGAATTGTCAGGATTATGAAGCACACAATTGATTACGTTTATATAAGCAACTAAACATGGAATTTAACCAGAATGCACAAGTAACTAGAATTCAAAAATAACACCGAATATGAGAGACAATACCCAATTATATTAATACTCTTCTAGAAAAGAATTACAATGAAGAGATGCCACACTCTTCCACACCTTCCAAGCTTCCCACACCAAGTGTATAGTAATTCACCTTCAAGAGTTATCTCTCTCAATTACGGTCCCAACACACAACTCAAACACAGAGTTGTTCACCTCCAACCAGTCAATATAAATACTGCCAGTACCACTAATAAGTGACAATTGGAAAAACCATCGTTTCCTACTTTCAGTCTAACCGAGTACTCCACGTACTCAAGGTCTGAGTACACATCGTACTCCAAGTAGATCCCACCTGATCTTGCTACCTATTGTGTTACTGATCTCCCTGATCTTGCTGCCACTTGTAGATCAACTTGGTTTTGCAACACCTGTAAACCTAGACCATGCACACACACACACACCTACAAATCAATGATCTTACTTACCATGTAAATCTCACCTGATCTTGCTATACCACAGATCAACCTGGCCTTGCACACCTGCCAACTGAGATCATACACACATGAAAAACCCTTCTAATTCTCCAAACCAGCACCCCTGTGGATCTCTACCAGATCTTACAACAACCTACAGATTTACCTGATCATACACACTTGGCACTGTGGCATTAGGAAGAACACACCTTGCTCTCTTCACTCTGAAGGAGCTAACCTTGCTCTCTCAACTAGCACACTTTATAATACATCCCATGAGTCTATTATATAGATCCCATGCAAACAATAATTAGACATTCAATTACAATAATTAGATCTTTAGCTCAAGACTAAAATTAGCCTTTTACATGCAAACAACTGGTTCATTAACAAACTCTTCATGAAACTGATAGTTCTAGAACCGCATAGGTGACTGACATCGGTCCCTGTCTGCCTAGAGATGACTGACGTCAGTTGATCTTGACTGATGTCAGTTGCTCTGCTCACTGGATATGACCGATGCCAGTTGATCAGACTGACATCGATTGCTCTGCAACTCAGCAACCTCTTAGCAACCTCCTATTTGCATCTTGGTGAAGCTTTTAGCTCTACAATATAATAATCTCCCACTTGGAGATAAATAACTACACCTATACCTGTACCTGTACATTGTCTAATTTGTTTCCTAGCTTGTATCCCTCTTCAAGTTTAACCTTGAAGACCAACCACCACAAATCTTGTGGTGCACCTCTTATCATCCAAGTAACCTGCCGCATCTGCATCTACAAACACATGTAGAAAATAACTTGACCTTGCATAGCATGTGCACCTACTACTGGTCCCTCTCAGATACTTGAGAATCCACTAAACTGACCTCCAGTTCTTCTTTCTTAGATTGGCTCTAAACTTGCTGACAGCTCCCACTATGTGGGCAACCTTAGGTCCAGTACGCATGTACTTAACCTCATCATGTGAATCAAGACACTATTCATAGAACTGTCCAACCCATCGACGTGCTAACCGGTTTCACACAATCATCCAGAGACAAAATCAACTTGTGACCTTCCATGTCTCTAGAACACACTCATGCCAAAGAATTTCGCTCCTCCAAATTCTTCACGACACACCTCTAAACTAACTTTACCTTTAGCTCAAAAAAACCCTGCATGTGTGACCCTGCATCAAGCAAACACATAACATACAGTAACAGGATAATGTCGTGACCATCATCCACCTAGTAAAGTAACCATAGTGGTTACAATGACATTGACTAAAGCCATGCTTTGTCATCCACCTGTCAAACCTGTACCACTGTCCTAGAGCTTCCTCAAGACCATATGACCTGGCCTTCCATCTCACGTGTCCATTCTCTCTATTTTTTAACCAAGGAATCCATTCATCTTTTAGTGCTTTCATATCGACTGGCAACCCTACCAAATCTCCCGTTTGGTTCTGCATCTTAGGAATCAAATTCCTCATTCATGCCATGTTCCCACTGTTTCTTGCATCCTTCCTGCTCTGCAGTGAGCAACAAGTATAAAGAAGAGGAATAATGAATTTGAGGCTTACTTACCCTTTCAATCCTCCATATAAGTATTTGAGACTCCTTGATAGCTTGCTGTCCACCCAAAATCTATTCTAGTGATTGACCTCGATCACCACACAGTCTGCATCTGACTGACATCAGTTCCATGTGACTGTCCTAACTATCGACACCGGTTATTTGATCGACGTTAGTGTCCACCTATCATCGACATCAGTTCCCTGACTGACATTGATCTTACCCTGCCTGACACCACTGGCTCTGGTCTACACATGACCAACATCAACACCTCTCTGTTTGACACTGGTTCCTCCTGACCAATGCTGGTACCTGTGTTCTCCTGTGAGTGATGACTTTTTACCTGTGAGCTCTCTTTGGATCAAAACCCTATCCAAACTGCTCTACTCAGAGTTACTCAGCCTTCTCCACTAATCTCTATCCATCATTTACTCCATGAACACCAAGGCTTTCCAGTTCTTAAGTTTGTCAAAGACATCTGTCTTTCGTTTAAGAACATGCATCTCCTTCTTACTCTTGTGACCAAGCCTACAAAGCCACGTCTTCGCAACAAAAGAAGAATCAGTAATATAAGTAGATAGATAAAGGATACTTACTTTCTTACCACCTGCTAATTCAAGTGCATCCATTGTGATATTTTTTGTGCATCTCTCATCACCCAACTTTCCTAAAGAAATTAGCCACATCTTTAAGACTGGGACCTGCATGACCTCCTTCAACACCCATGTGTTGGCTGCCTGCAATTTCACCCACACTTTCCATTTGCCAAAATTTTGACAAGGCACACCATCCCCTAAATAAATCTTTCCAAAGTCTTCAAGGACCTTAACATGGAAAAATACTCTATTTTGGGCTACATGGAAAGAGGCAACATAATCTATAAAACAAGATTCTACTTTATCCAAGGAACATACCAGAGCATCTTATGCAACAACACCTGTAACATTTGCTTCTTCAGTTCCTTCATGCTGATCTTCTACCAACCAATAATATTTCTTTACCTACTCTTTCTTTTCATAACACCATAATTGACCATTCGTGCTTTTCAATTCCTCCATTCTTAGTGTACTTTCTTCTGCCATTGCTATACTCCCACTCAATCAGAAACCCCTGAGAGTGACCTGTAATCAAACACAAACCTACTCCCTGTAACCTCACTCTGATACCAACTTGTCAAGATTATGGAGCACACAATTGATTATCTTTTTATAAGAAACTAAACACGAAATTTAACCAGAATGCAGAAGTAACTAGAATTTAAAAATAACATAGAATATGAGAGACAATACCCAATTATATTAATACTCTTCTAGAAAAGAATTACAATGAAGAGATGCCACACTCTTCCACACCTTCCAAGCTTCCCACAGCAAGTGTACAGTAATTTACCTTCAAGAGTTATCTCTCTCAATTACAGTCCCAACACACAACTCAAACACAGAGTTGCTATTCACCTCCAACCAGTCAGTATAAATACTGCCAATACCACTAGTAAGTGACAACCAAAAAACCATCATTGCCTACTTCCAGTCCAACTGAGTACTCCACGTACTCAATGTCTAAGTACACACCGTACTCCAAGTAGATCCCACTTGATCTTGCTACCTGTTGTGTTGCTAATCTCCCTGATCGTGCTGCCACCTGTAGATCAACTTGGTTTTGCAACACCTGCAAACCTATACCACACACACACACACCTACAAATCAATGATCTTACTTACCATGTAAATCTCACCTGATCTTGCTATACTGTAGATCAACTTGGCCTTGCACACCTGCTGACTGAGATCATACACACATGAAAAACCCTTCTGATTCTCCAAACTAGCATCCCTGTGGATCTCTACCAGATCTTGCAACAACCTATAGATCTACCTGATCATACACACTTGGTACTATGGCACTAGGAGGAACACACCTTGCTCTCTTCACTCTGAAGGAGCTAACCTTGCTCTCTCAACTAGCACACTTTATAATACAACCCATGAATCTATTATATAAATCCCATGCAAATAATAATTAGACATCCAATTACAATAATTAGATCCACAGCTCAAGACTAAAATTAGCCTTTTATATGTAAATAATTGGTTCGTTAACAAACTGTTCATGAAATTGACAGTTTTGGAATCGCACAGGCGACCGACGTCGGTCCTTGTTTTCCTGGAGATGACTGACGTCGGCCGATCCTGACCGATGTCGGTTGCTCTGCTCACTGGATATGACCAATGTCAGTTGATCAGAATGACTTTGATTGCTCTAAAACTTAGTAACCTCTCAGCAACCTCTTGTTTACATCCTGGTGAAGCTTTTAGCTCCACAATCTAATAGGAATCATGAGTCACCTCTGTAAAATCTTGTCTTATAGGGGTAGTTTTCCTTTTTACGTATTTGGCTAGCCTATCAAACTATTCAAGATTGGCTCGCAAGTACTCAATCTCGGTCATTTGAATCTTGGTCTTTTTGACATGATCAATTATATCAAATAATTAAAATGAGCTAGAGACAAAGGGAGGAAGCCTATCATCCTGATCTTTATTGGTTGTGGCACTAGTTTGAGAGATAGAAGTAGAAGGTATGGGATGGTTTGAGGTACTCACTTTCTTATTAGTCACCAGGTCCTTTGATTGGAAAGGTAGTGAAGTCCCTCATTTAGTGATCAAAACTACTATCTGAGGTTCTTCTCCTATTTTTTCTTTATCAGCTTGTTGAGCTGACTAGTTATGAGACCTGGTAAAAATAGCATACGATCCATCAAACACTTCTCCCTTACTTCTAGCTTCATCATGACAATCTAAGAACCAATGTTGGAGTTGCTATCTAATTCTTATTCTTATTCTGCAAAGAGATTAGCATCATCTTCTTAGTCTAACTTAGGTTGGAACAAAAAATCATGTTCAGCTTCAAGGTAACCAACTGCTAAATTAGCAGGTACTGCTTCAATTTCAATCTTCTCGTGTGGGGGAGGCAGGCAATTTGGTTGCCCTTGATTTCTAGCTACATTGCCTTGATATGACTAGTTGGGAAATGTCTTTCTTGGAATATCTCAATGTGGAGGGGTAGACATACCCTGGGCCGTTTGTCTTTTTAGGGCTAGCAATTCATTTGCTAATTTTTGCACCATAGGATTTGTGGTGCTAGCGGAAGAACTTTCAATAGATAAAAATTTATTTTTATTAGAATCTTTTCTAATATTACCTACCAAGATAAGATCATCTTCCACTTCGGTAGCCAAATTTTGGGCTATAGAAATATCAATAGGGCCAGCTCACATCAACAAAAAATCACCTCAAGAAGTTGAGAGTTAATGAAAAAACACTTAAGATTCTCTGGTGTCAACTGAGCAATTATAGGAATTTGGTTTCTTAGCTTGTTGAATTTAGCAATGAAGTCTCACATGGGATCATGAAGTTCCTTCTTCATTTTCATAAGCTGAGCCAACAAGGTATGTGCATCTTCGATGGGTTTGAACCTAGCCTCAAACTTGGCCTTGAGGGTGTTCCAGTTAGTTATTGTTTGAGCTTGAAGGTGGTAAAACCAGTCTGTGGTAGTGCCTTGAAAAGTTTCTACAAATAATCCCAATACTATATCTTCATATTCCATGCCTATCATGCCACATGCTATCCAAAAAGTAGTGATATGCTCATCTGGATGAACTTTTCCATCATCATAAAATTTGGGAAAATTCTTCCTCAAACTATGGGATAGTTCATGTAAAAGTGGGGTTAGATTGAGAGGGCCAAAAGTGTTGCCCCAAGGGCCTCGGACTACCATGATATGTCGATTAAATAGAGGGATAAAATTTTTTGGTAGGGTAAGTATAGACAAAACCCTACTAGTAATGAGACTAGAAGCTTCACCTGGTATGGGAGATCTGATACTAGTAGGAGGGAAACTCCTGATTCACGAAAGGCGAGATGGTGGAGGAAAAATCTCAAAATTATTTCATTGCACCAACTCAAATACAGGATCAACAATACCTTGAGCTCTCTGGCTTCATGTGTATAGTGGACATACTAGAGTGTAAAATGAAAAATAACTAAAAATGCTTCAAGTTGAAGTTTGAGGCTTCAAAGTGCACGTTCATATCCCCAGTGAAGTTGGCAAAAGCTATTAGGTGAATATTTTATCATCAAGCAATCGATGGCAAAATGGGTATATCAACCACAGTACAAATAAATTTATATGGCAAAAAGTGTGGGTTTACCACATCATAGTGAGATAAATCTCTCCTCTCATCAAGGGGAGGTTCCCTATAAACTACTTTTATATTAATATGAACTGAAAATAGACTCAAGGGTGAGATTACACCATCCATCTCTCTTTTTTTAGAGATAATGTTTACAAGGTAAAAGAGAAATCCTAGCTGATGACTAAAAGCATTTCTCTTCTTTTAGAAATGATGTTCAGTAAATGATAGAAAATCTTCTCGAATAGTAAATAGATCTACGAGAAACCCATGAAGGCACAAAGTCTTTTGCTGCTCTCCTTACTGATTTGAAATGTATGTAATAGTAGAGTGAAGTGCAGCTCAAAGTCTTTACCTAAAACTACAACAAAGTATAAGATCACAAAGGATGAAAGCAATTTAAAGTCTTTCTAATATCCTTCCCACTAAAACATGGAAAACATGAACCAAAGGTAATTATAACAGCTCAAAGTCTTCATAATTAACTTCAAAACATCTTCAGATAATTTTCACACACACTTTGCTTATAAAATTATATAGATGAGGGATTATTAGGAAAAATAACATAAGAACAATCTCCTAAATAACACAAATTATTCTAACACAAAGTCTGAAAATAACTTGCTTCTCATTCATTCAAGAAAATATGATTTACAATCTAAGATCAAAGTCTCTGGAAGCATCTCAATTTTGGTAGAGTTTTTTCTCTCAATTATCAAAAGATCCCCTAATTTGCTAAAGAGGCTCCCTCTATATATTGGGAAAAGCCTTGAAAATTGAGAAAAGACTTAAATATTAAAACTTAGTCAAAGATGAATCTCTGTTGACTTTGAGACTTTCTAGATTTTTACATGTAATTACACATAACAAAAGTACATGTGCAAATGTCCCAAGTCAATTACATAGTGCATGAGAAAAAATGGAGAAGGAAGCATGGAAGAATAGTTCAATTTTGTCACCAGCCTTCTTTAGATGAGCATCATACATGGCGATAGCTCCCTGTATCTTGATACTGTCTGGAGTAACAGTATTTTTGAGAATCACCTTAGCCCTGATTGTAGCATCTCTCACTACTGTGATTGACTTGGCGTGACTAGTTAACCTAATTTTTAGATTGTCCAGAGTTAACTGATTATCTAGGATATTGTCCACAGAAGCCATTGAGAATGCTTTCTCCTCAAATTTCTTTCAGATCATACCTTTAAACTCCTGAATCATTTCTTCTACTGAAATGAATTAGTTGTTTTGAGACGTAAGTCTGCAAGGCAATGCCTCCAATTTTTGTAATAGACTGATATCACTTTGTTCACTAAGATTCTTGGAAGATTCAAGGTCGCTGATCAAATTTTTAAGCACCCAGATCCTATATATCAATGATTCTTTAGTTTCAATATAAGAATCTGTATTGGCAATGACGTCGATTGATACTAGGGTACGTATTTTTAGCCCCTTCATCTTTGTCTATTTGCTAAGATATTTATCTCTGCTTTCAATCTCCTGGGAAATGATATTGATAAGATCATCTAATTCTGTTCTCACTTTCCTCATTTTACCCATCTTCTCAGACAACTCTGTGAACAAGGAAATCCCTTGTGCATGCATCTTATCCAAGTAGTCTTTAAGTACTTTCCCCTTTAGATAAGTCCTTTCTACTTTCTGAATCATGGGATCATCTATGGAGATAACTTTTAGAGCAAAAGTGAATCTCCTTATCACTACGGTCAATTTTTCCATCATCGCCTTATAATGATCCTTCATTTCTCTTTCCCTGTCAAATTTTTGAACCATAATATCCATTGCTGATTGCAAATCACTCTTGGTGCATTCATTAGTTATCTTTCCTAACTCAACTCAAGAGATAGAGTAGCTACTTTTGTCATAATTTTCAAGAGTCACATCTTGTGGAGGTTTGGCTATTTCCAAAAATTTGTGCTCTTTAT
The DNA here is from genome assembly GCA_037957365.1 of Torreya grandis. Taxonomy (NCBI): domain Eukaryota; kingdom Viridiplantae; phylum Streptophyta; class Pinopsida; order Cupressales; family Taxaceae; genus Torreya; species Torreya grandis. The sequence goes on along the minus strand of JARHVA010001959.1, from coordinate 2,806,244 downwards.
CTCCAATCATCTTCAAAATGATCTTTGGTTTCTTGGGGGTCTTAGCTTTCACCAGCACCAATTTACCAAAGTCAAAGTCATCTAGAGAGATGGTCTATTTTTTCCTTTTGGGTGTGTAATCTGATAACCAAGGTGGGAGAGCATAAGCACTTATATTAACAACAGTCCCTATAGTTAGCGTCACTGGGGTAGCACCCACACTGCTGGTGGGAACAATGGGCGTAGTATCAGTTAAAAGCACACCTGTTGCTGAATGATCGAGGGTAGAACTATCTCCGATGTTAATAGATGGAGATGACAAAATGGGGATGGATCTTGATGAATGAAGAACATCTCTAGAAGCACTTTGAGGGTTACCAAAAATAATTTTAGGAGAGGTGGCTCCAAAAGAGTGAATACTATTTAGAGAAATAGGTGAAGGAGTTGTACCAGGTGAGTGGGGTAGAGAAGAAGAAATTCCTACGTCTGGCTGTACACCCTCTCACGGAGATAGAGTTTTTGTTCCCTATTGACCTATAGGCCTATCATCAGTTTCCATCTATTCTGTTGTTGGTTCTTTGGCACTTTGTTTCTCAACCTCCATATTTGTTGTTTTTGGATCTTTATCTACAACTTTTGATTTTTTCATTACAAAAATGATCCTAGGCTTATGGGGCCTAAATGGAGAAGGTACATCACTTTTATTCTTCATTCACTTTTCCACTCTTCTCCTTGTTTTCTCTTGAAATTCAGCCTTTGATCCCATGATGAACTCTTTCAAAGTGATTAACTTATTTGCTAACCAATCATTGGTGTTTTCCAATATTGGCTCGAATCTCATCCTTAAGGAGGTCAACTCTTTTTGAGACCATTAGATTGGGGGAAGAGGAGCATTAGTGACTTATTCAGCATGATATCTATTATTGACCAGATCTTCATCATCTACTAGATTTATAGGGATATAAACTAGCCTCAAATATTCTATTTGTTCAAGATATAATCTACTATAGTCCATCCTTTTGATATCTTCTGCTATCCTCAAATTGATCCAAATGTCTTCGATCATAGGCTTATGGAATTGGGTCTTCTTCCTGATCATGTCCTTTACACCTCTGTAGTCAAAATTTGGTCTCCTTCTGAAATGCTTCATGGTTACAAGTTGCATTTCAATCTCCATTGCCCTAGCTTTTGTAGCGGTCAATACTGAGAACCTGCCAATTTCAATTGGGAACCTAAAATTGGGTTTCTTGAGTTCCATTTATTTATTATGCATGACAACAATTTGCCTGCACAACTCCATCAAGACCAATTTATTTGAGGAGAATCTTAGAACCATATAGGGATAACCTTAGAAAAATCCAACCCATAGATAACAAAAAGAAGGGAACTACAAGAACATACAGTCAAAGTCATTCACAGTAGTCCAGGATTCGTCTGACACTCTTTTCTATTCTAATTGAGGATAAAAAAGATACAAAAATATCACGAAGAAAGCATCATTTACCCTCCTAAAATGATGGATTGAACCCTTCAATGTCAACTGAGGGTAATATTGATATACTGGAGTTGTTCTCCTATGTCCCTCTAATGTTAAACCAGGGAAGGTTCTCATTAAAGCTATAATGTATATCAGTTATGAAGTCATGTAAAATTTAGAGGTAGTGGATACCTTTGTCAATTGCTCATGTAGAGCATTGCTGATTTTATTTCCCCAGAAGATGACTTGTTTTCCCTAGAGAATTATCTTAATGAAGAGATACATCCACTTGTGAAACTAAGAGGAAGAAGGTAAACCTCGTACTCTGTTGAGAAGAGTAATCAAGTCACCAACCTCTTCAATAAAATCACTCCTTGGAAAGTTTTGTGGCCATTTGGATAAGTTTGCTCTAGGAGTTTTGAGCCAATTATTGATCACTTTCTTTACTTTCTCAGGATCTTTATCATATTCCTTTTGTGCCTCAACGAAGTCAAGCTTCAACACATCAGTAGCTGGAGGGCACATGAACACTTTGTCGATGAACTCAGGGTCTAGTCTAATTACTATGTTACCACTAACATCTACCATAGCCTTGGTATTCTTATTGTAGAATTGAGCACACTAGAGAATAAACTCTATGTGATGAGCTGCCACAAGAAAAGAGGAGACCAAATGAATATTGCTCTCAATTATCCTCTTCATTTCAAAGCTAGGATTGTTTGCTTTGGTTCTTTCTATGAACTTAGCCATATCTACATGCTCGATCTCCATATCCCTAATGTCGTCAACATTAGAAGCAACTGAGGTGGCTGGAAAAACACCTTGATACTGGTACTTCATTGTCTTTGAATTCTTTAGAGAAACCTCAGTCATTAAGATGAGCCTTTATCAAAAGTATATTAATGAAGAAGGATCTTGAAGAGAAATTGTAATAAGAATCATGATCGTGCAATTAGGAAAAATATTAGCAATCTGGGAAAATTGCATGTTGGATGATCATGACTAGGAAAATGTGCTTGAATGGGCTAAGGCATGAGCAGATCGGTAAGTGAAAGGGAAGCAAGCTTAGAAAATAGGAAAATAAAAATTTCTCACAGTTAGTAAAAAATGGAGGGAAAGCATGCATGGGCAGCAAAATTTGCTGCCCTTGCATGTTGAGGAATGTCTTTGTGCATAGGTGGAAAAAATTTCTATCTATGAACGTTGGGGATAGAAGGTTTGCATTGGCGACAATTTTTGCCACCTATGCATTTGGAAAGTCATTAGGTTGTGCATAGGTGACAAAAATAGCCATCGATGCACAAGTCAATAGTTTCGTGTAAGGGTAGTGAAAATCACTACCTTTGCATTGGTTGGTAAGGGAAGAACTGTGTGAGGGTGGTGATTTTCACTGCCCTTACATGGGGAAGAATGAAAGGCAATAATGGTGGCAAAAATTGCTACCTTTACTCAGAAAGAGGAGATTGTGTAAGGGTAGAAATTTTTGCTGCTATTACATGGGTTAGAGTGGCCGATGGGTAGGAAGAAGGAGAAGAGGGTTTTCGTCACTTAGATGGCCTCTTTGGGGGAAAAAGGAGGAAAGGGAAGACAAAACACTAGAAAACCTAGACTAGAAAGGAAGAAAGGGAAAGATAACATGAAAAAGAGAAGGAAAATAAAAAACAAAACAAAAACCGAAACAAGAAGAAGAAAAAAAATGCGAAACCCTACTTGGAAAATCATGATATAATGCTTGAATCTAATGAAAACTTGATTCCACTTGCTCACACGATCATCTAGACGTAGGAAGGAGGGGAAACAAAGAGGAATGGAATGAAAAGAGGTGAAAAAGGGGTTAAATGGGGCAAAAATTGACCCCAACTACTCAGCACGCATAGCCATAAATGCTGTGCACAAAAATTGAGATCATGTAGGGGCAAATTTTTTTGCCTTCTCTGCATGTGAGGTTATAAGAGTGATGCAGGGGTGGCAAAATTTGCTGCTCCTACATGAAGGAATGGAAAAATGCAAGGGCAACAATATTTACCTCTCTTGCATGAAGGATGCAAGGGCAGCAAAAATTGCCACCTTTGCATGGAAACTAGAAAACCACATGTAGTGGTGGCAAAAATTTCTGCCCTTACACGTAAACTCAAGAAAACACCTAACTTGAAATTAGTGAAAATTTTGTCATCTAATCGCATCAAAATTGTAATGATTTTCACTTTTTTAAGAAATCGTAACAAGGGAACGTCACGAACTTTTAACGATGCCAGTTGACCAAACACAAGATCAAGAAAAACTTGCCTCGAAAGATGAACTTAGAGTGAAAAATACAAAATGGAAAAGTTTCGTAGGTGTTGTTCTAAAAATGAGCGTGGCTGATTTTGGGAACGAACAACATAAATAAAGGGGCATAGTTTATTGTAATGCATCCAAACAAAGTAAATAAATTAGAGCATTGCTCTGATAAGGAGGTATCCCCCTTTAAGTGTAAACTGATTTAGAGTGATTCCTTCCATAAAAGGAATAAAATATTAATATATTCAATATTTGTAGTTATTTTATGTATTCTAGCATAGAGGTTCCTAAAAAATAAAGGTGGTATGGTGTTATCAATATTTACATAAAAAATGTTTCTTTGTGTGTTAATTGGATGGTTTGGGAAATTTAAGGCAAATAATCTTAGAAAATTCATCTATGACATTGCATTGCCTCTAGTTCACCTTATGGTAAATCTATTTGGAATAATATTGGGTTTCACACTTTGATTGTTGCCACTGATCCCCTCAAGATTGAGGGATATTTTATTTACAAAATAATTTGAAAGGATTTCTAAATTGCCATACCCTATTTAAAATGGGTGGGTGATGGTTTTTGTAGTGGCTTACCCTTTAAAGCTCACAATATTTGGTGGTCTCCCATTATGACCAATTCTAGTCTTTTGTTAGTATTATTGTTAGGTATGAAAGCTTTGAGCATTTAAAAAAAAGATATTTATATTTTTAAATATTTGATTTATTTTTGTGAATGGGATCCTTGGCCTCTACTAAAATATAAATGAACACTAATCAATTTAAACTTACCTTCCATTATATGCATTCAAGAAATGATACATAATGTAATGCTACATAAGATGGGGTTGCAATCTCCCCGTGCTTGGTGGAAGAATTCAAGATGGAATTATGATACTCATTTTAAGAATTAATCTCTATGTATCTTATATCAAATGATGAGCCCATTATATTTAAGTTTTGACATGTTGAGTAGGCATTGGAATATGAATTTATCACCTAGGAATTGGCTAATTAGACTTTAAAAAATTTGGAATTGAAAGCTTGAGCCCAAGATCACTCACTTTCTTTGGTGTCTAGTTTATTAATATGGCATTCTATTTAGGGAGTGCCTTATACATATTGGAATTACTAAACACAATTGTCTTACATGTTCTAAACTAAAGTCCTTAAAACACCTCTTTTGAACTTATTTGAAAGTTTAGTCTACCTGGCATTAGATTAATAGCATTTTTCATCCCTTCCACACAAAAACATTCTCCTGGTATATGTATTTTTTAGGGGATAATTCTCAATGGCCAACCTATTTATCTTTTATATGGATTTTATTCAAGGCTAAAGCTAGGATTTTAGCTCTATTTAATGTAGAATAATCTTTTAAGATTCTTGTTAATGATTGTAGACATTATTTATGAATTATATAAAACCTCAGTCTTGTACACTTAGAAAATACATATCATGGATGTGCCTTTAGCTTATAGACCCTTCCCATTATCGAAAGGATCTCATACACTATCTCTTTGTGCTTATTACTTATCTCTTAGCTAGATCAATGTTATTCAGATGACTCAGACCTTCTATCATACTTAGAATGCTATAAATATACTCATCTTTTATCTCTAAATTTTTTGGACTTGTAATTAATTTTATGCTTTCAGGACACTTGTATCCCAGTCATATACCTATGTCAATACAAGTGTCGTATTCCAATGCAAGTGATAATTGCCCAAAAGTCATCCACTATGCAAACGAAATTTGTTTTTATGGTTAGCCTAAGTGATAATGTGAGATATTATCCAAAGGGATTGGTATATATAAAATATAAATCCTCATTCATTCCCCACTTAGCAAATACTTAGCAACTCCTTACCTACTAACAATGCAACTTCCCAAAGGCATTCAATCGAGCACTTAAGTAGGCAAAATTTCCCTATTTTTTCTTATTTCCATATTAGTCATAGAGACAACACATATACATGTCTAAATTACTAAAGGAGCATCCCATGAGACATATTTGTCAAGTTACAAAATATGTCACTATTATACTTGATTATCCCACATTTCATGATTCATACACAAGCCAACACATAGGGGAGAACTACATAATATTAAGACCCTTTTTAATTATCAGATATGTAGAAAATTCTCATTTATAAAAGGGTATTTGGGATAACTTGAAACTATGTGCCCACTAACCCATTTCTACCATAGCCAATATGAAGATGAAAAATTAGGGGTTTTCTATTTAACAAGGAGCAATAGTCCATGGCCCAGATGTAAATGCACTAGAGAGAAGGGAAATTAGAACCCATAAGCATCTAGGTGTTCATATCTAGTTTTATTAGGTATTGCATATTGAATACTTGCATCCGATCTATACACAAGCATTGACACAACTATCTTAGGTCAATGCAAGTGTCTATAACTATAGAGGTACAATTTACAAAATATGGCAACTAACATATAATCCAGATCCAATCTAATTTATGACTATTCTAGATCAAGATCTATATTAACATCATAACTAACTAAGTATAATTTTTAAATTATTGTTATAATATCTAACATAGTTAATCTTTTAATTTTTAATATATCATAACATAATATTTTCAATCTATGTTTTATCTAAGTTTTGCAATTAATTAGATTACTATAGATCTATTTATGTCCCTTGTACTTATTCATTTGTATATTCTTAACCCTAACCTTTTTAGGACTCTCATATAAATTTAGGGTTAAACATTTGGTGAAACACTTAAGGATTAAATCATCCTTATGATAAATTTAATATAATATGTGTAAAATAATTTCAGTTCCAAGATCACATTATTAGAAAGTTAAATTACATACCTAAAAAATCCAACATATGGTAGTGTTGATCATGTGTTTGCATCTTCCTCATAGACTAATGTTATGCTAAATAATGTTTCATATCTAAATGCAAAGATCCAACATAGTACATCTAAAACAAGTTATTCAAATATTTTACCAGAGGATACTAAGAATCCAAGTGAAATCCGAAGAGAAATGCCTCAAAACAAAGTGATCAAATTTCCTCCTCCACATCCTATAAGGATATCCAAATGATATTATGCATATTATAAAATGAATGGGCATCATACAAATTGGTTTTTTGCATTGAATAACAAAATACAATGTCTCAAAGATAGTGGTGATCCTATAATAGATACATCACTCAAGTAAACGACTCACATTATGAGTACCTCCCCTAAATAAAAAGTGTCAAAATAGAAAATATGGTACCAAAAGAATAATTCTAAACATAAAAAATTACAAATATAAAACTTAGAGGAAGAAAAGATTCAAAAGGCAAATCTAGATAAAATAATGTTACAAAATGATCAAGTTGAAAAAGCCAAAGTTCCAAATATAGTTACAAAGGGGGAAATCATAAGCCTTAAGACCCTTTTACTATCATTTCTCATGTAGAGGGAAAACAATTTATAGTATAAAGGTTATGTACTATCAAGATACAATTTTTTGTTCTATGTCATTTCTTGGCTCTCTTGAAAATAAGTTTTAACATGTGGATGAAACTAATGAAATTCCAAAAAATATGGGATCAATTAAGTTAAGAGTTTCATTTACTTCAAAATAATTTTCTATTACTTTTCAGGTTATTTATAATCCAAATGCTTACAATATTGTCTTTTAAAATCATGGTTACACTCAATAGGAGCAATGGTTTATAGAAACAATAATTGCATATCATTTGATCATCAACACAAGCTTACATCCTTTTCCAAAAAAAGAAGTATATATTCAGCTACCATATAAACAAATACAAGTAATGAAATACGATTAAAGGAAAAGGACATATAACATATTGAAAAAGAGAAACTGAAGCATCTTGCAATATTTTTTTTGTTAAATCTAGCATCACTAGAGAACAAGAGGCATATTATATAAATCACTAGATCTCAATGATACAATAACATGACACATTTAATTATTATGATATGCACACATATGGCACATTTGGTTCAAGGAAGGCTATACATTTACAACTATTCACATATCTTCATCCCCATATTGAGATCATAGGATAGTCTTTTCTTTTCAAATATTCTAAAATTACCAACAAATAAATAAAAAATTCAAAAATACAAAACTATTTTAAGCATTTACATGTTCTATTTTATCTTTGACATATATTTTGTTAGTTCCATGTTAGTGGATAACATATCATTTATTTCAATAGACACATGAGTTTCACACATATTTTGAGTGTGATACATGCATACATAGATACATGATCTATGCACTTTTGGATTATTGTGGTATTAATTTTCACCCATGGGGGGAGTTCTTTAGGGCCCCTCCAATGAAGAGATAAAATGGAAACAACCTCAGGGTGTGGATGTCCTATGGTGAGGTTGAGCCTTTGGAGAAGGCCAGCTTCCTATTGGATCTATCACCTACACTAATCTTTGACTTGGAAAAGGGAGATAAAAAGACACTAATTTCATGAAAACATGTAAAAAGGAGGTGATGCACCAATGTTTTGAACACTTATGATTTCATAAGACACACTATAAGACACTTTTAAGACTGATCAACATCACTTCATTCACTCTTTGAAAAGCTTCCACATAAGTGTTTCACTAAAAGGCAAGAATTGACTAAAAATTTAACAAGGAGAAACAATCTATGACTCAAATCTAAATGCACTAGAGTGAAGGAAAATTAGAGCCCATAAGCATCCAAGTGTTCATATCCAATTTTAGTAGGTATTTCATACAGAACACTTGCATTTGATCCATACATAAGCATTGACACAACTATCCCAAGTCGATGCAAGTGTCTATAACTATAGAGGTACAATCTACAAAATAAGGAAACTGATATAGAATCTAGATCCAATCTAGTTTATGCCTATTCTAGATCAAGATCTATAGTAACATCATAACTATCTTTTTTTAATTATCATTGTAATATCTAACATAGTTAAAATTTTCATTTTTAGTATATCTTAACACAATATGTTCAATCAATGTTTTATTTAAGTTTTTCAATTAATTAGATTACTATAGATCTGTTTATCACCCTTGTACTTATTAATTTGTATAGTCTTAACCCTAAACTTGTTAAGACCCTCATCTAAATTTAGGGTTAAACATTTGGTGAAGCACTAAAGGATTAAATCATCCTTATGGGAAGTTAATATAAGACATGCAAAACAATTTTAGTTCCAAGATCACATTATTGGAAAGTTAAATTACATACGTACAAAATCTAACACATGGTAGTGTTGATCATGTGTTTGCATCTTCCTCATAGACCAATGTTGTGCCAAACAATGTTTCATATCTAAATGTAAATCTATAACATAGTACATCTAAAACAAGTGGTTCAAATATTTTACCAGAGGATACTAAGAATCCAAGTGAAATCCTAAGAGAAATGCGTAAAAAAAAAGTGATCACATTACCTCCTCCACATCTTATAAGAAGATCCAAATAATATTTTTAGATATCATATAATGAATGGGCATCATACAAATTGGTTTTTTTCATTGAATAACAAAATACAATGTCTCAAAGATAGTGGTGATCCTATAATGGATACATCACTCAAGTAAACCACTCACATTATGAGTAACTCCCCTAAAGAACAAGTGTTAAAATAGAAAATATTGGTACCAAAAGGATAATTCTAAACATAAAAAATTACAAATATAAAACTTAGAGGAAGAAAAGATTCAAAAGGCAATTCTAGATAAAACAATGTTAAAAAATGATCAAGTTGAAAAAGCCAAAGTTCTAAATCTAATTACAAAGGGGGAAATCAGAAGCCTTTGCTCATGTCAAGACCATTTTACTATCATTTCTCATGTAGAGGGAAAACAAATTATAGTATCAAGGTTATGTACTATCAAGATACAATTTTTTGCTCTATGGCATTTATTGTCTCTCTTAAAAATAAGTTTCATCGTGTGGATGAAACTAATGCAATTCCAACAAATATGGGATCAAGTAAGTTAAGAGTTTCATTTACCTCAAAATAATTTTCTATTACTTTTCAAGTTATTTATAATCTAAATGCTTATAATATTGTTCTTGGAAAATAGTGGCTACACTCAATAGGAGCAATGGTTTATAGAAACAATAATTGCATATCATTTGATCATCAATGTAAGCTTACATCCTTTTCCAAAAAAGGAAGTATATCTTCAGCTACCATATAAACAAATACAAGTAATGACATATCATTAAACTAAAAGGACATATAACATATTGAAAAAGAGAAACCAAAGGCATCTTAGAATAGATTTTTTGTTAAATATAGCATCACTAGAGAGCAAGAGGCATATCATATAAATCACTACATCTAATTGATACAAGAACATGACACATTTTATGATTATGCTATGCACACATATGACACATCTAGTTCAAGGAGGATATATATTTACCACTCTTCACATATCCTCATCCCCATATTGAGATCATAGGATTGTGTTTTCTTTTCAAATATTCTAAAAATACTAATAAATAAATAAAAAATAAAAAATACAAAACTATTTTCAGCATTTACATGTTCTATTAGCTCTTTGACATATATTTTTTTAGTTACATGTTAGTGGATATCATATCATTTATTTCTATATACACATTAGTTTCACGCATATTTTGAGTGTGATACATGCATACATAGATACATGATTTGTGGACTTTTGGATTATTTTGGTCTTAATTTGCACCCATGAGGGGAGTTTTTTAGGCTCCCTCCAACTAAGCCATAAAATGGGAATAACCTTAGGATGTGATGGTCGTATGGTGAGGTTGAGCCTTCGAAGAAGGCTGACTTCCTATTGGATCTATCACTTACACTAACCTTTGAATTGAAAAAGTGAGGGAAAAATACACTAATTGCATGAAGCCATGCAAAAAGGAGGTGATGTACTAATGTTTTAAAAACTTATGCTTTCACAAGACATACTATAGGGAAAATTTGAAACTACTAAACATCACTTCATTCACTCTTTGAAAAGCTTACACATAAGTGTTTCACTAAAAGTCAAGAACTATCTATTAATAGATCAAGAAGCATCAATCTATGACCTAGATCTGAATGCACTAGAGTGAATGCAACTCAAAACCCATAAGCATCCAAGTGTTCATATCCAATTTTAGTAGGTATTTAATATTGAACACTTGCATCTGATCCATATATAAGCATTGACACAACTACCCAAGTCGATGCAAGTGTCCATAACTATAGAGGTACAATTTACAAAATAAGGCAACCAATATAAAATCCATATCCAATCTAATTTATGCCTATTCTAGATCAAGATCTATATTAACATCATAACTAACTATATTTTTTTAATTATCATTGTAATATCTAACATAGTTAAACTTTTAATTTTTAGTATATCTTAACATAATATATTCAATCTATGTTTTATCTAAGTTTTGAAATTAATTAGATTACTATAGATATGTTTATCACCCTTGTGATTATTCATTTGTATATTCTTAACCCTAACCTTGTTAGGACCCTCATCTAAATTTAGTGTTAAACATTTGGTGAAGCACTAAAGGATTAAATCATCCTTTTGATAAAGTTAATATAAGATGTGCAAAACAATTTCAGTTCTAAGATCACATTATTGAAAAGTTAAATTACATACCTAAAAATCCTAACACATGGTAGTGTTGATCATGTGTTTACATCTTCCTCATAGACAAATGTTGTGCCAAATAATGTTTCATATCTAAATATAAAGATACAACATAGTACATCTAAAATAAGTGATTCAAATATTTTACCAGAGGATATTAAGAATCCAAGTGAAATCCTAAGAGAAATGCCTCAAAACAAAGTGATCAAATTACCTCTTCCACATCCTATAAGGAGATCCAAATAATATTGTCAATATCTTATAATGAATGGGCATCATATAGATTGTTTTTTTGCATTGAATAACAAAATACAATGTCTCAAAGATAGCGGTGATCCTATAATGGATACATCACTCAAGTAAAACATTCACATTATGAGTACCTCCCCTAAATCAAAAGTGTCAAAATAAAAAATATGGATACCAAAAGGATAATTCTAAACATAAAAATTACAAATACAAAACTTAGAGGAAGAAAAGATTCAAAAGGAAAATATATATAAAACAATGTTACAAAATGATCAAGTTGAAAAATCCAAAGTTCCAAATCTAGTTACAAAGGTGGAAATCGTAAGCCTTTCCTCATATCAATACCCTTTTACTATCATTTCTCATGTAGAGGGCAAACAATTTACAGTATCAAGGTTATGCACTATCAAGATACAATTTTTTGTTCTATGTCATTTCTTAGCTCTCTTGAAAATAAGTTTCAACATGTGGATGAAACTAATGCAATTCCAACAAATATGGGATCAGTTAAGTTAAGAGTTTCATTTAATTAAAAAGAATTTTCTTTTACTTTTTAGGTTATTTATAATCCAAATGCTTACAATATTGTGCTTTTAAAATCATGGTTACACTCAATAGGAGCAATGGTTTATAGAAACAATAATTACATATCTTTTTATCATCAATGGAAGCTTACATCCTTTTCTAAAAAAGGAAGTATATCTTTAGCTACCATATAAACAAATACAAGTAATGACATATCATTAAAGGAAAAGGACATAGAACATATTGAAAAAGAGTAATAAAAGGCATCTTGGAATAACATTTTTGTTAAATCTAGCATCACTAGAGAGCAAGAGGCATAGTATATAAATCACTACATCTCATTGATATACGAACATGACACATTTTATGAGTATGTCCATATTGAGATCATCATCTTCATCCCCATATTGAGATCATAGGATAGTCTTTTCTTTTCAAATATTCTAAAAATACCAAAAAATAAATAAAAAATTCAAAAATTCAAAAATATTTTTAGCATTTACATGTTCTATTCACTCTTTGAAATATATTTTATTAATTCCATGTTAGTGGATAGCATATCATTTATTTCTATATACACATGAGTCTCACACATATTTTGAGTGTGATACATGCATGCATAGATACATGATCTATGCACTTTTGGATTATTATGGCCTTAATTTGCACCCATGGGGGGAGTTATTAAAGCTCCCTCTAACTAGAAAATAAAATGGGAACAACCTCAGGATGTGGGTGTCCTATGGTGAGGTTGATCCTCCAGAGAAGGCTAGCTTCCTATTAGATCTATCACCTACACTAACTTTTGACTTGGAAAAGGGAGAGAAAAAGACACTCATTACATGAAAACATGTGAAAAAGAGGTGATGAACCAATGTTTTGAACACTTATGTTTGCACAAGACACACTATAGGACACTTTCAAGACTACTAAACATCACTTCATTCACTCTTTCAAAATCTTCCACATAAGTGTTTCACTAAAAGGCAAGAACTGGCTATTAATTTATCATGGGAGGGATGTTATCCACTTACAAACTAATCAATAGAATATATATGCACTTATAATGACCTGTGGGAGCTACCAAACACTTCATGAAGATGAGAGAATTTAGACAAAGGCAAAGGAAAGCATAGATTCACTTAACCACGTCAATGAACTCATAGGACACACTTTAATTTAGCTTACAAATGGAGGAATTCAGTCTCTATTATATCAAATAGGTTTTACATGGATGTTAAGCCTTCCTTTTACTCATGTCATGTGGACATTGGGTCATCCACTTCTTTGATCATGATACACCCATTTTGTATCATTTTATGATCATTTTTCATTATCATATTTGAGCTTATGTACCTACACATGCCTTTATCCATACTTATATCTTTCAAAATGTACTTGACACTCTATGTACTTAATATATTTTTCTAACACAAATGATCCATGGACTAGTATGTTATGTTTATGTTGGCTACTTATGCATTCATGCATGCAGTTATTTAAGTGTATTGATTCACTTGTTTGAGTATTTGAATATGTTCCATTGTATTCAACCCTTGTGCCTTTGTTTGCCTCTTTGACATTTAAATATGTCATCCATTATTATATTTTTGCATTTGAATATGTCATTATTGATTTTATGGAAATTTGAATAAGTCATATCCCTTTGATTGTGTGACATTTAAACATGCCCCTTGTTTGAGGTCTCCTTGGACCATTTCATTATGATTTGATTTTAAGTACTCTTGTATGTGTGCTTGATTTATTGTTGACCTTATAATGTTACTCTCTAGACATTGACATGATTCACATCATGTATCTTAAGACTTGATGTGATCACATTTTGCATGCTTCAATAATATATATACCTAAACATGTTCCTTATATATGATACATGGTTCATACATAGATTATATAGTTATCTTATCCTTTTGAGGTAAGGTGAATCCTAGTTTCTACTTCCCCTCACCTTAAAATGTGTAGGGGTGGGCATATTAGTGGGGCCATGCCATAGGGGCACAACTTCCACATTTATTCACATACTCATATTGAAATAGGGGCATGTTTTGGAAACTGGTTCTCCACACTTATTCAGTGTTAAACATACCTAGATATTACAATGATGGTATGTTATATAAACATGTTCTCCTGACATACACACATTTTTAATTTTAGATATATAGTAGGGGCATGTTATGGAAACATGTTTTACACATTTACACAATTTTCAAATTGGCCAAACATCACAGTTATATGATTCAAATACATAGTTGTTGAAGAATTTTATACATTGGTACTGTTATCACTCTAAAATTCAACCCTTAATAAGTTTGTTCAAGCCTTCTTACTTATATAATATCATGAAGACACTACTAGGCTATGGGTGGTCTAATTGTTGAGGTTAATCTCTAGATTAGGGTTATCTCCCTTGATGTATCACTTAAAACTACTAGTAAACCTATTTATTGTAAGGAAAATAGAGAAAGACTACTATAGAACATATATGGGATGATGTACCAATAGTATGAATCCTCTACTTGAATAAACATACATTATTTGAGGCAAAGAAAGCTATACTATTTACATAACCTAAAACCTTGATATGATTCTTGTATAGGTATTTCATTGAGAGGTTCAAGAATGTATTTCAAAAACTAATGGGGAAGCAATTGATCTTGTAGAGATAAAATTTATGTAGTTCCACTTCCAAATCTTGCATACATTTAGGAAATAGCACTAACAATGACCTACAATAACTATCTTCTCTACACAATGGTGAATAACTATGGACAACAAGATAGGAAAGATAAACCATTCACTAGACAAGATAAACAAAATTTAATGAATTTACACATCACATAACATATAGGTAGGTAAAATAAAATTTATTTATTATTTCAAGAGGTATTCAAGTAGAATTATGGCTGGGGTTTATTATAACTAGCATAGGTCCCTTTTACACTCAACTTTTAATGCATATATAGAAGAAGATGGGTGAAAAGAGAGTAGGCATATATATGCCAATCATGGAAGCCATACGATAATATAATTAGATACCACTCCTAAAAATGGACAAGAATCATCTTAAGTAACTCTTATACAAAAGTGTCACACTTATTTTGATGAGGCTCTTTGAGAAGTGGAATACGAGCTCTTCATTACCTTAGATGACTCATCACTCTTGCTCATAAAAATAATCTCCTTATTTGATTGAGGGATTAAACATTAAATAACTACCTATAGTGCATTTATATCTCTTATTGACACCACATGAGATGATATGAGACTCCTTAAACTGGTGAAATAGGTATGACATCTCATATGTTCACTTTGACATCTTGACAAGATTACGAAATGCATAGTAAAAACTTGAAACTTGGTGAATTCACATGATTTTGGAAGAGAAGATGATTAATTAGAATTTTAAAATCATTTTGGTATTGTCACAGACCTTCATGAAATTGTTTATCTCTCTAATCTACCTGTAACTCCCCAAAATACCAAATTTCATCTTTCTAGGACTCAAGAAGCCTTGAATTGGCTTTAGGGGTGAAAATGAGTTTTAAGACTCACCTAAATATTCTATTGGGTTAATTTTATAGGTTTCAATGGCATAGACTTGTGGGAGTTTTAAAAACTCATAAAATCCTCATAACTCTCAAATAAAAACTCTTTCTAAATTGCCTGTTTATTTCCTTGTAAGGGAGTACAGACTTGTGTTTTAGTTTTTATCTCTCCTCATGAATTGTACAGACATGAAACTAGTCATAAAAGTTTTTTAATGTTTTTATCAACCTTTAGTTAAAATTTAATGAGTTTCAGAGCTTTAAAACTTAGGTTATGGCTTTGTTAGTGTTGCCTCACCTTGCATTTTCTTCATTTTTGCATGATTGTAGGTATTTATTTTAGCATTTTCTTGAGTTATATGACATTTGAAGACCTAATTATTTTTAAATTGATACTTTTATGATCCTCTTTGACCATTAAAATAATTGTATGCATTAATTTAATCACATAAAACTCCAAAAAAATACATTTTCTGACTACAACACTTGTATTCTTAAAACCCTACAACCTGTACCTACACATTTCACCAGTATTTGCATTAAAAATTTGATTTAATAAGATGTGGGAGGGTTATTTATGCCATTTAATATCTCAAAAAACTTTCCATTTTCATAAATGGATTCATAAATGCACTCAAATAATAAAAAACCATGATTTTAGGGTTTTGGAGGGGTTTAAGGAATTGCAAACACTTTTAGGAATTGTTCATAAAGGAGGGGTCTTCAAGACATAAAACAATGCCAAAATTTGGAAATAAATTAGGGTACGTTCATTAAACTAAGATATTTGGTCCAATAGTTATCTCTTCTCCATGATCTATTGTAAAATTGATTGGCCTTCTCGAGCTTGTGAATGGCGCGATGGGGATTTTAACTAGGTTTCCTACATGTTTGGACTTGTTGATTCTCTATGAGAAAGGTTTGAAAATTGGGGAAGTTGGATTTGTTTGTGGATAATATATATCACTCTTGTTTTAATTTTTATTGGTTGAAGATATCTGAAATGACACAAAAACCTATATGTTCTTCTCATAATTTGTCTTCTCTTGCCATGATACTTGCTTATCTTGCTCAAAATCCTATTGCAGTTGTTGTTGAACTGTAAAATACCCCCAATAGAGCTCCTTTATAACTGTACCATGACATATGATGTATAAAATATCTTGCTTGCTTTGTAAAAGTAATATTTTGCTATATTTGGAATAAAGCCAAAAAAGAGAGTTTTAAAGTGAGTTATAGATTATAAAAGGAGTTTTGACACTATTTAATTGAGTGTACAAACATGATGGAGTGTGAAATAGTATTCAATGAGTGTTACATGGATTTATAGGGATCCCTTGATCATTAGACTAACTTGAATAATGTGGAATTGACATTAGAGATATTTAGACAAGCACAAGACAAATATGACATTTACTTTAACTTCTACAAAATTACCTTAATCTTTGATAAATGATTTGGATATGACCATATTGAGTGAATTAAAACATGTGAACTAGGTGATTTGACTCATTATTTGACTAAACCACCTTAAGGGACTCTGAAAACTATTAAGAATAACATAAAGCTTACCATTATGAGACCAACTATGACCAAGATAAAACCCTTTATATTTTTATCAACAAAGTTAAGAGAATTATGACCAAATTTTAGAATGCTACTAACCAATGGTAGCAAATTTTGGATAACATATTTAGTGACCTACCAAGATTTTATACCTACTATGCAATTAGACCAGTAGGGGTCACTTGTCATCAATTCAAACTGATATGATATAATAAAATGGTTGTAAATTGCTTTAAATAAATGAAGGTATAATTGATAATACCTTCAACACAGACAAAAAATCAAAGGAGAACACACACAACAAATTATCTATACCAAAAATACACACACTATACTCTGAATCACTTAGGGAAAATAAAACACAAGAAAATACTATGTACAACTAACCTCTAAGGTCTTATCCACCTAGATAAAAAGGGAAAATTCTAAGATCCCCTCCATAAGATAATCCATGTTGTGAATCAATCTCCCTTTTGGATATAGTGTTTGATAGATTAGACTTATTATTTACAAAATTCTTTGTCATGCTCTTAAGTGAATCAATAAAATCCAACATCTCTCCTATGAAGACAAATTCATCTTATGGTTCTAGACTCACCTCATGTTTCTCCTCAGTCTTTAAAATACCTTCAATAATGATCTCATTCTGACCTATAGGGACAATGACAACTTCATCTTCTAATTACTTCTCAAAACATTACTCCTAGACCTCTATGACATCTTGAGAGGTGTCATTTTGTTTATTAGTTAATTTAAATTCATCAAGATCTATAATGAGCTCAACATATTCATTCCAAGCTACATCATGGTATTAAATAGATATACCTTAATCTAATTCTTCATGAGTATTATATCCAATAGGAGATGTAACTTTGAAAAAGGAACTCAATGTGTTGCTTCTAATATTTATTTAGTTATTTTCCTTTGTCATTTGGAGGGAAGATAACTTGAGTATCATCCTCATCTTCCTCTTTATGAATTATAGGCCTATCAATAACTTCAAACTCCTCAATGGAATCATGACATATATGTAAGTTTGCTTCTTCAAGCTATATCTCTTACTCAAGCTTGGTTCCTTCTTCATCGATAATGTGTTTAAAATACTAATTCTATGATTTGAAGGTATAATGAGGACTTATAATGGTGATTTATTCATCATACTCACTTGCAATTATCTCTTACTCATAGCCTTCTTGAGGCTCATTTGCAAGTGTAACTTTATTTTAATCCTCATATTTGCCATGAAACTATGCAATTGTAACTAAAGATTGAAGCCCTTATTTTTGTTCATATAGATACTCCTCATTTTCTCTCCATACCACTAGTCTTCCCTCACAAAGGGATATGGTGGGATGGAAAAATATTTCATTAGTTTGTTTGAATTTTGTGAGGATGCCTTTCCAACATGGGATCTTGAAGGACTTCCTTAGGAGCTCTTGGGGAAGGGGAAGATAATTTTGTGCTAAGACTTATTTGATCTTCCTTTCACTTGGAAATAAATATGTCAAATTTTGATATAATTTGATCCTTAGAGGCTATTTCAGCTTGAGATCTAGATGAAGACCTTGGAAATTTTGGGAGTTTCCTTTTCTTGGTCTCCACAACCTTCCTCTCTTCTTAGTTTTGATTTGGCATAGGAGGAATTATCTAAGGAGGTTGACATGGGGCCGAAAGAGGATCACTAGTTTTTGTGAAGCTTGTGAGGGTATCTTTCAAACTTAGGATCTTGAAGGACTTATTTATGTCTAAGAGTTAATTATAAGGGATATTTTAATTAGGTGGTTGGGGAGGGAAGGAAGGATAGCATTATTGATATCAAGGCTGATCATACTGATAACTAGAGTCATATGGGAGGAAAATAGGATCATTGTAAGACTCATATGGCTCAACATAGGGATGATAAGGATCATTATTTTATTTATAAGGATAATTATACTATTGATAAGACTCAAAAAAGGGCTAACATAGATCATTATACTATTATTAAGGTGTAAAAAAAATTCTCTTCATACCCAGCCATCAAACTTCATAATGTAAACAGAAGAAAGAGAAACTATTAATAATTCCTTAAAATAATTACCTGAGATGCTAGAACTAACTAATTAAACTTGGATTCAACATTGTTGTTTTATAGGAATGCCTAAAAGAGATGCTATATTTAAGAAAACACCAAAAATTATTCAATAGATGTACTTGTTGTACTTGTCCAACTAGGCATGATAGAATAATTATCACTCTAAATTGCACCCTTAAGAAGGTTTTTCAAGACTTATTACTTAGATGATAACATGGAGACACCTTTAGGATGTGGGTGGCCTAATTATTGAAGTGAATATCTAGATTAGGACTAGCTCCCTTGATTTATCATCTAAAACTACTACTAAAAATATTGCTTACAAGGAAAAGACAGAAAATACTACTATAAAACCTAGATTGGATGATGAACCAATAATATGATTCCTCTAATTGACTAAGCATACACTATTTGAGGCAAATAAATCTACACTCTTTACAAAACCTATAACTTTGATATGCTTCTTACATAAGTATTTCATCGAGAGGTTCAAGAATGCATGAAAACACCTAGGAGGGAATAAATTGATCTTGTAGAGATATAATTAATGTATTTACACCTCCAAATCCTAAATAAGATGAGGAAATAACACTTAAAATGACTTGCAACAACTATCATCTCTGCATAATGGTGATAAACTATGAACAACAAGCTAGGAAAGATGAACCATGAATTGCATGAATTCACACATCAAAAAACATATCGATAGGAAAAATAAACTTTATGTATTACTTAAAGAGGTATTCAAGTACAAAAATGTCTAGGGTTTTACCATAACCAATAGAGGTCCCTTTTACAATCAACTTTCAATGCATATGTAGAAGAAGATGGGTGAAAAAAGAAAGGTAGGCATAAAGATGTCAATCATGGCTACCACACAACAATATAATCCATTACCACTCTTGAAAATGGACAAGAATCATCTCAAGTAAATCTTATACACAAGTTTCACATTTGTTTTGATGATATTCTTTGATAATGGCATAGGAGCTCTTCATTACCTTGGATGACTGATCACTCTTGCTCATAAAACCGACATCCTTATTTTATTAAGGGGTTATACCTTGAATAAATACCTAAAAAATGTTTCTAGATATTATTAACACTTCATGAGATGATATGAAACTCTTCAAACTGATGCAATGGGTCTGACATCTCATGTGCTCACTTTGTCATCTTGCCAAGATTGCCAAATGCATAGTGAAAATATGCAACTTGGTGAATTTGCATGAGTTGGGAAGATAATATGAATAATTAGGATTATTATCATGTTGGAACAAAGATTACATGCAATTTTTTATCTCTGTACTCCACCTGAAAGTCTAAAAAGTGCCCATTTTGGTCTTTCTAGGCCTCAAAAAGCCCTGAATTGGCTTAGGGGGTAGAAAATGAGTTTTAAGGATCACCTATCTCTCTTATTGGGTTTATTTGATAGGTTTAAATGGGTAATAACTTTTGGAGTTTTAAAAAATTATAAATTCTTCATAAAACTCCCAAATAAAAATTATTTCTAAACTACCTATTTACAGCTCTGTAGGGGAGTAAAAACCTGTGTTTTAGCTTTTATATCTCCTCATGAACTATACGGACCTATAACCACTTGGAATTTTTTTTAATATGGATTAAAAAATTTAGTTAAAATTTTATGAGTTTGGAAGCTTTAAAACTCAAGTTATGGCTTTTTTAGTGTTGCCTAACCTTGCATTTTCTTCATTTTTGCATGACTCTAGGTTTGTATTTTGGCATTTTCTTGAATTATATGAGGTATAAAGACATTTTTATTTTTTAATTTAGACCTAGATGATCCAATTTAACCATTAAAACCATTATATTCATTAAATTAATCACATAATACTCTTAAAAAAAACTTTTTTGACTACAACACTTGCACTATTAAAACCCTAGAACCTATTTTTTGTACATTTCACCATTATTTGCATTGAAAATTTGATTGAATAAGGTGTAGGATGATTATTTATACCATTTAAGAGCTAAAAAATCTTTCCATTTGCATCAATGGATTAATAAATTCATTCAAACAAGAGAAAACTCTGAGGTTTTGGAGGGGTTTAAGGAGTTGTAAACACTCGTAGTGATTGTTCGTAAAGGAGGAGTTTCAATATCTGAACCAATGCCATAATTTATAAGGTCATTAAGGTTCCCTACTTACCCTAAGATATATTATCCTATATCTCACTCTCCTCCATGATCCAATGCAAAACCAATTGGCCTTCTTGAGCTTATGAATGACTCGATGGAGAATTTGACTGGGTTTCTTGATTGTTTGCACATGTAGCTTCTCTATGATCATGGTTTGGAACTTGGGAAAGTTAAATTAGGTTTTAGAGAAGATTTATCACTCTTGTTTCAATTTTTCTTAGTTTAATATATCTGAAACAACACAAAACCCTATATGATCTTCTCATAACCTATCTTTTCTTGCCATAAAACTTACTTATCTTGCTCAAAATCCTACTGCAGATACTATTACAATGTAAAATACTCCCAATGGAGCTCCTATCTAATTGTACCATGATGTTATAATTTAAAAAATCTCTTTATTACTTTTAAGAACTACCATTTTTATATATTTGAAATAAATATGAAAAAAAGGAGTTTCAAAGTGAGCTATATGTTAGAAAAGGATTTTTGACACTTTTTGCTTGAGTGTACGGACATGATAGAGTGTGACATAGTATTCAAAGAGTATTACATGTATTTATAAGGATTCCTTGATCTTTAGACTAACTTAAAGCACATGGAATTTAAACTAAAGAAGTTTAGACAAGTACAAGAAAAATATAGAAATAACCTTGACTTCTCCAAAATTACATTAATCTTTGCTAAAAACTTTGGAGATAACCATATTGAGTGACTTGAAGCATGTGGACTAGGTGCTTTGACTCACTCTTTGACTAAAACAACTTAAGGGACTCTAAAAACTACTAGGAACAACACAATGCTTACCACTATGAGACCAACCATGACCAAGATAAAACCTTTCATATGGATATCAACAAAGTTAAGAGTATTATGACCAAATTTTAACACGCTACTAACCTATTATGGTAAATTTTGCCTAACAAGCACCATTACTATACCCAGGTTTTAGCATGAAACATATCTAAGGTGTATGTGATATGCAATGTGCACCTAATATTGTAAAATAAATTCTATTTTATATTTTAAATACTTTTATGGACTATCATCACCCACTAAGTAGATGTTTATGGACTGTATTGCGCCATCTACTACAATATTTGACTCATTTTTGGTATGGTTGAGGTAATTAAATTACTCAATATTTCAAAGTTTATTGGTTGGAATTGATTACATTATCCAACCTCACCAATTTTATAGTGTAAGTTGATTTGATTCACTCACGCTCACTAGGTTATAAGTATGATTGGGTTACACATTTGAGCTAATCTCAGCTGCCAAGTGTCAACTCACTTTTTCTCCAAGTTTGGGTGCATATGTCCTCCAATATCTCTATATAATCACTTTATATATTTTATATTTTTTCCTAATCTTAGTTTTATTGATTCATTATGATACATATTGTCAAATCAAGCTACCAAAAGGTAAGGCAGTTGCATTGATACATAGGTGTACTCCTAAACCTTGATCTTTCAATTTCAATCATTTCAATGATTTTAATTTTAGATTATATGCATTGATTATATAATATAACATGATTTTGGTTTTAGGTTAGTCACCAAAAAAACACTCAAATTTGACTCAAGCAAAGGTAAGGTGTATTATACAAACCTACATACGTATTTATTTTCCTTTAAACTAGAAATTTAATTACGAGATTAAAGGGGGGGAATGTAGACACTATTTTTGAATTATATATCACTTCAGTCTTGTACACTTAGAAAATGCATACCATGGATTCACCTTTAGCTTATATACCCTTCCCATTTCTAAAAGGCTTGCATACACTATCTCTATATGTGTATTACTTTTCCCTTAGTCCAACCAATGTTATTCTGATGATTCAAACCTTTTATCATACTTAATGCACTATAAAGTTACATATCTTCTATCTCTAAAAGCTATTGACTTATACCTTCTTACTTAATTCTCAAACACTTGCATCCTAGTCAGACATCTACATCAATGCAAGTGTCATATTCTGATATAAGTGTCTAGTGCCCTAAAGTCATCAAATTTTCAAATGAAACATATTCCTATGGCTAGGCTAAGTGATTTAATGTAAGATATTATCTAAATATAATGGTATATATATAATATCAAACTTAATTCATTACTCACCTAAAAACTACCTAGAAACTTCTTACCTACTCATAAGGTAACTTACCAAAGGCATTAAATCAAACACTAAATTGAGAAAAAATTACCTATTTTTTATTATTTATATTTTAGTTATAAGGATAACACATCTAATAATTTTTCCCATGAGACACATTTTCAAAGTTAAAAGCTAGGTTACTATTGTACTTTCTTATGACACATTACATGTTTCACACATAAGACAACATGTAGGTGATAACTACATAAATTTGAGGCCCTCTTAAAAGTATTGGCTATGTAGACAATACTCATTGACAAAGAGGTATTTTGGGTAACTCAACACCATGTTCCCACTAATCTATTTTCCCATAGCTAATATGAAGATGAAGAACTAGGGTTTTTCTATTTGACAAGGAGTGGCAATATATGACCTAGATATGAATGCACTAGAGTGAAGGTAACCATAAGCATCCAAGTGGTCACATAAAATTTTAGTAGGTATTATGTATTGGATGCCTACATATAATCCATACAAAATCATTAATGAACCATCTCAGGTTGAGTCATATAATATGCAAGGAAAAAACCAAATTACCTAGAAATCATGACAACCCCCAAATTACAAAAACTAAGCTAAATAAAGGCAACCAAAGATATATATATCACCACCCCAATAACCAATAATGGACCCAACAATTACCTTGTTATCATCACTAATTTGAATTGGTAGTTTAGTCATGGCAACTGACTCATTAGACACTTATTTCTCCAATATCCTCTAAAATGAAACCAAAGCAAAGGATACACTTACCACATTGAAGGATGGGCAAAAAAAAAACAAGGAAGACATCTCTACATAGAACTGTGCTAAGAAATTATCCAAATAGGTAAAATTTGACATGAAGTGCTCTTCAAATTCTTAGAAGACTTAAAAATGAAATGAGACAAGAACAATTAGAGTCAAAGAACAACATTTGCTTGGGGAAATCCAAAACCACTGCATCCAAGCTTTCTTTAAGCCCAAGGCTAAATTAAGGTTGTAAAAAATGCTCAACAACCTTCTATATGAGGAGCTTGTCTTTTAAATCCAAAAGCATGTTGTGAATAAAGTGACAATATCTGATTTTACTTTTCACCTAATCTAAGAATACAAAAAAATATTGACCAATGATAACCTAAATATCCTCTACAATTTGTATTGATTGAATCTAGTAGAATGTGTTTACCCTTCCATCTAAGACCCCATTATTGAAATCTATTTCCCACTTTTTCAATTATAATTGGAATAGAGGTTCAATGATAACAATGGATTTACTTTGATCCATCAATAGATGATGGTCTACCAATAACTTGATAATACTATGTGATAAAAAGGATCTACCAAGAATGATTCAAGACACAACATCCCCCACACAATAAACCATACCATGCGAGGAAACATACCATAAATAAATGATCCACTAATGCCACATCACTTAGTCCCATGTGCAAAGAGAGAACATCCAATCAAAAAAATCCAAAATAGTCAATTGACATGCTATTTAATAAAAACTCACATTATGAAATGATGGGGAAGGTATTGGGAAAATAAAATTGGATAAACTTTACAAAGGGATCCAAAAGGCCCAAATGAACTCACAAATCTAGAAAAGATAACTAAGAGGGCCAAACAAAAAGGACCCCAATTCAACTAGCACTAGAACACCCAATCAGACTTATCTAAGAATAAGAAGCCAATGTTTTTAACTTGCATATAATGGGAACATGTTCATTCTACACAAGACAATAATTTATTTAATTAATTCAACATATTACAAAAAATATTAAATTAATTCAATAAATTACATTCTAGAATCTTGTTTTTTAATATTGAGTTCTAAAAATCTTTAAACAAGAATATATAAAATTTGATATCTAATTATAATAAACTCTAAAATGTATCATGATAATATAGAAATTATATTATAATATTTGAAATAATTGATACTATAAAAATCTAATAATAATAGTTTCAGGTTTTAATCTAGATTGAAATATGTCTAAATTTAATGAAACTTTAGTTCTTTCCATATGTTATTTTTTTCATGTCAAGTAGATAGCATATTTCAATTTTTAATACACAATATTTTTCGCAAAGGTTTGTGAGTGTGATATAAGAATGTAGATGACATTTTGTGATTATGTAGCACCTTAATCTTGTACACTTTACAAACTCAGACCTTGGTTGTTCCTCTTAGTTCTACACATGTCTTGATTCTACAAGCCTTGTATCTACTCTATCTATTTTTCTTGGCCTATATCTTAGTCTGACTAGCCTTATATTGAGACATAAACACCCTATCTTTCCTAGAATGTTTAAAATGTAATTATCCTAACCTCTACAAGTTTTGAGCCTATACTTTCTCTCTTGATATTTGGACACTAATGTTTGGGATAGATAGTATCATCAACATTATTTTCCTACCCCGACATAAGGGTCAAGTGTCTTAAATCATCTAATTTATAAATGAAACATATTATAAAGGGTCAACCTAAGTGCTTTAATGTGAGTTATCTCATGATATGATTAGTATAAATATAATATCAACCCTCATTCATTCCTCACCTAATAATACGACCAAAATAGCATTAAAGAAGCACTCAAGTTATAAAAATCTTTCTTATTCTTCCCTATTATAGTATAAGTCAAAGGAACATCCCAATTATAGGTTTGAAGTACTAAAGAAGCACTCATAAGGTCTTGATTTCTAAGTTACAAGCTAGGTCACTATTGTATTTGTTTTACACACATTGTATGATTCACACATAAGACAACACATAAGGGAGTAAAAAATGAGTCTAAGGTCCTCTTCTAGAGTATTGGATATGCAGGAAACATCCTTTGATAATGGGGTCATTGCAAGTTAGCTTGACCCTGTATGCACACTAACCCATTTTCCCCCAAGGTCACGTTATAGATGGAAAGATAAGGTTTTACCATTTTAAAAGGAGTGAAATTCCATGACCTAAATATGAATGCAATAGAGTAAATACAAATCCAAACCCAAAAGAATCTTAGTGGTCGCTTCTAATTTTAACTTATATTCCATACAAGACACTAGCATAGAACTTAGATAATAGTGTCGAAACAACCATCCCAGACTAACACAACTATCCAGAGAACTAGAGGCACCAAATCCAAAAGTTAAAAACTATTCTAAAACTATCTTCCTACCTGCTTTTAGCTTTTACTAGATCTAGATTTATAATATCATCAGAATAAGATAATTACATCACTTATTTATCATTTATATATCTATCATAGTTGTGCTTTTCATTTATAAGTTATCTTAATTTAATAAATTTAGTATAAGGTAAATTTGAGTTTAGTACATTACTTAGCATATTATAGATATGACATTCACCCTTGTGCCTTATCATTTATATACTCTTAAAACTATATACTCAAGTAGGATCCATATCTAAATTATGATTAAACATTTGGTGAACTCGACCTATGAGCATCATTGTTGTATAATCATTATTTTATAGATGCTTATTTACTGACTTATCCTAATCTTTCTGATTTTTTTGTCTTTCATCATAGATGACATTGATTACTTTGATGATTATGACTATGAACCTTCAATAATCTCTCAAAGTAGTAATCAAAATCAATTAATCTTATATCCCTCCAAGTGTTAGGGCATACAATATCAAAAATTTGAATGGTGGTAACTACTATCCCTATAATTAAGTCCAAGATCTCATCTTTTCAAGACATGATTTTATCCATCCTAAGGAGGTTCCAAATCATTTTACCTTGCCCACTATGCCATCATTGGTTCCACATGGAGAAAAGGTACCTTCATTTGATCATAACAATTTACACCAACTCCATAAAGAAAGGATGGAGGATTTTCAAATTAGTAATAAAGGGAATGTTACTTCAATTTAATTGTTTAAAACCCCTCATATTCCTACATTTTCAAATAATATTCCACTTATCAAGGGTGATGATTCTTCTTGGCCTTCATCTGATATTGAAAATTTTCAAAAGATTAACCAAGAAATTATGGTAGCTTTACCAAGTCATATTAAGCCATGAATAAAAAGGAAGCATTCTACATCTACAGATAAACATGATATTAGTGTTCCAAATAAAAGACATGTACTAATGTTAATCAAGGTGTTATAACTAAGGGAAGTTCCTACAACACCAAAAGAGGTTCCTTTACCAATATTTTCCCAAGCTCCACTTTCTATATCTTTACCAAAGGGGCATAAATCAAGTTCTAAAGACATTCCAATCTATTAAAATAATAAACCAAGGGTACCAAAATTCAAAGATCCATTACCATTACCAAACTATCAAAAAGTCAAGGACTACAAACTTGCACTTGTTATCCACGGGGATGAAATCATTGCCTAGATTCAAAAGAGGTGGTGGTTTCAAACCAATTATAACACCTATGTCAAACACCACCATTCCTATGGATTATCCTATGTCTATGATGAACACTATTGGGGACCTTCAAAAATAGATTTCTATACTTCAAATACAAGTGGCTTTTCATAATGTAAATGCAAATGTTACCTCATTCAATAATCAATCTCTTGCACAATGTATACTTGAATATACTTATCCACATGGTTTTGAATTACCACATTTACATATATTTTGGGACAATAAATATCCACTCGAGCACATGATAAAATATGTACATTTATTTGGTCAATGGGTAAATGATGACAACCTATTATTAAAGGTATTCCATATGAGCATTTATGATGAGGCTCAAAATAAGTTCTATAGATAACCAAAGGGTTACTTAACCACTTTTTCATAATTGGAATATGTTTTTTTATGGCTTTCAATATTCACAAGGTGAAAAAACTTACATTAGAACATTTTGAACAACATGATGATGAATCCTTTCAAGATTATACTATTAAATTTAAAAGTGCATCATATAAGCTAGCATTTAGACCTTCAGATTTGGAATTGTAATTTATATTTAGTAGAGGCCTTCTCACCCCATTAAATAAAAGAACATTACATAAACAATATGATTCATTTACCCATTTACATAATGATGTGCATAGGCATGCTTCATTTATCATTACTCATTCAAGATATCTCAACATTTCTTCTTCCAAATAAAAAAGTTTTATCCCTCATATAATGAAGGGAGTTCAAATACCTAATGAACATTATGAGCAAAAATGTGGTATTACTAACCTCTATATGACTAGTTCACAAAAATTACTTAACATGGGACCAATACAAGATCCATATCTTATGCAAGAATTTCAAAATGAATAATAAAAAAAACATCTATGCCAACAAGATTTAAAAATTAAATTATACATGGGTGGCACTTATTTTTGGCATTACCATGTTGATCCTACACAAGCAAAAAATAATTTAATATAAGACATTTACAACAAATTTGATTTAATATAAAAAACTTACATAACAAAGGAGGTTGGAAGGAATCCTTAGGCAATATAACAATAACAATTACTTGTGGTCCTAAAGTAATTCAAACACGGGTTTGGGTTATGCCTACCATATCTCCATATGCATTTAAACTTGAAAATCTTTAGATATACCAAATGGAATAAAAAATTGACCAAAATCACAAAAGGCATCTCTTTTTCTCATGAAGGCAATTTTTTACATATTTCAAATGATAACATTACATCTTCTACTACACATGTAAAACATGAGGAGGAAAATGATATGTACATTTTCAACCTATTCAATCATGATGTAAACAATGTAAAATACCCAAATTAAAGTTGTAATCCATTGGATGTCATCATAATATGATATCTCCTCATCACAAATACCAAAAAAATCAAAATACTCAAAAATCCAAAAACATTTTTGGCACCTACATGTTCTATTGTCTCCTTGGCATCTATGTGTCAGTTACATGTTAAGGGATAGCATATCATTTACTCCGACATACACATATACATGTATACATAGATAAATTATACACACCAATTTTAGATATTGGCCTTTCCTTCTACTCATGTCATATGGACATTAGGGGAATCTGCTTCTTCAATCTTGATACATACAGGTTCTATGATTCGATGATCAATCTACACTATCATGTTTAATATAACTTATGTATTTACACATGCCTTATCCATGATTATATATTTCACATGGTACTTGACATGTTATGCACTTGACATTTTTTTCTAACACATTACATCCATGAGCTACTATGATATATTTATGCTAGTTGCTTATGATTTTCCTTTATACCTTCCTTGAGTGTTTTTCCTTGTTATTGTCTTGTTTGTTCAAGCATTTGAATATGATTCATTATATGTAGGCCCTATGCCTGTGTTTACTTCTTAGACATTTGAATATGCCATTACTTGTTGTATGGAAATTTGAATATGTCATTTCTTTCTTTATGGACATTTGACTAAGTCGCGTCCATTCAATTTTATAGCATTTGAGCATGCTATTTGTTTTCAATTTCCTTAGACTGTTGTTATTTGAATTGATTTTGAGTACTCTTATGTCTATGTTGGTTTTATTATTTTAATTTTAATGTTACTATCTAGATGTTTCCATAATATTTATCATGCATCTTAGGCCTACATGTGATCACATTGGTTATATGCACTATAATGATACATTTAACATAAGACATGTTTCCTTCTATATGATACATGGTTACATTCATAGATTTTATAGTTGTCTTACCCTTTTGAGGTGAGGTAAATTCTAGGTAATATTTTTACCTCACCTTAAAGGGGGGCATATTAATGAGGGCATGATTGGAAAACATGTTCTCCAAACTTTACACATTTCTCATATTCAGTGGGGGCATGTCATATGGACATGCCTTTCACACATTCATAGTTTTCATATTATAGTGGGGGCATGATTTGGAAGCATGTTATCCATACTCATTTAATATTTGGTACTTATACTAGTTTTTAGATTCAGTAGAGGCATGTCATATGGATATGGCTTCCACACATTCATACTTTTCAGATTTAGTAGGGGCATGATTTGAAAACATGTTCTCGACATTCATTCAACATGGTACTTATATAATTTCATAAATTTAGTAGGGGTAATACTTTAGAAGAATGTTCTCCACACTTAGTATTCAACATCTCTAGTTTATAGTGGGGGTATGTTTTAGAAACATGTCCTCCAAAATGGTACTTATATCATTTTTTTTATATTTCTCCATATATAGTACAGGCTGTTAGGTTGTGGAGCTAAAAGCTTCACTGATGCAAACAAAGAGGAGGTTGCTGAGTATCACAGTCACTGACATTGGCTAGGCAGACTGACGTTGGTTAGGGGTGAATAGAAGGGCAATTGACATCGGCAGGATTCAGCCGATGTTGGTCACCTCCAGGCAGATAGGGACTAACGTTGGTCACCTGTGCAGTTCCAGAACTGTCAGTTGCATGAACAATTAGTTAACAAACTGATTGTTTGCATGTAAAAGGCCAATTATAGGCTTGAAGCTGTGGATCTAATTATTGTTTACATGGGATCTATATAATAGACTCATGGGCTTTATTGTAAATTGTGCTAGAGAGTAAGAGAGCAAAAATTAGCTCCTTCAGAGTGAAGCGAGCAATGTGTGTTCCTCCTAGTGCCATCGTGCCAAGTGTGGGTGTTGGTTTGGAGAATCAGAAGGATTTTTCATGTATGTATGATCTCAATCAGCAGGTGTGCAAGGCCAGGTTTAGAGATCTGCATGGTAAGTAAGATCATTGATCTACAAGTGTTTGTGTGTATTTGATCTAGGTTTGCAGGTGTTGCAAAACTAAGTTGATTTGCAAGTGGCAGCAAGATCAGGGAGATCACAACACAGCAGGTATCAAGATTAGGTGGGATCTACTTGGAGTACGTGGTGTACTCAGATGGAGAGCAAAGAGGAAGGTAAGGTAGATCCTTCCAAAGTAAGATCATTTGAATTGCAGGTTGTTGCAAGTTTATGGGAGATCTACTTGAAGTATGTGGAGTACTTGTGTACTAGTAGTAGTGATACTAACTAGTGGTACTGGCAGTAGTGGATACTGATTGGTTAGAGGTGAACACCAAATCTATGTTTGAGTTGTGTGTTGGGACCGTAATTGAGAGACAGAACTCTTGAAGGTGAATTATTGTACACTTGGTGTGGGAAGCCTATAAGGTGTGGAAGAGTGTGGTGTCTCTTCATTTGTAATTCTTTTTTGTAAGAGTATTAATACAATTGGGTATTGTCTCTCATAAACTATGTTATTTCTGAATTCTAGTTACTTGTGACTTTTGGTTAAATTACGCATTTAGTTGCTAATACAAAAATAATCAATTGTGTGCTTCCAAATCCTGACAGTGGTATCAGAGCTAAGGTTGCAGGGAGCAGGTTTGTGCTTGATTACAGGTCACTCTCAAGGGTTTTTGATTGAGTGGGAGTATAGCAATGGCAGAAGAAAGTAAGCTAAGAATGGAGGAATTGAAAAGCACAAATAGTCAATTACGGTGTGATGGAAAGAAAGAGCAGGTAAAGAAATATTGCTGGTTGGTAGAAGATCAGCATGAAGGAACTGAAGAAGCAGATGTCACAGGTGTTGTTGCACAGGATGCTTTGGGATGTTCCTTGGATAAATTAGAATCTTGTTTTATAGATTCTATTGCCTCTTTCCATGCAGCCTAAAATAGAGTATTTTTCCATGTTAAGGTCTTTGGAGACTTTAGAAATATTTATTTAGGGGCTGGTGTGCCTTGCCAAAGAATTGGTAAAGGGGAAGTGAAGCTAAAATTGTAGGCAGTCAACACATGGGTGTTGAAGGAGGTCATGCAGGTCCCAGTCTTGAAGATGTGGGTA
Organism: Torreya grandis; assembly: GCA_037957365.1. Taxonomy (NCBI): domain Eukaryota; kingdom Viridiplantae; phylum Streptophyta; class Pinopsida; order Cupressales; family Taxaceae; genus Torreya; species Torreya grandis. Next base: position 2,773,778 of record JARHVA010001959.1, on the reverse strand, counting down.
ATTTCTTCAGGAAAGTTGGGTGATGAGAGATGCACAAAAACTCTCACAGTGGATGCACTTGAATTAGCTGGTGGTAAGAAAGTAGGTATCCTTTATATATCTACTTATATTACTGATTCTTCTTCTATTGCAGAGACGTGGCTTTGTAGGCTTGGTCACAAGAGCAAGAAGGAGATGCATGTTCTTAAGTGAAAGATAAATGTCTTTGATAAGCTTAAGAACTGGAAAGCCTTGGTGTTTATGGAGGAGATGATGGAAAGAGATCAGCGGATGGGATTGAGTAACTCTGAGTAAAGTAGTTTGGATAAGGTTTTGATCTAAAAAGAGCTCACAGGTAAAAATTCATCACTCATAAGAGAACACTAGTACCGGTGTCGATCAGGAGGAACCAGTGTCGAATAGACAGGTGCTGATGTCGGTCATGTGCAGACCAGAGCCAGTGGTGTTAGGCAGGGTAAGACTGACGTCACTCAGGAGGACCGACATCGGTGACAGGTAAGACCGACGTCAGTCATGATGACCGATGTTGGTGAGGTAGACATCGATGTCGGTCAAGAAAACTGGCATTAGTAGTTAGGACAGTCGCATGGAACCGACGTCAGTTAGATGCAGACTGTGTGGTGACCAAGGTCAGTCACTGTAACAGATTTTGGGTGGACAAAAAGTTGTCAAGGAGTCTCAAATGCCCATATGGAGGATTGAAAGGGTAAGTAAGCCTCAAATTCATTGTTTCTCTTCTTTATACTCGTTGCTCACTGCAGAGCAGGAAGGATCTAGGAAACAATGGGAGCATGTCATGAATGAGGATGCAGAACTAAACAAGAGATTTGGTAGGGTTGCCAGCCAGTATGAAAGCACTAAAAGATGAATGGATACCTTAGTTAAAGAATAAAGAGAAAAAACATGTGAGATGGAAGGCCAGGTCATATGGTCTTGAGGAAGCTCCAAGACAGTGGTACAAGTTTGACAAGTGGATGACAAGGCATGGCTTTAGTCAATGTCATTGTAACTACTGTGGTTTTTTTACCAGGTGGATGATGAGTCGTGACATCATCCTGTTACTGTATGTTGTGTGTTTGCTTGATGTAGGGTCACACATGTAGGGTTTTTCTGAGCTAAAGGTAAAGTTAGTTCAGAGGTGTGTCATGAAGAACTTGGAGGAGCAAAATTCTTTGGCATAAGGTGTGTTCTAGAGACATGAAAGATCACAGGTTGATTTTGTCTCTAAATGATTGTGTGAAGCCGGTTAGCATGCTGATGGGTTGGACAGTTCTATGAACAGTGTCTTGATTCACATGATGAGGTTAAGTACATGCATACTGGACCTAGGTTGCCCACACAGTGGGAGCTGTCAAAAAGTTTGGAGCTGATCCAAGAAAGAAGCATTGGAGGGCAGTTTAGTGGATTCTCAGGTATCTGAGAGGGACCAATAGTAGGTCGACATGTTATGCAGGGTCAAGTTCTTTTCTACATGGATTTGTAGATGTAGATGCGGTAGGTTACTTGGATGATAGGTGGTTCACCATAAGTTTTGTGGTGGTTGGTCTTCAAGGTTGAGCTTGAAGAGGGATACAAGCTAAGAAATAGATTAGACGGTGTATAGGTATAGGTACAGGTACAGTGCAGTTGTTTATCTCCAAGTGGGAGATTGTTAGGTTGTGCAGCTAAAAGCTTCACTGATGCAAACAGGGAGGAAGTTGCTGAGTATCACAGTCACCAGCGTCGGTTAGGCAGATCAATGTCGATCAGGGGTGAACAGAAGGGCAACTAACATTGACAAGAGTCAGCCAATGTTGGTCACCTCCAGGTAGACAGGGACTGATGTCGGTCACCTGTGTGGTTCTGGAACTATCAGTTGCATAAATAGTTAGTTAATGAACCGGTTGTTTGCATGTAAAAGGCCAATTATAGACTTGAAGCTGTGGATCTAATTATTGTAATTGGATGTCTAATTATTATTTGCATGGGATCTATATAATAGACTCATGGGTTGTATTGTAAATTATGCTAGAGAGTAAGAGAGCATAAATTAGCTCCTTCAGAGTGAAGAGAGCAAGGTGTGTTCCTCCTAGTGCCACAGTGCCAAGTGTGGGTGCTGGTTTAGAGAATCAAAAGGATTCTTCATGTATGTATGATCTCGGTCAGCAGGTGTGCAAGGCCAGGTTTGGAGATCTGCATGGTAAGTAAGATCATTGATCTGCAGGTGTTTGTGTGTGTTTTATCTAGGTTTGTAGGTGTTGAAAAACCAAGTTGATTTGCAAGTGGTAGCAAGATCAGGGAGATCACAACATAACAGGTAGCAAGATCAGGCATAATCTACTTGGAGTATGTGGTGTACTCGAATGGAGAGCAAAAAAGAAGGCAAGGTAGATACTTCCAAAGTAAGATCATTTGAGTTTCAGGTTGTTACAATTTCATGGGAGATCTACTTGAAGTATGTGGAGTACTTGTGTACTGGCAGTAGTGATACTGACTAGTGGTACTAGTATTAGTGGATACTGACTGGTTGGAGGTGAACACCAACTCTGTGTTTGAGTTGTGTGTTGGGACCGTAATTGAGAGAGAGAACTCTTGAAGGTGAATTACTATACACTTGGTGTGGGAATCCTGTAAGGTGTGGAAGAGTGTGGCATCTCTCCATTTGTAATTCTTTTCTGTAAGAGTATTAATATAATTGGGTATTGTCTCTCATATTCTGTGTTATTTCTAAATTCTAGTTACTTGTGACTTCTGGTTAAATTCTGCATTTAGTTGCTAATACAAAAGTAATCAATTATGTGCTTCTAGATCTTGACACGGGAATGCTTTCAAATCATGTCCTCCACATTTACAAATTTATCTAAAATTTCTAAAGCACATAGTTATATGATTCATATTCATAGTTGTGGAATAATTATATACCTTGGTATCATTGTTATACATAATTTCAACATGAGACATATCTAAGGTTTATGTGATATGCAACATGTACCTAATATTATAAAATCCAAATCAATTCTAAATTCTAAATCCACTACATGTACTTACACCCCACTGAATTTTATGAACTCTATCAAACCAATCTACTATGATAATTGGTTTACCTTTTGGTATGGTTAACATGATTAAATCACTTAATCTTGCCAAGATTTTAGATTGGATCTAATTCTATCAATCAACCTCACCAATTTATAGGTATAATTGGGTTGCACAATTGAGTTAATCTCAACTTCTAGGTGGAAACTCACTTTTTCTCCAAGGTTGGGGGCACGTGCATTCTAATCTCTCTCTCTCTCTCTCTCTCTCTCTCTCTCTCTCTCTCTCTCTCTCTCTCTCTCTCTCTCTCTCTCTCTCTCTCTCTCTCTCTCTCCTTGGATATATTAACTTTAAAGTTTTATCTATATTTATCATAATATCAATTTTAGAGCCTTATAATGATACATCTTTTTTAAAACAAACTTGCCAATTAATAAGGTGGTTACATCGACACACAAATATAGTCCTAAACCATGATCTTTTAATTTCAATCTATTTCAAGTAATTTTAACCCATATTATATGAGCTAATTTTACATTGTAACATGATCTTGGTTGAAGGTTTGTCACCAACAAATCACTCAAATTCAACTCTAGTAAATCACTCAAATTTAACTCAAGCAAAGATAATGTGTGCATACACACTCAAGGAGTTATTATTTTCATTTAAAATAGAAATATCATTATTATATTAGGGGGGGGAAATGTAGATGATATTTTGTGATTATGTAGCACCTCAGTCTTGTACACTTAGAAAGCTTAGACCATGGTTATTCCTCTTAGTTCTACACATTCCTTACCTCCACAAGCCTTGTATCTACTCTATCTTCTACCCCTTTGCATATATCTTAGTCTGACCAACCTTATATTGATGAAAAAACATCCTATCTTTTTTAAAATGTTTAAAATATGCTTATCTTACACCTTTATAAGTTCTAAGCATGTGTTTGCTCTCCTACTCCCTGGAAGCTAATGTCCAAGATAAATAATAACATCAACATTATTGTCCTACCCCCATACAAGTGTCCAGTGCCCTGAAGTCATCCAATTTTAAAATGAAACATATTAGAATAGTCAACTTAAGTGTTTTAATGTGAGTTATCTCATGATAGGATTGGTATAAATATAATATTAACCCTCATTCATTCTTTAATGTGAGTTATCCCATGATAGGATTGGTATAAATATAATATCAACCCTCATTCATTTTTCACCTAGAGATCATACCAAAAGAGCATTCAAAAAACACACAAGTTATAAAAATCTTTTGTATTATGCCATATTCTGATCTAAATCAAAGGAATAAATTAGCTACAAGTTTGAAGTACTAAAATAGAAATCATAAGGTTTAATTTTCTAAGTTACAAGTTAGGTAATATTTGTACTTAATTTACACATATTGTATGATTCACACACAAGCCAACACATAGGGGATAACTACATGAGTTTGAGGCCCTTTTTTAGAGTAGTGGTTATGTAGGCAATGCCCTTTGATATCAGGGTAATTTTAGGTCAGTTCGATACCATGTGATCATTAACCCATTTTTTACCAATGTCACATTGAAGATGGAAGGCTAGGGTTTTTACATTTCACAAAGAGTGACAGTCCATGACCCAAATTTGAATGTACTAGAGTGATGGCAAAGCCAAACCTAGAAACATCTAGGTGGTTGCATCATGTTTTAAACGACATTTCCTATAAGACATTAGTATTGAACCTATGCAATAACATTGATGTAACCATCCCAGGATGATGCAACTCTCTAGAGAGTTAGAGGCACCAGATTTGGAATCTGCCAACTATTTTAGAATTTTATTCTTACCTATTTTCAGCCTATACTAGATATAGATCTATGTTAGCATCATAAATAACTAAGTATATAACTTGTTTATAATTTATATATCTAGCATAGTTGTACTTTCCATTTATAACTTAACTTAGATTAATAAATTTAGCATAAGGTACATCTGAGTTGAGAACATTAATTAGCCTGCTGTAGATTTGATATTCACCCTTGTGCCCTAAAATTTCTATACACTTAACCCAATATTCCCAAGTAGGACCACATACAAACTAGAGTTAAATACAAACATACTATTATGTGGTTTTTATGTTAGACTTCCCTTATTACCAAACACCCTTGCTAAGTTAGGGGTATGTTTTTTCTCTTTGGAAACACTTCAACAAGTTGTATCCATCCAAAAAATTTCTACCATGTTACATTATATATCATATAAATATTTTTATAATCACTCATACTTTACAATGTGTTACATAAATATATTATTTTATAATTCATACATATAGATAATGAAACTAGTCTCATTTACCTATAATTTTTCCTTTATTGCATGATAATTTATAAATATTTGCTTATTATGTCTGGCCTTTGGCCTTTTCTATAAAAACTCTTTCTTTTATGACATCATCATGCCACTTTAGTGTGGCCCTTAGCCTTGTGTGTTTATGCAATAGTCACATGTCTCTTGTATGTGGATTTTGGGCCTCATGTGTGATATTATATGCAAATTATGTGACATTGTTTAACATTTCTTGTTTATTCATTACTTGGCATCATGATTCATATCAGGCACTTGATCAATGAGAAAGGGCGACTAATTAGATAGAGTACACACTCGATAGGTTGAGGGTGACTAGATATAGGCCATCATGTCATATGATGCACATTATGTTTATGTGATTAAATTATATATCTATATAGCACATATTTCATTCAAATAATATGATGTAATACATTCAAAAGTTTAAAATTTACAACATAATCATATCTTTCACATATGGTTTCTTTTGAGATAAGTGACTTTCAAGCTACATCTCTCATCTCAAAATAGGGGCATCACAATGGACTTGTCTTGAAAAGTCAAGTCTTCATGAGAAATTTCAAATTTGTGGAACTATAAATTTTTTAAAATACAACATGATTCTTAATTTATAATTTATGGGGGAAAGTGACATGCATGTATACTCGTTCATATAGTTACAAGTTATCAGTTTCAAAACTTACAAGTTCTACATGGTATTTAATATAGTACATGGACCTTATGATAGTCATTCATGTTGATGTTACTCTATAGCAATTATAAATTTCCCAAATTTAAAATTTTAAAGGTTTTAAAGTTTCAAAGTTTAAAATATAATCTATAACTATCTATAGCGATATGATTTATCTTCATGTTTAAAGTGGGACACGTTAGAGTTTAGTGACACTCAATATCTATGTTGTAGTTTTTTAATATAACGAGCCACCCTTGGTGGTTCCACCTCTTAAATTATCTTACATAATACTATACATATTCAAATAAGAGTTGGAGTATACAATATTTCCAACTCAAGAACTTTCAATGGATTCCAAATTTAGACTTGATCACTCCCAATTTACCACAAGTTAAACATTCTCAAAAAATCCTCAACAAGAATGAAATTAGATTGCATACTCTTTCATGTGTATACTTTCCTTTCTCACTTTTCAAATTTCAAATTTTGATTTTTTAGGTTTTTAAATTTAAAAAATGAACAATAACTACTTTCAGTGGCATTATTTTAGGTTTTATAAGGCATCTTATAAAATCAAGCTTTGCATAAAAAGATAGAGTGTGTACACACACTTAGGTTTGTATCTACTTTAATATAGTCATTTCATCACTATAATAAACTAGGGGAAAATTTAGACAATAAAATTAAATCATTAAGTACTTGAGAATGTTTAAAATTGGCATCCTTCATTCTACGCCTATTTGCCATTATGTTAAATTTTAATCTATATGTGAGCATACACTACTCTATAAAATGTATTTAAAATACTCAACATAATTTAAACATATGTAATCTACTTGTAGGAAATTTTTAGACCCTTTTCTAGTAGTCTTTATTCTTATAGGATAGGACTGTACTAGGTCAGATAGGACCACATTGTGGCCGTGTCCACTAGAGTGGCCTTGTCCCCCATGATCTAATAGTAACCTTTTAATTTGATACATTATACTTAACCTCTCATTTGTAATTGGTAAGGTAAGTTAGTTAAAATATTTTTAATATTCTCTTATATAATCCTATCAAGACTTCTCTAGACACATCTAGCAAACACTTGGTAATTATATTATACATTGAGCAAAAGTGTACTATTTATTCCAATATAAAATTTTGTTACATTATAATAGTCATAGATCAAGGCTGCATATATTTTATTATAGGTCAAGGGCATTCATTGTTAATCATTTCAATAAATATTTTAGGTACATTCACATTGTTGTACAATCATAGATCACACATTCACCCTAGGAAGGAGAATTACATTAACATGAGGTCTATCTGGGCTATTTATGCAATACTCAGATTACATAGAGTTTTTAAAAGATATCTAAGCTATTCCCCTAACTCTATTCCCCCCTTTTTAGTATTTGATCTCTATTATGTTTGGTGTGTAGGAGCTAGATTTTTATGTTTTTCAGGTCTTCACATGGCAAATTGGAACAAAGAAAATAAATAAACACTCACAGATAGGCACATAGATCTATATCAAAAACTTAGTCACATATTTAACTAGGACAGGGTCGAATTCAATAGATAAAGTTGTATTGTAACCCTACCCTCCTAGCACATCCTTTGTTTAACAAAGTTTAATTTTTTTTTTGGTATATGACAGTTTTTAGGCATTTTTAGTCGGTTCTTAGTCATAGTCAGATTGGATAGTCAACATAAGATTTGTTTGAGGGAGGTTTGCATATTTATTTATCAATTTACCAATTTTAACTAATCTCTAATTTTATAGATTTTATATTTTATTGTATTCTACAGTGTATTCATGTATGTAAATTTAAATAGTTTAGATCTATTATTTGATTCATTCAATTCAAAATATATTAAACAAATTTTTCAAAAAAGGAGGATGTGGAAAACAAAGCAAGTAACACATCAAATTTAATTCCATGTGATATGCTACACTCCAACATTCTTTTTTTTAGGCAAAGTCAATGAAAAAGAGATTGAATTATCATTTTTGTAGCAGAAGAATAAATGAACAAATAAAAATACCAAAATACAAAGTGATTCACATCATTTGCATCTCAATAAATAGAAAATAATTACCTTGGAAAAGAGGATTACTTGCATAATAGGATGATTCAATCATGTTCACTACAAAATACCAAACATTATCTCAAAACTCAAGACTTTATATATAGACTAAAAACATTCCTACGAAACTAATAGGTTTTTAATCCCATTAATTTATTGTGTTGATAATGCATTAGTTGAACCTTTGAATCCTTACATGCATGTTAAAATCCAACAAAAAAAAATAACATTTAAGGTAATAATACAAATATTTTCTTGTACATCAATATTTATAGAATATCCATTCATAAACCACATCATCTCAAATGATATTTATCAATACCATGTGGCTGCATTACTGCATGACACATATTACAAGTAGGAGAAGTGGATAATATTCATCCTACAAAAATGAATTTGGATAGTTGTTTAGGTATGGATGGCAAGGATCACTCCATTATTTTATTTATAATTAAGGGATAAAATCTATGTTTCTTAATAAAACTATCCAATGGAATGAGATGAGAATTTATATCTTGGTCTTGAAAACATTTGAAACTTTTAGTGATACACATTTATAACTACAAAATGAGTAACTAAACTAGGAAAGTTCAAATTTTAAGTGCAATTTTACTTAATAATAATCTTGATATTTTTGAAGTAAATGCTCAAACCTACCACTAGACTAAGTCTCTAGAAACATCTGAATATCATTTATAATTTTGTATCCAAATTTTAAAGTAAAGTGAAACTTATCTTATCACAAAAAATTACTTATGTTTTAGATTATGTAAGTTTTACAAAAATACTAACATATAATACTCATTACCATATTTTTCATTTAACATAACAGTCATAACCATTTTAAAAATAATGTGTGTGTGTGTGTGTGTGTGTGTGTGTGTGTGTGTGTGTGTGTGTGTGTGTGTGTGTGTGTGTGTTTTGGAAACTATTTATTATATGAGACATATAAAGAACTATTACAAATTTATAAAAATGGTGAATACTCAATGATGACCTAATTCAATCAACATAGAGTAAATTGAAATGAAAATATCATATAATTACATGGATGCCTATCATTGGAATGGCACATATTCTTCTCCACCTTAAACGTTAGAACATTTGTTTTTGAATAGCTAAGAATAATAATAATCATAGCTTTAAAAATAATTCAAATGATTAAGAATGTGGTTTAAGTTCAAAAAATATTATAAATAAACAAAAATCACATGAATAAATGTCATATTTAAATTTTCATTCCATTGGTTTCATATAAAGATCCATAAACATTGTAATCATTTCCACACAAGTGTTTTTGTATTGTGTTGGCTTTGATAAGAATGTAATCATAAAAAAATTGATAAAAAATTGTATATATTTTTTTTAAATAGTTGTGTCTATAATAATATTGAGACAAATAAAATATTATAGATACCTTCATGTACAAAAATTGATTCAAACTTAACTTAAGTTATACATGTCATGTTATCAAAACCATGCAATATTTCAAATTTGTAACCTCTTTTTACATAAAACATAAGATGATCCATAAATTATTAACAAAGCTTTATTTATAAGAATCTAATGATTCTACACCATCAACATAGTACCCAAAAAAATGAAGACAACTAATTTTTTGTATTATTTAGAGGATAAATCTCACCTTATAATGAAAAAACAAGGTTTGGAAAGAATGAAATCAAATCCCTCCAAACATGAAAAGAAGTTTGTTGGGTTAATTTCCTAACTAGACCTTTTCCTTAGGCATGTGCTAAAGTGAATAGTGCCCAATAATCTGGTGCACTGGCATTTCACACAAGACTTAAAATATTGCATACTCACCTAAAGCAAGCAGTAAGAAACTTATTCTCATGGGTTTTGTTGCATGGGAGCATAATTATCATATATTGGTGCTCAAACATATACCTTATTCAATGACTAAACAAAAAAAAAATACATAGATTTAGACCTAGGTTCAGTTAAGTGAACAAACATGATAAACATAACCATTGCCATGATATTCAAAGTGCTCATTTCTCATGATCTGTTATATCCAAACCCTACCCATAAGTTATATAGCATATGTATAGGCAACTCAATGATACAAGTTAACTATAAACTAGAGTGAAATATAGAGTTTACAATGATTTATGTGATTACACTATTCACCAACAATCAATCATTATATAAAAATGATTAGAAGAATTATATAGATCTATATAGGGGTATTTATACTTGGTTCTCCCTGACCAAGTTATTACAATAGTTATGAAACTTCTAGTGACTAGCCAACAATATTTAGTAAACTGAGACTAGTGGAAACCATCTACTTTATTTTCTTAATGACCCAGGCCCCTGCAACCCTATAATCCCATTTGATGTTGGATTTTCATTACCAAGTGTCTATCTTCATATAGATTGGTGCTAAACTCATGTGTAATTAAAGTTTGTTCCATCCTTGATAATCACTCCTTAACTATTTCTTGCTTCCTTCATGCTCCCCAAGTCCTTCATTGATATTCTAAAGCCTTTTCTCTCAGGTTATCTATTTTTTATGCATCCCCTCTACCTAGGTATTCTCATGCCATGATCTCTTGCACTATGATATTTCATATCATGCTCCTTCTATGACATGTTTATTTCATGTCATGCTTATTCTGTACTATGATTGTTCAATGCCATGCTTGTTATGTGCCATTACCAAAATACTTGGCCAAAATTTAGGGTCCAACATCACCCCCCACTATGCTATTAGTCCATCGTAGACTAAACACCAATTTTAACTTCAAATAAAATTTTAGGACCAACCTATTTGATCTACTTTTTTACACCTTCCTAATTTGACAAGGTGTCAAGCAATTTTGTTTTTATTTCCTCTATGGCCATTTTCAAATTTATAGTCTCCTTGGGCTAGTTATAACACTCATTTACCCTATTGACCAATCATTTAAGGGATATGGAAACATCTATTTAAAATTCCTCAAACATGGTGACCTTATCTATAACCTATCCTTAAAGTGTTGTTAAGTTAGAATTTATTTGTTGTCTGATGCACATTTATTATTTATTCCATAGTTTTGACATCCTTAAATGCATTCTCATACTTGGTGTAGTCTTTCATTAATAGTGAAGTATCAACCTATTAATGATGCTAAATATCTTATGCCTAGAGTTGATCTTCTAAAATTTGACTAGGTCGTGCTAGCTTCTCAAAAATACCACCTAGGATGGAAGTCACTTACCCAACTCTATGCAAGGCATGCTTACACACTCCCATCACTTCAACAAATTATTATATTAACCATATTGTTTCATCTCTCGACACTTATTGCTCCTTGCATCATATAAATAGGAGGTCTAAAAGGACCTACAACTTGTCAATAGCCTCAGCCTCTTAAGGGACTCAATCTTCTAACACCAAGTCCTATATTAGAATAGCCTTACATATATTCAATGTTTTGACCTTGGTTATTGTTATGACTTCTAGATATAATTTAAGCTTGGTTATTTCCTCTTTGAGTTTATCTTGGGTGGTGAATTCTTTATAAAAAAATTCCACCACCCTACCATGTTTTTATTGAACTAGGTGTACATCAGATTCTACAAGAACATTTTTTTGTGCTACCCTAGAGGCTAGTTTTAAGAGTGTTGCACTATATTTTAAAGGAGAAAGCTAAAAACGATCGACCCAAATGGTTTTAGGTATCACCATCACTTGTGAATCCAATACAAGGCTATCAGGAGGCATCTCAAAATAGTGTTCTTCATTATACATGTCAAGGAAAAATCACATGTCACATTGGGTGTGAATAGAAACATATTATAAATCAAAATGGGAATAAAAATATAATATTTTTTTGGGGATGCCTATCTAGTATTGGGTACAAAGGTTGGTGGCTACATCAGACATTTATTGTTTCATGGAGTCATTTGGATGTTTCTCTTTGATGGGATCTTACTCAAGTATCTTAACATCTATGTCTTAATCCAATGATGTGGTACTGATGTCAAAGCCATTTGGTTTCATGCTTCAGAGCCATCCCTCTCTTCATCAAGTGGATCTTTGATCTCTATCTGTGCCTTTTCAAGGGTGGTCTCTTTCTATTGCATCAGGTAAAGTGTCTTCTCTGAATCAATATCTTCTTACTCTTCATCTATCCCTATGGTCCCTCCTAGTAGTTATTATAGCTCCTCCTTATCACCATCCTTAGGATCTTCTATTTCTTTTTCCAAAGGAATAGTTTGTATTTTTGGTGATAAGCCTTCCAGTTGACTTTCTGGTGGCTCTCATCTTAACAAAGAAGTCCTCTTTGGGTTGATGCCTCCTTAGGTGGTGAATCCCTCTTTGGTGGTTCTTGGGTAGTATTTTTCCTTTTTAGTGGGTAGCTAAGAACTTGAATTGGCATCATTCCTGGTATGCTTCTTCCTGTCCATTGGTGGCACTAGGTCCATGGGGGAAGATACTATTTATCACTATCTGCACTACCTGAATCTTTATTCTTAGGTTTCAATATATAAAAGAGATTATGAATTGAGTCCCGAACCAGGGTTGGATGAACCTTGATTTTAGTCCTATCAATCTCATACATTTATCTATATGGTTTCTTTCAAGGGTATCCATAAATTTTGTGGAGAGTGTGATTCTTTGAGTCAATTTTTTCTACTTCAAGTGTTATCAAATATGCATCATATATGTAGTTGATAAAGTTCATAAAATATCATGTTATGAAATCATAAGACAACTTTAACTAAGAAGAAATCTCTCTAGATGGGGCCATCCTAATGTGCATGAGAGAAAAGTGTTGTTTGATAACAAATTTAGCTTGATCACCAACCTATGTAGGTAAGCCCTTTAGAACGTGTCATTCATTCCCAAAGGCTTCCTTCATTCCATCATACAATGAATTCATTTTAAGCTTATAAGATGAGGTAATATGGATAGGGTAGGTGAATGCCTTGTATTAATCTATAGGGGACCTATTTTTAGGAAAGTATAACCACTTCAGTTCCCTATAGGTGTAATCAGGTGTACTAATTTTGTTGAACACCAACAACAATAGGAATACACCCCAAGGGAACCTATGGTTGGGTATCCAATGATCCTTCTCCATATTTTTTATAATTTTATTGGAAAAATACATCACCTTGTTATACTTTAGGCCCTCAATGACTTGGTGTGTCACAGATAAGTGGGCCATGTCCACCTCCTTCCACCGATCACTATCGCTAATATTTGTCATGATAATGCACATAGCCACTCAAAAGGAAATATCTTGTAGGTTATTCATATGCATAACATGACCCTATTTATGGTATTCCAACATTGTGGTTTTATTTTCTATCTCTACCAAGTCCTCTAAATCAAACTCAGTGTCTACACTAAAGTACTACAATCCTAACACCTTGTTGATTCTTTCAGCCATAAATTTAATCTCATGCCCAAAAAACTAGATATAATCTTTATGCATGAATAAAAGTATAAAATTGACTTCATATATAGGTTTTACAAAGGAGGGGAGGTTGAAAAGTTGAAAGAGCCTCGCAGAGTCCAAGATTGAAGATATTTACATCATAGACAAATTCACTCATAGTGTTTTGATGCTTGACTTGGTAATCATCTTGTAACTCAAATTTATATCTAGGTTATCAGTGGTTGTAATCAAATATAGTGCAAATGGGCATATTAGATACCTAATTTTACACACACAACACCATTTCTAGGTACTACATCTCCTCAATAAGAAAGGGTGAAGGTGGAGGTGCTTCATATTTATTATTATTTTGGTGTGCCATCCCTGTTCCTTCTCCTTCTGTATGCTCACCTTGTTCTTCAAATTTTTCCTCCCTAATTAACATGATTTCCCCACCAACACTTAGTTCTTCTTATTCTACAATGATTGGTAGTGGCTCACTTCATTGGGCCTTTTTCTTAGGCCATATCACCCTTCATGTATCTCAAAGGTTGAGGCATGTCCATCCAATGTTCCCAAATGAATACAATTTGACTGATGTAGGTGAATCAACTCTCTTACTTCAACTCTCGTTAATGGTAGATGCTAATTTATGTAACATATAACTTGAGAAATACTCTACCTTCTTTCAATTTAGCTATATATAGTTATTCATTTAAGCAAGAACACACTTTCAATGATCAATGAATAACTAGAAATTAGTACTCTACACTTGAATAGAAACACCCAAATTCATTTGTTCACTCTTTGACTCTATAAAATCATAATCACAATAGTGGTAAAATTTGAAATGAACAAATTTATGTATTTTTATAGGTTCAAAGGGGTATATTTCAATTACTACCCCTCCCTTTAACCATCACTTCATGCAATAAATGCATCTAGTGATATTGCCATGACATGATGTTAGCATACTTACCACTACCCATACCTCCTTTTACTAATGGCATGTTTTGTCCTACACTTTTCTCAAAGTGCATGATAGCTATAGGAGAATGTATATATTCATACCAAGAGAATATTCACACCAAAGGAGGAAATCATTATTTCACTAAGTGATCTTATGGTTACACACCACATCCTACATAGCCTTTGTCCTTGTACACCTTTACTTGTGCACCTTTCCATCTGAACATATCCTAATAAACCATATCCTAGCACTTACATGTAACACCCCTTTACCCACACTAATTATTCTTCATGGTCCTCCATGTAAACATCAGTATCAAGTTATAAATGATTATATAATTATAAAAAGGGCACGTAACTAAGTCAAATTTATTGAAAATAATAAATCCTAAATTAATGGCATATGCCTTATTGGTAAAATCAAGAAAGATTTAGGCAAAAAAATATAGCCATAGCCGACTTACTTTGTAATGACTAGGAATAAATTAGTTGTCTAATATTTTTAAATGACATGCACTAGTAAGATGAATATTGTGAATAATAAAAGGACCATCCTAGTGAACATGGAGCATCCTGGAGTGGTGCACGAACTTGGAGTCATAGAGTAAGAGTTGCATTCCTAGTTTAAAAGTATATTGATTGAGGTGTTGGTCAGACCATGCCTTCTATTTACATTTATCCACATCCTGAATCCAATGGGAAATAAAATGAGCTTCATCTAATTTTAGTAAGGCATATAAGGATGCTTTCAATGATGGGCCATCATCTAGACATCTTATGCATGAAATGTGAAGAGAGGGAACCAAGAACTCTATTGTAATAACTACCTCAATGCCAAACACAAGATTCAATGGTGTAATTTTGTTGAGGTTCTTGTAAGTTGTTCACTAGGCCCAAAGAAATTTAGACACCCAATCATCCTAGTCAGTACATCTAATATTACATATCTTAGTGAGGGTTTTGCCCAAGATTTTTTTGAATTCCTCAATAGTTTCATTAGTTTGGGGATGATATGGAGTGGTCTTATGATGGGAAATCATGAATTCAATGAATAATACTCAAATAGTCTCATTGAGGAAGTGCATACCACTATCACTAGTAAAACTCAATGGACAACAAAAGCTTATAATATTATGTTCCTAGATGAAGCATATTGTAGTTGATGTAGTACAATCCCATATTAGTGTAGATTCATCCCAATGGGTGAGATAATTGGCTGTTATGATAACACAACAAGAACTAGTACATCATCCTATTGGGTTGATGGGGCCAATAAAGTCAATGTCTCATTTCTCAAAAGGTTCCTATAATAGAATATTATATAATGGAGTTACATCCTAGAAATTAGGTTTTCCCATGTGCTATAAAATGTCATAATGATGTGCATAAAGATTTACATCTTGAAAAAGTATAGGCCATCATAAACCAGCTACCAAAACATTGCATGTGGTAACCTCAATTACATAATGTCCTCTAATAATACATTTACAGACTTTACAAAGAGCATCAAGATGCTCATGTTTCATGACATGTCATAGAAATACTTCATATTAGCCAAGATTATAGAGGTCATCTATGATGAGATGGAATGAATCAATGCAAGCATACTTAAGTGAGATGAATCTAAGCATGTAGTTAAAAAGGCTGATATGTCTCTTAACTCTTCAGGAACATTTGAGATGTGAAAAAGTTACAAATATAAAAGGTCATATTCAATGGCACATTAGTTCACTAGAATCAATTCTTGAGAGATGGTCAAGACTGCAATTGGCCTTACTAGGCTTTACCATGATGAAGAAATAGAACTCTTATAATAACATGATCTAGTTGTAAATGTGACCATACAAAATGGGTTTGTTAGCTAGATACTTCAATTCTTCATGGTTTGTGAAGAATACAAATGGAGGTACCAAAAATATTGTTATAATTTTATTAGAGAATAGACCATAGAGAGTGCCTCGTACTACATGGTGGTATAGTTAATTTTGGCTGGAGTAAGATTTTTACTTGTAAATTAAAGAGGGTGATCTATATTACCCTTTATAAGATATGGAATTATCACACTAAATACCATGCCAGAAGCATCAACATAGACATGGAATGATTTAGTCCAATCAGGGAACTGGAGAATTGATATAGTGATGAGCTTATTTTTAAAGGTGATAAAAGCTTCTTGGCATGAGCGGGTCCAAATGAAGTGTTCATTATGTTTCAAGAGCTATTATAGAGGCACTACAGTCCTTGAATATCCTTGGATAAATTTATTATAGTACCTAGTATGACCTAGAAAATTATGAACCTCTCGTTGATTAGTTAGAGCTAGTAGATGGAGAATGATGACAATCTTAGCAGGGTCCACTAGAATTCCATCTCATCATATAATGTGACCAAGAAGAATGCCAAATGAATTGTCAAAAATGCACTTATTTAAGTTGAGAGAGATTTAAAGTGTCCTACATCAATCAAACATAAGACTAATATTGGAACAATGGTCTTTCACCAAGCTATATACTATCCAATCATCTAGATAAACCTGAAGGAACTTATGGATGAAGTCCTTAAAGGCCTCAATAGTTATTATCGAAAACACAATAAGTGCATTCTTTAACCTGAATGGCATGAAGGTATACATAAATTAAACCCACTTAGTGGTAAATGTAGTCTTATGTCTATCCTCCTCTATGATCTAGACCTAATGATATCCTGAGAAACCATTTATGAAAGTGTAAATTTCACACCCAGTGACACCTTCAAGGATTTTTTTGGTGAAAGGCATTAGGAAAAGATCAGTAACACAAGCTTAATTAACTTATAGTCTAAACAAATACTAATGCACCCACATTTATTTATGCTTATCATCATAGGGCTGACCCATTCAGACTCATTGATAGGAGTAATAACTCATGCACCCAACATACTATCAATTTATTCTTTCACCCATGCATGCAAATTTGGATTCATTTGATAAGGTCGTTTCCTGACTAGTGAGTCCCTTTAACCAATTTGATATGAATTTTACCTAAGGATGAGTAAACGCCCTTCATCTCACTATAATTATTGGGATAAACATCTTGATATTCCTTCATCATCTCAAACACTTTGTAAATTTCAATATTAGATCAATAATTTCCCATAGTAGCCATCTTTGATACAATCTCCATGTCAATGTTTCACTATATGGTTTGAAGTGGTTCCAAGTAAGGGTGTTATGTATCTAGGATTGTCTCATAAATAGTTCTAGTGCCATACTCCATGGGTATATCCAAATTATTAGTTAATGGGTTAGGTGGATCAGATCCTTCACCTTCATCAACATAAAACACAAATTTTGGCTTACCTTTTTAAATTTCCTCACGTAGTGCATGATTGATTACATGATCTAGTGCAAAAGATGATTGCTCAATTTTATCATTGAAAATGGTTAATTCTTCTTCTAGTACACCATGTATGTTTCATAGGTAGACTTCAATGGGATTGGGATCATTGATGACTACTTGATGCATTTTTTATAGTGCAAGGCATAAATCCATCCTTGGAAATGAATAAGATAATCTTAAGACCATGTTATTCTTTATCAAATGCTAGAAATAGGTACCTAGATAGTGTTCCTCATGAATATACCAATCTATGGCCTATGTACATAAAGTAACATAAAATGCATGAACCCATAGATATTCTGGTAAGAAAGACTCATTATCTAACTACATTACCTTATATGCTTCTAGGTGAGGTTATGATGATCAGAATCCACTATAGCTGATAGTGCCTCATACATGGTTGTCATAATGAAATCAATGATGTAAGGTAAAATGTACTAGGTCCCAATGAAGGAGATGCTCATGATGATTTCACCATCACCTTGCCACTATGTCATTAAGAATGTGAACTAGTGAGTACACATAATCAACATCAGAGCCATAGAAAGCCTCCAATCACTAGATGAAGTCACGAACTTCCTTTTACCTATGGAACCATGAAACTTCATCTATCCTTTTAAGTGTCATATCCATAATTGGTCCTTGCATAAATTTTCCTATGATAAGATGAATAAACCTATGGTTTTTATGGTATTAGCATGGAGTGTCTTCATGACTGATGATGGCACAATACACTCTCTTAGTAAGGTCATAGTCACCTTGTGCCCTATAATCAAACACATTACTCATAGTATCAGAGAGGGACTCTGTATCCATCCATCATAAGATGACATCAAGGGTAGGATCATGGCATTCACTACCTTGAGTTGTGATGTTGTATATGTAATTAATATCTTCATCCACACTAACATGTTTAACATACAAGGGGCCATGTGCTTGGTCTTATGGGATGACAATGCATTGATTTTAGTATTTTTAAAGTTGATATATTTATTTTTTAAGATTAAATTGATGTTGTTATCATATTACCAAGGATGACCCTAGAGGTCTGGAAAGTCATCAGCTTTAACTAATTATATAACTTAAAATTTGGCTTTAAAAGGTACCCCAAGGATATCCATAGTTACATTTTTAAGAATGGCAATCAGTAGAGCATGGGTCTTATTGGCCATTATCAATATATGAGGTGAGGGTTATAAATTTGGGTTATCCATATTTTACCATGCATCCTTTGTGAGGACATTGACCTCAGCACTAGTATTGACTAGAATGTCCTAGATCTCTCATCCATCAATGGCAACATTCACCAATATTTATTTTTCCACTTGCAGACTAGGAAGAACTAGAGTATCATGTTGTTAAACATGGTTTAATCAAAAATATTCAATTAGCCTTGGCATTTGATGCTTAAGATAATTAATTAAATGTGGCACAATATCTTCATCTAGCATGCACTTACAAAGCTCTTGGATGTCATGTCATGCCATGTCTTGATGATATGTGGCCTTTTGCATATCAGTATTTTGGTTAGCATCACGATCCTTAATAAACTAAATTTCCCCTTGTAATTCCCTTACCAAAGTCATATTATCTTGGATCACTTCTTTTTTTGTTGATTATCAAGTTACCTAGTTACATGAGGCTCTTCATGTTGTACCTTATCTATGGTTGGTTTGGATGTAGATTGAGATTGTCCACTACTTCATATTTTAATGTTGACTTGCTAGCCTATTGGAGTGATAAAGCATGGTCACCATTGTGGCTTCTCAATGCATATCATACTATCACCCTTTTCATTTTTTTATTTTGTGATGGTTGTGTAAAAATTAGGACATTCCTCCAACTGGTGCTCCTTTTTACAAAAAGTACATATTAGATAGACTAAGTAGTCTCATTGGTAGTGATTTGGAGAACCACATTTATAGCATGTTTGTGGTGGAAAACATCCACCTTCTCATCATTGTCCTTGGCCTTGTCCACAATACCCACCATTCTCTTTATTATTTGAAATAGAATCTTGATGCATATCATGTGTGCACGTTATGAATATCACTGATTATATGGCAGTTATTAGTGTCATGGTTATATGCATTGCATATATTACAGTTATCATATAGTTTAGACTGCATGGCCTATTATAATAAAGGTCAAAAGTGAACATCATGACTACTTTAGTAAAGTGAGGGTGTTATTATGAGGAAAATTATTTCTATTATGACCTTTAGACTCATAATCAATACACCACAAGATGTTACAAGTGTCATGGGAATTGTTTGCATTTAGCTTCTCTAGCTATGATGCCATTAAATCTATTTTAGCTTCCATAAAGGGATTGATTCTAGTGTTGATGTTTCCAATAAATTTGGTGTGGAGGGCAGCTTCTAAGGCCTCACATGGGTTGGTAAAGTTTATTTGAGATAATGTCCATCTAAAGGGGAGAAACAATACTCCCACAAAGCATTGAACATGTTGAGCAACATTGATCTCAAATGAAAGCCTAGACTAGAGTGTCTTAAATTGTGCATCATACTTACACACACTTTTAGTTAGCTCTTATTTTATATCCTTCATCATGATAATACTTTATTTCTCAAACTTTAGAATATCAAACTTTTGGAGAAATTTTAGCTTAAGATGGTCATAATCAACTACTACTTGTTGAAAATCATATTTCTTATACCATTTGTGTGATCATTCAAGAAGTGTGGTTACAAATTATTTTACTTTCTATTCAGAGGGTTTATGTTATGTGCTCTCCAAATGAGTTCACACTTATGAACATGATCTAGAACATTCTCCATGCCTTAATATTTTGGTAAATGAAGCATCATTTCATAATACATGGCATGTGGTTGAGGTGCTTGCAATAGTGGCTACTGAGAACTTCCAAGTCCTCATATTCTTGGGGGGAGTCTACCACTTCCTCCTACACTACCTCCTAGTCCACTAGTTATTCCACCACCTAGTCCACCTCTCACACCTATAAAAATAGAAGATATACTTGAAATGTTTGGTATTGTATCAGGTTAAATCACTATATTCAATCTAGTACTTTTCCCACTACTTATGTTGGGTCCACTAGGCATACCAAGATGGGCCATTAAATTGGCTTGAAAAGGAAAAGAAAGTGTTAATATGCTATGGTTTAAAACTTAATCAACTAAAGGTTATCTTACATGGTTAGTCTCTGACTATATGTTATCTATATCCCAGTTATGTATGATTAATTTGTATATCTTGAAATCATGAGCTTGCACTATAGTTGGGGAATTGGGTCAGCTTAATTTAGGTTCTTCAATTTCCACTACCTAGCTAGTTGCTCCCATATATACTAAAGATAGCATTGGTCATGGTACAAAATTTGGAGAGTCCTCCTTGTGCTCTTCCACTTCCCTATACATCATAACAACACTTCTTGAATTCTCCCATCCCCTTCCTATATCATTTTCACATATAATGCTTCACCAAGATTCATCATATTTGTGCTTTCATAACTCTCGATGATTGGATACCATTCCAAACCAAAAAATCCTTCAGAAAAAACCCTATATTCCCCTCCCAACTGTGTTACTTATGGAAGGTGAGTTTAGCCCTTCATAGGAAAAACTTTAATTTTGGAGTCAATAAATAGATTCTTTACTTCTAGTGGGAAATTCTTGATATACTGACCATGTGGTCCTAAGAGAAACTAGAACTTTGCTTCTTCTAGACATGAATAATTGGTTATGGTGTACTCTAAAATTTAGTTCTTCAACATCCCTCTCCACAAAATATTAACACTTCATGTCCATGGTGATACCAAATGTGCTAAGGCCCTCTAATTCTCTATCATGTAAGCCATCCTTCATATAATATTTCTTAATCAATCTTGAGCATAGGCTGTGAGCCAAGCATGCAAATGAATAGGGACTCCCACAAATAAAGTTTCATATAAGGAACTATAGATATTTTATTCAACCCATGCATTTGTATAAACTCCTAGTTCAAGATATGGAAGTACAAAGTTATCTTCAAAATTGGTAAGCCATCATTCAATATTTTTGAGAGATAACCACTCAAGTATTTTCCATCACTACACAACAACCGCAATGGGTTTTGGAAATGGAGCCAAAATGTTGGGTTAATTTACTAACTAGATATTTTCCCTAGGTTTACACTGAAGTTAATAGTTCCCAATAAGTTGGTGCATTAACATTTCACACAAGACTTAGAGTCTTATTCACTCACCTGAATCACACATCAAGAAATTAGTTCTTATTGGTTTTATTGTGCAGAAGTATAATTGTCATATATTGGTGATCAAACATATACCTTATTCAATGACTAAACATAAAAAGAAATACATGGATATGGACCTGGGTTCAGTTAAGTGAAAAAACATGATAAAGATAACCATTTCCATGCTATTTATTGTGCTCATTTCTCATGTTTGGATAACATAGTTTCTATTCATTATATCCAAACTCTAACCATAAGTTACATAGAAGATGTATAGGCAACTCAGTGATACAAGTTAACTATAACTGAAGTGCAATATCAAGTTTACAATGATTTCTATTATTATGCTATTCACCAACAATAAATCATTATAAAATAATGATCTAAAACATTACATATCTCTAAAATGGGGTATTTATACTTGGTTCTCCCTAACCAAGTTGTTATAATAGTTATGACACTTGTAGTGACTAGCCAATGATATCTAGTGAACTACGAGTCATGGCAGTTGTATGCTTTATTTTCCTAAGGACCCAGGACTTTTCATCCTATATTCCTATTTAGTGTTCAATCCTTATTGCCAAGTGTCTATCTTCATGTGTGCCAGTGCCAAACTCATGTGTGATTAAAGTCTGTTCCATCCTTGAGTATTACTCCTTAACTATTTCCTACTTCCTTCATACTCCCCAAGTCTTTCGCTAATATTTTGAAACTTTTGCTCTGGGGTTCTCTATTTTTTATGCCTCCCATCTAACTGAGTCTTCTCATACCATGATCTCTTTAACCATGGTATTTTTCATCGTGCTTCCTTCATGCCATGCTTATTTTGCATCATGCTTATTCTGCACCATGCTTGTCCCACACCATGCTTGCCCATTTCCATGCTTGATCCATGTCATTACCAAAATACTTAGCCAAAATTTGGGGTCCAATAAATTTTATGAGAAGAAGCATATTAATTAAAAAAGTGGCCAGTGTACATTGATATATCAACAAATATAATATTTCAAATCCATTCTATTTTTACATAAACACTAAAGTGACTTATAAATCATTAAAAAAACACTTTTTACAAGATGCCAATTATTACATGATATCAAACAACATAATACTATAAATAATTGAAGACAATATTAATTTAACACATAGATGACATTCAACTTCATTTGTGCCCCAGATTTACGCTACATGGTCAACTATACTTGAACCCAAAATTTGCACCACACCTTTTCTTGGATTGTGTGCACTCATCCTCACCCTTAGTCCCTGGTCACATGAGAATTTAAGCCTTTGGTCATGCTTAACCCATGGGGGATTAACTTTTCAATGAAAAGTTGAGTCAAGTTTTTTTGTGAACCATTTTAAATTTTTTTCAAAGGTAATATTCTTTTTCAAAAATTTTAAGGTGAAGTTTTATTATTTAAATAATTTCAAACTCTCATAATTTTTAGCATATAGTTCCTTTTTAGGTGCATTTTTTTTAAAGTATGATATTTTTAAAGCTCTACATATTTATGTTATTCTTTAGCCTTATAAAATTTATTCTATATAGTTTTA
Source organism: Torreya grandis (assembly GCA_037957365.1). Classification (NCBI taxonomy): domain Eukaryota; kingdom Viridiplantae; phylum Streptophyta; class Pinopsida; order Cupressales; family Taxaceae; genus Torreya; species Torreya grandis. Next base: position 2,750,155 of record JARHVA010001959.1, on the reverse strand, counting down.
GGGGGGATGTATTCTATCTTCTCTTTTGCATACTTATATTATATTATGGTGATTGTATATGCACTTAAATGTTATAATTGTATACGCTTTCAATTATAAAGTGTCAAGCTATGTAATATCATGTGGAATCTGGTGATAATTACACTAATTACTCATTTAGACATATTTTTGGTTGAGTCTGATGTCTATCACATTAAGTGTGATTGGTTACTTATGGTCATGTCAACTCATCTTGAGAGATGCCAGATGATGATAAATTATTTTACTCCAATGGTTCTTCTTAGAAAGAACAACTATACTTCATGGTGGATGTACATGAAATGCTTGCACATGAAATAAGACCTTATTCCATTTCTATATAGACATACTCCTACCCCCATTAACCCTTGTCAATAGACTGACTAGGCCAACTTTTATGATTGTGTCTATGGTCACTTATTAATGCACGTTTCATGGGATCTACACTACCATGTGGAGCAAACAAAGTATCCCTCAATTGTTTGGATCACTCTTCAGACTCTTTTTAAAGATTTTGTTGAGATTTATATCACTCCTCATCATATTTATATTACTTCTTCAAAGACTATTGTACTCTCTCCTCTCACTTTTATTTCTTTTGATGACACATTCTTGATGGACAATGCTCTTCCTTCTATCAAGCCAATAGTATTAGATGAGATTCTACCCAATCGTAGTTATCCTCTTACATAACCTACATCAGTTCCTATTCAGGATTTTACTCTTCTAAATCCATCACATATTTGTTCTTCATAGGATCATCTCATCTTCATTGAAAACATGAGTGTACCTATTGTGAGCATCAATGACTCATCTCTTCATGTGGATACTAATTTTTTAGATTCGAATGCTTCATCTATAATATATTCTTCAATTTTAAGACTTATTGTGCCATGCTCTACATTTCACATGGGCATTCCTTCACCAAATGTTGCATGTCCTTTTATTGATAGGTCTAATTTAGTGACATTATATTTAGTTATTGTGCATGATCTTACCACACCTATCCCAGACATCAGATTTGGATCATATTCAGAGACCTTTGTATTATTACCCTTATCTTACATTATTAAGTGAGTAGATTTTTAGTACACACACTATGTTCTTCCTTTGACAAAAGGGATTAAGCATTATTCGATGTAAATGGATCTTATTCAGTCTTCAATTAGAGGATCTCATCATAGATATTAGACATTTTACAAGCTATACTATAGGCAACATCAACATATTTTATGGGGACTTCTTAGTTATCTATTTTGTTATGTATTTGGGTACCTTATCAGGACTTTGTGCCAGGACCTAATTCTACTACCCACCTAAATTATGATTAAGGGGGTGTGTTAGTGTAGGATTTCTTTTACTATGTGGTTTCAACTACATGGTCTATTTATCTTGATTAGGTGTCACTTAGGTGTGTAATAAAGGTCAATAGGGAAGATAATCCCACATTCATAAGGATGTGAGGACATGTCTATCTTCCACATATATAATGAAAATTACTATATACTTTTCGATAATTAACAAGGAATATTATTGTATTTGAATGATTTTGCACATTATGAGTTTCTTCCTCTCATGTGTTCATGATTTCATTAATCCATATAGATTCACCTTCATTCATTTGATCATAGCCATTCGATACTTGATTGTGACCCACTTTGATAGACAACTGATTCTTTGTGTTAAACAAGGTTTTGGGTTAAAAAAATAATGACCATGCATACTTATGCATACATTTAGAGAAAAATAAATATATTAATTAAAAATATATATATCAATGTTAGCAAAAAAATTGATAAAAAGAAATCTCACCATGTTTACATAGAGACCAATTTCAGCTTAACTTACCTACTAATGACTAAATGCCTAATCTTTGGTCTATGTATGCTAAACTATCCAAATACACAATATTTCAAACCCACAATATATTTCATATAAACCTTAAGAAAAGTCATAAATTATTCACAGAGCTCTATTTAAAAGATTATGTTGATTTCATGTCATCAAACAACATATTAGTATAAAAAATAAAAACATAGATAATTATTTGTGTTATTCAGAGGACAAATTTTACCTTTAATGATAAAACAAACATCATATTTAAACATTAATTTCCCTAGTTTTGTATGGTGATACATAATTGTTGTAATCTTGTCATATAATAAGTATTTTTGTGCAGCATTGGTTTTGACAGGAATGAAATCATGACCTTGCAAAATTATACAAAACTTTATGACAACAAATAGATATAAATTTAAAAAAATGATATCATTGTCAACATATGAACTAATACACAAAAATATTATCGTTACATTCATGTAGAGATATTGATTCAAGCATAACTCACCTGACAATGGCAACATTCCCAAAGTTTAGTCTATGCACGTCGAGGTATTAAAAAAACCAATATTTCAAACCCAAAACATATTTTAATATAGAACCTAAGATGAATAATAAACCTCTCACAAATCTCTATTTACAAGAATTCAATGTTTCATTTCCATTGAAAAACATAGTACTATAAAAAAAGAAAACATAGCAATTTTTTTGTTATTCATAGGATAGATCTTACCTTTTAATGACAAAATAAGTATTTTTTAAGAACTAAATCATGATCCTATAGAACTATATAAAATATTGTGAGAATAATTAATATATTAATTGGAAAAATATCTTATGTGGATCGAGATATCAAAATAACACAATATTTCAAACTCAATATCTATTTTTACATAAACCTTAATATGAGTTGTGAATAATTCAACTCTTTTTAAAAACAGTCAATGATTCCATACCATCAAATAACATAGTAATATAAAATATGAAGACATATATTTTTTTTAATTTTATTCAGAGGACATATCTTACCTTCTAATAAGAAAATAAGGCTTTAGCAATAAAAAAATCGTGACTGTATTAACCTATACAAATGTTTTTGAGAAGACGAAATGTATTAATTAATAAAATTATACAAATGAAAAAAAATAAAACTAATTGAAATAAAATATCCTTGTTGCATTCATGCAAAGACACTGGGTCATGCTTGACTTAACTAACAATGATTGCATGCCCAATCTCTGATCTATGCACGTTGAACTATTAAAACTACACAATGTTTCAAACCCACAACTATTTTTATATAAACTTAAGAAGATACATAAACCATCACTACTACAAGGGGGGTGTTTTGAGACAAAAATTAAAGACAAAATTGTAATTTCATCTCTAAATTATAATTTTGTCTCTAATTCCCCCCTTAATTTTTTTTATTTAATAAAAATTTGACCTTTTTTTTTGGTGGGGGGGGGGTGCGGAATAATTAGGGGTTTATTTTTGGTGGCATAATTAATCTAAAGGTAAAACCTCCCACTCATCAATTTTCACATCCCTAATTATACACATTACCATAGATCCTCCACTAATTTTATGCATTGATTAATATCCCTAAACCTAACATCTCCTTCCTCCATGGGGTCTGCATATTCTATAGGAAGTATTTAATCATTTTTTAATGTTTATTTATTAATATTTACATTTTATATGCTATATGTCATTAGTGACTCACGCTTATAGTTAGCTAGATGTATAGAAAAAGTAAAAATTATCTAAAAAAAATATGTTCATATCTACATCACTTAATTTAATAGATTGGGGAATAGATAAAGGGGATCATCTACAAATTTTGAAATCCAATCCTCAAACCCTAGAGCAATGGGAATATTTGTCATTTGGCACATTTTTGTCTTCACATCCATAAAAACTCCAAGAATTTATAGATGATTTTGGATATTTGGAGGACATTTGGTACGTAGTAGAGCCTAAGAGTTGTAGCACTAGCTAGGGTCTCCATGAATTCATGATTCTAGAGTCTACACTACACATGTATTTCTTGTAGCCTGATTTTCCCTTGTTCAGCATGATGCAATTTAAAATGAAATCTTAAGATTAAAAAATCATCAAAAACTCCTTTTTTCCTTCCTTTCCTACTTACTCTTGGCATAAATTTTTGGGGAGAGCCATATGAAAGCATAAGAAAATATTAATTCTCTCACGGTGATATGAGGAGAGTGAATGTTAGTTTGTTCATAGTAACCTGAAACTCTAGAAAATGTTTGTTGCACCTTTGGGAAGCCAAGTATGTATGTCTCCCTCAATATACCCTCATGTATTCCTTTTTAAACCCCTAGATAAAAATATCTTATTATATTGTTGCCTCGTCTATGTAGTTCTTGATGCTTTCACTTACTTTTACACAAGAGCCCAAAAATTAGAAGGTTTAAAGGGTTTTTGAAAGGCTAATGTTTATGGGTGAAAATAGGTGTTCTCAATTGAAATTTACTATTAGTTTGTAATATTGTACTAAATGAAAATGGGGCTTCCTCAAAAATTCCATTTTTTTCACTTAAATTGTATGATACTATTAAACAATGTCCCCTCCTTTTTTTCATGATAGCTTTATATAAATAAATTATATGATACTAGTAAACAATGTCCCTTCATATTTTTTTTCATGATAGATTGATAGAAATATAGATGCAGTAGATTTATGTTGTAGAAAAGGAAATGTGGTTGCTTAAAATTGTCCCTGCCATATGTTAGGAATAAATCAAAAATTAATGTAGAATAATTTTATAGACTCGCAATAACAAAAGCTATGAATAGAGATACATAAAGAACAAAAATTAAAATTCACAACAAGAAGACATGAATTTAGTGTGGTTCACCTAATTTGGCATAAATCTACCAAGAAACACTTGCTCAAATATTATTACAATCCAATAAGATTAGAATCCAATCTCATATTAGTCTTCTCACAATTACAATGCACAAATATTGTTTGGAGCTACGCTCAACAAACTCTCCTAAATTCACACTTGAATTCACACACTTTGTTCACCTTCTCAAAAACTCAATTCTTCTGATGTATTATCTATTGTATGTCCATCTATACATAATACAACAATAGGTAACCAACATAGAAGTTTTACAAGACAATGGGTACAAAATCAATGGGCCAAGTCAAGCCATAATGGTTCCCCATTAATCATGGGTGATGACACAACACATATACAAGTATAGATAAACCATGTATCTAGTCAACCCATAATGGTTCCCCATTAATAGTGTACAATACATTTTAATGTACAATATTTGAAATAAATTGTACTGTGGAAATAGGATCCACAACATAACACCATATTCATAAAAAAAAAGAGATTATCGACAGAAGTCCATGCAGGATCATACTATTGTCATGTCAAAAAAGTATTGAACATCTCTAAAGGATATGCTAAGTGGATGGAAACATAAAATCATTCCATGTTTTGTAGTTTTCATGAACCAAATTGGTTTTTATGGACTCACGTGAGAGGTTGTCTACTTGGATTTCCATTGTTAGCACACAAGTACATTCAAAATGGGCATTGATTTAGTATTGGAATATAAATATGAATAGACTCATTTATGTTAATAAAAATATATATGTGAAGGGTGGGGGATTAATCCCTTTATGAATCTAGTAGGTCCTTACTAGTGTGTACCATTTCTTCTACATGTTGACCCCTTAGAGCTTTCTTTGTAAGTCTTGGGGTCCTTTGCACATGACTGTGCAACCCTCAATTTCTTCATCCTATTTTTCATTTTCCATACACAACTCTTTATTCTACACATCCTATCAATGCATGCTCCTACCTTATCCAAAATTCCAAAACTACTAATTTATAACTTCTACACAGACTCTAAGTTGTGTTATCACCATAGAAGCATGCTCTCGTGTAGTCTTGAAGAGCTCAAAAAATGTTATTCTATGCAACTTGCTCACAAGCTAAGTTGAACTTATTCCAAGAAAATAATTAATTCATCTAACTCATTTTGTTTGATGCAAGTTTTCTAATTCACCTATGATGTTGCTACATCACCTTTCAAGCCTAGTTTACCACATACTACTCTAGTTTATCTCATATAAAATTGGTGAGACCTATCCCAATTGATTTCTACAAGAATAAGAACATATTTGATGTTTAAAATCCTATATGAGTGATCTTGTATAATGTGATCAATCTATTTTACTTTCAAGAAAATTTAAATATCTGAAGTATGCAAAACTTGAGAGTCACATTTAACAAGCATAACCAATTTGAGGACAAAATCTTGTAATCCTTTAATATTCCATACAATTTCTATAATATTACTCCTCATACCTTAGCAAATGCACAATACCCAAATAATAAATCAAATTTTATTACATATAGACTATTAACAAGAAAATGTTTCACATAATTGTTATGAGTTTACAATAATGCCTAGTGGTGATCACTCTGATCATCCCCCGGCAATAACACCACATATTACATGTCTTTGTTGGGAAATCCAGAACAACAAACATCTCTGATTCCACTTGTTAGGATCTTGCTCCTCAATAAGAGCACAATATGATTACCTTGTATAAGCAACTAAACACGAAATTATACTAGATTGAACAAGTAACTAGAATTCACACATAGCATAGAATATGAGAGACAATACACACACTTGTATTAATACTCATACAAAAAGAAAATACAATAAAGAAGATGCCACTTCTTCTCCACACCTCTCAGAGGATTCCCACACCTCAAGTGTACAACTATTCTCAATCAAGAGTTCACTCTCCTACCAAAATGGTCCCAACACATAACTCAAACACAGAATTGGTGTTCACCTCCAACTGGTCAGTAATAACCCTACCAGTACACAAGTACTCAAAGTAATTCAAGTAGATCTCCCATGAGCTTGCAACAACCTGTAATTCAATGATCTAACTTACCATGTAGATATTTTCCTTGATCTTACAACAACCTGCAAATCAATGATCTTACACTTGTGGAAGGAACTTCCTTGCCTTCCTTTCTTTACACTAATTAAAATACATGCCAATGGGTCTATAAATAGCTCCCATACTAAACAATAACTTAGACTTCTAATTTACAATAATTAGACACACAGCTAAGACCAAAAATAGCCTTTACATGCAAACACTCGGTTCAACGAACTAACTATTCATGCAATGAACAGTTCTAGAACCACCACAGGCGACCGACGTCGGTCCCTGTCTGCTTGGAGGTGGCCAACATCGACTGACTCCTGTCGATGCCAGTTGCCTTTTAGTTCACATGTGCCAATGTCAGTTGCCTTCTACACTATACTCTATCAGCGCCAATTGCCTGAAACTCAGCAACCTCCTCCATGTTTACATTGGTTAAAGCTTTTAGCTCCATAACCTAATAATCTCCCACTTGGAGATAAATAGCTGCAACTGTACCTGTACCTGTACATCATCTAGTTTGTATCTTGGCTATGTATCCATCTTCAAAATCACTCTTGAAGACCAACCACCACAAATCCTGTGGTGAACCTCCTGTCATCCAAATCACCTGCCATATCTGCATGTACAAACCATGTAGAAAAGAAACTTGACCCTGCATAACATGCACACTTACTGCTAGTCCCTCTCAAACACTTGAGAATCCACTGAACTGCCCTCCAGTGCTTCTTTCCCGGATTGGCTCTAAACTTTCTAACAACTCCCACTGCTTGGGAAAACCCCAAGTTTAGTACACATGTACTCAACCTCATTATGTGAATCAAGACACTATTCATAGAACTGTCCAACCATCGACGTGCTAACTGGTTTCACACAATCATCCTGAAACAAAGTCAACCTGTGATCTTCCATGTCCCTAGAACACACTCATGCCAAAGAATCTTACTACTCCCAAATTCTTCATGACATACCTCTAAACTAATTTTACCTTTTAGTTCAGTCACTCCCTGTATGTGTAACTCTGCAACAAGCACATAATACAGTAACAAGATACTGTAGCTAATATTATCCAGCCTGGTAAAGAGAAACACAATTATCAAACCTCCATTGTCTTGAAACTTACTCAAGACCATATACCCTGGCCTTCCATCTCATGTGTCCATTTTCGCTCTTCTTCATCCTTAAAATCCATTCATCTCTCAGTGCTTTCTTCTAGCTTGCAACTATACCAAACATTCCCATTTGGTCCTTCTCCAAGGAAATCACATTCCTCATACATGCCAAGCTCCCACTGTTTCCTGGATCTACTTGCTCTGCTTCTTTAATGATTTCCTGATTCTTGACCATCAGTGAGCAACAAGTAGTGTAAAGAAGGGAAATGATGAATTTGAGGCTTACTTACCCTTTCAGTCCTCCATATGGGCGTTTGAGACTCTTAGACAGCTTGTTGTCTGCCCAAAATCTGTCTCAGTGACCGATGTCGATCACATCTCAGTCTGTACCTGACTAAAGTCAATTCCATGCGACTGCCACCCTATCGACATTAGTTTCCCTAGTTGACACTAGTTTTTACCTATCCTGAGTCACCGACATTGGTCTGCACATAGCCGACATCAGTCCCTGTCTGGATGCCAACGTCGGTTTTCTAACCACCGTCGGTTTCTGTGTTTTGCTTGTGAGAAATGACTTTTTCCTGTGAGCTCCTTTTGGAACAAAACCTTGTCCAAATCACCCTTGCTTTGCTCAAAATTCCTTAACCCCTTTGACTGATACCTATCCATCATCTTCTCCTTGAAAACCAAGGCTTTCTTGTTCTTGTCACTAACACCAAATTTCTTAATAAACATAACTTTCTTCTTCTGCATACAGAAATCACGATCCATGCTTCTCAAAACTAAAAGCATACCTTTTGACTCAAGAACATGCATCCCCTTCTTATCCATGCGACCAAGCCTATTAAGCCACAACTCTGAATCTACAGCTGAAGTAGATAAACCAGAAGGAGAATCAGTAATACAAGTAGATAGATAAAGCATACCTACTTTCTTACCTCTAGCTACAATAAGTGCACCCTTGGAAACCTTCCAAGAATCTACTGTGAGAGTTATTGTGCAACCCTCATCACCCAAACTTCCAACAAAAATCAAACTCTGCTTTAGGACTGGGACATGCATGACCTCCTTCAACACCCACGTGTTGCCCGTCTGCAATTTCAACTCCACTTTCCCTTTGCCAACCATTTGACAAGGCTTACCATTCCCTAAATAAATTTCTCCAAAGTCTCCCTGGACATACTCATGAAAAAATTCCCTATTTGGGATGCATGAAAAGAGGCACTAGAATCTAAAATCCAAGATTCTACTTTATCCAAAGAACATACCAGAGCATCCTGTGTAACATAATCTGCAACATCTACTTCTTCTTCATGTCCTTCATGCTGATCTACAACCGATCTGCAATCTCTCTTTAAGTGCCCTTGCTTTCCACACTTCTAGTAGGTTATTCTACCATACCTGGATTTGGATCTCCTATCTATCTTTGACTTTGATCTCCCATGCTCGATCTTCTCTCTTTGCCTTCCCCTGCTTTCAACACTCAAAGCAATTCCTGATGATTCACCTGTGCTTTTCCTACGAATCTCTTCATTCAAGATTACACTCACAACATCATCCACTTTTAAGATTTTAGAAGTAGACGTAGTATTGCTAACTGCCATTACCAAACTCTCCCAGCTTTAAGGTAATGAGCACAAGATTAAGAGAGCTTTAATTTCATCGTCAAAAACAATATTGACTGAACTTAACTAGTTTACCAAACCATGGAAATCACTAAGATGACTACGTACAAATCCACCATCCAACATTTGCAAATTAAATAATTGCTTCATAAGAAATACCTTATTCGAAGCAGAGGGTTTTTCATATAAATTTGCCAAAGATTCCATCAACTCTACCATTGTCTTAGACTATGATAAGTTAGAAATCACAGACGATGCAAGACTCAATCTTATAGATCCCAGAGCCTTCTGATCAAGAATGTTCCATTCTTCATCCTTCATATCTGTGGGCTTGTTAGCAACCCCACCCAATGATAAGTATAAATCTTTCTGATATAGACAATCTTCTATCTGCATCCTCCATAATTGGTAGTTCTTACCATTAAACTTCTCCATTTGTAGCCTACTTTCATCTACCATTGCTATACTCCCACTCAAACAAAAACCCCTGTGAGTTACCTACAATCAACACACTAACCAGATCTGACACAACCTGTTAGTAAACCCAACCAAAAGCTCTGATACTAGATGTTGGGAAATTCAGAACAACAAACAGCTCTGATTCCACTTGTTAGGATCTTGCTCCTCAATAAGAGCACAATATGATTACCTTGTACAAGTAACTAAACACAGAATTATACCAGATTAAACAAGTAACTAGAATTCACACATAGCACAGAATATGAGAGACAATACACACACTTGTATTAATACTCATACAGAAATAAAATACAATAAAGAAGATGCCACTTCTTCTCCACACCTCTCAGAGGATTCCCACACCTCAAGTGTACAGCTATTCTCAATCAAGAGTTCACTCTCCTACCAAAATAGTCCCAACACACAACTCACACATAGAATTGGTGTTCACCTCCAACTGGTCAGTAATAACCCTACCAGTACACAAGTACTCAAAGTACTTCAAGTAGATCTCCCATGAGCTTGCAACAACTTGCAATTCAATGATCTAACTTACCATGTAGATCTTCTCCTTGATCTTGTAACAACTTGCAAATCAATGATCTTACACTTGTGGAAGGAACTTCCTTGCCTTCCTTTCTTTGCACTAATTACAATACATACCAATGAGTCTATAAATAGCTCCCATACTAAACAATAACATAGACTTCTAATTTACAATAATTAGACATGCAAATAAGACCAAAAATAGCCTTTACATGTAAACACTCAGTTTAATGAACTAACTGTTCATGCAATGAATAGTTCTGGAACTGCCACAGGGGACCGACGTCGGTCCCTGTCTGCTTGGAGGTGGCCGACATCGGCCAACTCCTGTCGATGCCAATTGCCGTTTAGTTCACACGTGCTGATGTCAGTTGCCTTCTGCATTATACTCTGCCGACGCCGGTTGCTTGGAACTCAGTAACCTCCTCCATGTTTGCATTGGTTGAAGCTTTTATATCCACAACCTAACAGACTTCTTGCCTAAAATTTTCATTTGAAGAGAATGGGCTTGTGCGGCATATGTGAATTAAGATAGATGTTGTAAGCAAGTGATTATCATTTATGTGTTTAAAAAAATTAACAATGGGTTCAAGGATTTCACAATAAATAATGATTCTTAGAAATTTACACTTGAATATTAGTGGCCACACCTACATTTTTCAATATCACCAAGAAAAACTTAAATATATGTTTATAGTTTGATATTTATGTGCTTGGAAGGAGATTATTTCTCATAGTTTATAGGGATCTTGTCACCTCTTGCATTGTGGGTTGTTTCATGGGTGATTCAATTGAAAACACTAAGGCATTGTGTATGAAAGGAATAAGAACCTCCTTTATTTCATATTCCTCTAATTATCTCATCAATCTTTAGTCAACAATCTCCTCCACTCTACTATGAAAATGCATGCTGACCCACTTGTGGAGGTTTGATTCTACCATAAACATATTTTTAGTTGGATTATTTTTGGTTATCATCTCCAACAACACAATACCACAGCTGTAAACATCACCCTTTGTTGATATCACTGCACCTGCTCCATATTTCACATTGAATAAACAAATAGTTATTCTATTAGATTAGATCATATATATTATAGTATAAATAGATAATTATTTAATAGAGTAGTACCTGGTGGAATGTAACCAATGTATCCTTTGGAAGATAGAGTTGAATTCATGATTCTATGGATTCTGATCCATGAACCAATTGGGCAATCCCAAAATATGCTACATGTGTTGTCATATCCTCATCCAATAGAATATTTCCAAGCTTTATTTCATATTGTATAACTTGTATTGAACAACATGATGAATCTATTACAATCCATGGACTACATATATTATTATGTTCAATATCTCCTCTAGGCCTAGTGAACCACCATGTGAAAATAATAGTTTCTCCAAATTTCCTCTATAAATGAATTGGAGAACCAATATTATTTTCCCATGTTCTGACCAAAAGTTAATGAGATTAACTAGATTTTTGTGCCTAGTGTTACCCTTTTGCCTTATCATTTTTCATGTTGAGGAGCTTGAAAGTAACAACTATGTCATCATTTAAAATACCTTTATAAATAGAGCTAAAGTTACCAGTCCTGAGCTAGTTTTCCTCCTAAAATCCATTAGTTGCTTCAACAATTTATTGATATGAAATTCCCATGTGAATGATGATATTTATTGTTGAATCATATTTGTAGACACTAATATTCATCTTCTACATATGCAAGTGATGCCTCTGATAAACTAATTCCCCAATTAGCATAAAGAAACATACAATGCCAACTACTCCTACTACTAGTTCAATTTTTGGGACATTATTGTTGTGGTTTTTAGATGAAGAAATGACAATTAGGCATGAGGGAAGATGCATCCATTCTCCACAAAGAGAGGAATTTCCTATAAATGATGCAACTGTGAAGTTTTTGAAGACACCTTCTTTTTGGATTTATCTACTCAAGTTACTAAAAGATAAGTTCATATACTTCAACATATTTAGATTTATCATGGGCACAAGTATTGGCCCTGAGAGGTTTTTAAATGATAGATCCATATTCTCCATGGATTTTAAATCACCAAGCAAATGGGTAATTTGGCCTTGTATTAAATTTGAATAAAGATTGAGATGTTGGAGTTGTTCTTAGCTTCCTAGAGTGGATGGAATCTAACCTTCCAACCTATTGACATAGACATATCTAGCTTGGACATATATCATCTTTTTAATCTTTAGTGGCAACTTTCCTTGTAATAAATTACTTGATAATCTGAAATAAAACTATAAATTAGGAAGATAATCCACTTCATGGGATAGGAATCCTATGAATTAATTTTTAGAAAGGTCCAACAACTCTAATTTATAGCACTACCCCAAACTAGTAGGTATATTAGTTGATAGTAGGTTGTAATGAAGTGTAAATCATCTTAATTATTTAATTTGAGTAACAGTATCAAGAATGACTCTAGAAAGTTTACTATGGCTCATTGATAGCTCCTCAAGTTATGCTATTTCACCAATCTCACTGGGTATGCTTCCTTCTAGCTTGTTATCCAACCTTAATCTTTGCAACTTCCCAAGTTTTTTTAACAAGGAAGGTATCTGGCCAGTAAAGATATTGAAAGACAAATCAAGTTGGGTCAAATTGGTTAGGTTGGCAATCTGTAAAGATAAATGTCATGTTATATTATTTCCATTTAGTAAAATTAGAGACAAATTTGTGGGGAGTTGATCTAGCAAGTGTCTTATCAAATAATTATCATAGAAATGCAATTCATTTAGTTGGTTGAAATTACCTAGAGCTGATAGAATAGGAATTGTGGTAGAACTACCACTTTCAAATTGATTAGAATATAAGCTTAGAAGTTCAAGGTAAGACATCTTGATAAACTTTAAAGGCATAATTCTTATCAATTGATTTAAATCTAAATCCAGATAAACCATTTGGGAAAGATTAGCAAGTGAGGTGGAAATAGTGCCTTTGATATTATTACCCCATAGATAAAGCACTTAAAATTAAACTAATTTACCCAACTCAGGTGGGATCTCACCAATCAAGTTTTTATTATTGAGGTCTAACTCACTGAGGGCATATATGTATGATAGAGAAGAGGGAAAAGGTGCTACTAAATGATTATCAAATATAAAGAGTGAATGAAACCCATTTATTATTGCTTACCAGAGACAATCTATACAAAGAATAAAGATTAGTTAAGATTAAGGAATGGTACTTGTGAGGTTGTTAGATCCTAAAAAAATAATTTGGAGTTTCATGAGGCAACTCATCTATGTTGTAATGCTTCCTATCAAATGGTTAGATGCTAGAGATAATTGCACTAAATCTTGATAAGATGAGAGATTCACTAGAATTGGTCCTTAAAGTTGATTGATTGATAGATAGAGCATCTACAGGTGCCTTAGTCGACCTAATTATTCTATAATTTCTCCATTGAGGATATTTTTATAGAGATAAAGTTTTGATATAAAGGAGATATTTCTAATTGAAGGGGAAACAAATCCCTATAACTAGGCACTCTCAAGATTGAGGGACTCTACTATCTACGCTGCTACATCACAAGTAACTCTTGTCTAGTTTTAGAAGTGATTAGTATGTACCCAATTATAAAACACATTTAGAGGATCCAAGGTGATGGAATTCTTAATTGCAATAAGACTTTGTTCATTAGAGTTGGATTGGGAAACAATTATGGTGGGACTGCTCAACAAGTCAAACATAAAAATATGAAAATATAACAATAATAAAAAAATCATTTTTATAACCAGGTAATGACATCAACATGGTGAAGATCACATGGAGAGTGGAACACCAAGTTAAAGGAAGATCTGTATACTCATGTTCTGATCTAACATATGATGTTCTACTCATATCCAACTTTAAACAGTTAAAATTAAATATTTAAATCAAAATATACTTTGCATATTCACAACCAACATAGGAAAAATCTAAAATGTCAAAATCTTGGTCACCGTTCAAACTATTGACCAAATTTCTTATTCATCACATCTTGTCTACAAAACATAATGCCAATTAGCATTCAATGTAAGGATGGAATCCAAATTCATATGCATGTACGCATGAATGAAAAAGCCCTTTTATTAATCATAAATAAAATATATTGTATGAATTTTTTTTTAAAAAATGGAAGGCATGAAATCACACTATTAAGTGAAGACATTAGATTGATTTAAGTGATTGTAAAATGAGTTCCTAGATATAATTAAAATTGTTTAATATAATATTTATTGATTAATTTTTTTATTAAAATAAGGAATATCAAAAATAATATAGAGATTGGATTTTTCTTTTCAAAATATAATAAATAATATATAGAAATCCTTTAAATATTAAGAATATATCATAAAAAATATTAATTAATAAGAATAATTTAGGTAGTTAAAGGTAATGGAGAATCAACTAGGTTATGATCCCAATAATTTCATCGCATATCAAGTACAAGGTCCCCTTACTAATGTTGGTCAATTTTTTTTCCATCTTACTAACCTTATTTATAATAAGATATAAACAAAATTATGACCTTTATTTATAGGAATACCCCTTACTCATGAAACTTGGGAACCATATGACTAAAATTATCACCTCTATTAAAGTAAAAGCTAATTCTAAGAACATGTTAAACAATATGGTTCAAAACTTTTGGACTATGAGAATGACATAGTGCTTGTGTTTTTAAATGATAAATCATAAAATCATTGGAAAGCTGAGAGGAAAAGGGAAACTCAAAATCAAATTGTTTGCTCACTCTTTCTCTAATAGTCTGACAGCTCATCAACAAATCCTCCTACAGGCAGTTGCTCTGGTCTATAAATGGGCTTTCTTCTCAACAAGGAATTTGTAGTTAGTTTCAAATTTTTTCTTTGGTTTAGGCCTCCTTTAAAGGTTGTTTTTGGTTCCTAGGCACTATTCTCGGATTATTCTACCTAGGAGGATGGTTTAGTTTCATTCTCATGTGCTTTGGTCAAGCTTGCTTCCAATTCGGCTACAAGTGGGAGGCCAGTTGGAAATCAAATACCTTTTATAACACTGTCTAGAGATTGTTTTGGCAATTCCTATGACTACCTTTCACCCCTTACTTAAGATTTTGTCTCCAGATTTTTACATTCTAGTGTTTCAAGAGAAAATTCCTTTGGCAAGTGAGAGATCTTTCCTGACATCAAGAATGCAAGCAACCCTTTCCATGAGTGTGGTGAATACTACAAATATAAGATTTACTCTATTTCTAATATATTTTAATTGTACTTAGTGTGGATGTTGGTGTTTGTATTCCTTCTTTCCTTGCTTTGTCCTCTCCTTACCTCTCCTTCTTGATGGGGAATGTCCTATGTCCTTCTTGAAGGAGACCTCAAATCTTGAATTCTTAGACCTGACTATCTAGGATATGGAGAAATAAATTCCCAATAGATGCTTGTTTGGAAAATGTGTGGGATCCCCTCTTTCACTTTCATATCTTATCAACTAGGTCTCGATGTTTTAGAGATCCATTACTCTTCCTTCCTTTATGATACACAAAGCTAGGTTTTTACAAGTTGTTTTCCATTGCTCCTCTGATAACGAATTTGTTTGGTCTTTAGGACCATGTTCCTTTGGTAATTTTGGTCTCTTTTTTGGTCCTTGATCACCCTTATTTGACCCTATATAGGTTTTTATCTAAGTTACTCCCTTCTAGATCAGTTTAACAATCCTTCACTCATTTTGAGGAAAGAGGAGCACAACAAGTTGTTGGTCAATCATGTGGGATCTTTCATGAAACTTGATGATAAATCCTTGTGTATGAAATTTGTGAGAGCTTATGTTATTATTGATATTTATAAACCTCTCTTTCACTCAGTTATGTTGATCTCATCTCATAGGTCATGAACCTAAATTCTTAACTATGAACATCTTTTGTTTCAGTGTTTTCATTATAATCTCATTGAGAATCATGCTTTTAGGTGTACTTATAAAGGCCTTTGACCTTAACATTCTCTTGTTTGACAGGTGTGGAGAAAGAAGAGGGGTTCCCCCAATCAATATTTCATATGGTGAAATCATACAATCTTCAACTATCCTCTTGATCCTCCTCCTCCTCCTTCTATGCCTTGGTCCTTTTTGACCTCCCCTAGGTAGGAGGACCTTTTGAGAGAGGAGCTTATTCTTATTGTGACCTGAGCCTCCTCTTCTAATGGCAGATGTTACTTACTCTTCTCATCCTCTTATGGTGAAACCCAACACTCTCTTAGATTCCTCGATCAAAAGGAAAGGGAGAAGGTAAAAATCTGAAAGGTTGAGTTTGGATACAAAGGATATGGTGAAATATGGATCCTAATGGATAATGGAGGGTATCCTTTCCCATTTAGGGAAAATGTTGGTCACTTATGAAGATTAATTTAGTTTTTTTTCTTTATTGTTGGGTTTTTGGTAGCTCAAAGGTGGTTTGCCCTTAGAGAGTCTTTGGTTTCTTAGTAGATGGTTCATTATATCCTTGCATACGAGTGGAATATATTTTGCTAATTATTTGCCAACTTTTGGCTAAAGTTTGTACTAGTGATGTGTTTAATTGTTTGTGGTTGTTCTATACTCTTTCTTTTTATGGTGTTTGCTTTATGTTATGTCCTTTCTATATAAGTCTCTAAGGACTTTCAAAACTTGGTTTTTAACCCTTATCAAAATATATATATTAGTAATAAAAATCATTCCAATAATGATGGGGGTGCATTAATGTATTTATTTACTTATCATCTAGGAATCAAGAAAGAAGATATTATTAAAAGAGGAAAATAAAAGTTTTAATATTGAAACTAAAACTTATATGTGAAGGGTGGGGGCTTGAATTTATAGAGAAAAGAAAGGAACCTAACATAGACACGTAAAGTATTAAATAGAGTAGGCAACAAAGTGATTATTGATAGGTTACTTCAATTATTTATATCAATGATATTTTGTGGATTTGCTTTCTTTTTGCAAGTTTAGATCTCTAAAATGAAATGTAGCCTAAGAGCATACAAATTGGGATAAAATGAAATCCAATCGATCTCAATCATCTTTGACACTTAGATAAGGACTATCCAACCTTCATTCATCTTTCCCAATAGTTATATGATTATAAATAATTATAATAAGCCTCCAACAAATAAGTTTACAGAATTTTGGGACACTTCTTTGATTATCGGTTACAAAAATACAAATTAGATTAAAAATTGAGCCTCCCAATGGATTTAGAAACATTCATAAGGATCACTTACACTATGTATGAGTATTATACCATATTCTCATCTTCCAACACTTGAAATAACCTCCAATATTGATCAAAATAGAGTCTCCTTAACTATGCATTAACCCAAAATTGATGTTTAAAGGATTGTGTGACTACCTCATTTGATTCTTAAACTTATAGTGTGTATTAGCCCCTCTAAAGTGATCAAAATTATCAAGAAGGTACTCTCTTCTCATTATTTGATTCCAAATCATTCAAATATCTCTCAAAAATCAACACCCATACAAAACTAGTTAGACAATCTTGACTGGTTATGGGAAAAATTTCCTCTAGAAAGATGGTAGGTGAAATAACAATAAATACAAGAATATTTTACCTATAAATTTTATTTTAATCACTCAAACTGATTACTCCCATCAAAATAACTTCTCTACCATACTAATTGTATGGAACTCATCAACTCTCTTGTTCTCTTGCTTTAGACTGGGCCAAAAATAAAGTTATTAAAACTGTATCATACAAACCTTAACCTGTAGATAAGTGGCACCTCATGTGAATGTATATTGAACTCATTTGAATTATACTCTTGTTGCTTGGGACACATTTTTATTTGAAATTGTAATTTCTATTACTAAATAGAGATGAAATAAACAACACATTTATGTAACAATCTATAAAGGATTAATGTTACTAATAAATACATGTTTAAGAGTTATGGGAGTTACTAATAAATACATTTGTAAGAGTTTTATAATCATAGGTATTTATCCACTTAATCTAGAAGCATTTATAAATGACATGAAATGTATTAAAGCATTCACCATTGTGCAGGATGAGAATGATGGTGTTGTTGAAAACATCATAGAGATTGATGTTAATCAAAACATCTTATGTTTGTCCAAGGAGTTATCTGTACATCTTGGTGATGATTTAGGAGATAATTAATTAATGAAATAAATTGAGCATCCTGTAATTATAAAAATAGGTAACCCAAGTATATAAAATCATACATTATAAAACCTCCATTACTTCCCCAATTCTTTATGAACTCATCATATAAATTAGGTAGAGAAAAAGTTAGAACTTAAATGTAAAATTAGGTAGATATAAATTTAGGTAGAGAAAAGGTACCCTTTTTGTTGACATTCTATAGACTATTGCATCCATCCAAAATTAGGTAGAAAAAAAGTTGGAACTTAAAATTAAAATTATCCCCTTCATCATTATAACCTAAGAATTTTTAACATTTCATTAAAACTTGTTGCTTATTTTCAGATTTCTTATATGTTTAGTGGCATTATTGATCATAAATGTTATTTAGTAGACCTTCATTTCAATTCAATTATTTTAATTATTGGATTTTTTATGACAGGTCTTTTTGGTTCAAATAAATTTAATAAAATAAATATTTTGAACCTATTTTCTTTCATTTTGAAAGGTATTATCCAATTAACTGTTACTCTTTTTTGTAAGACTCTATTATCTTCTTAACCACACTCATAAAAAATAGACAATCAAATAATTTTCTTTTTTATAACCTCTAGTATTTCTTTAGCAAAGTGATTCTCATTGGAGATTGGCATTTTATAATATTAATATATTTTTTTTATAATGATATAAAGAATGAGAGAGGTATACTAAGTTTTCATTACATTTCTTCATAATGGAAATAATAACCTATGATTTAGTAGATACTGAGTAGAGTAAGATTTAATTATTATTAATAGTGGAAAGAACATAGTGAGAATTGAGAGACCATAGACATGAAAGTCAAAGATAACACATGGGTCAATGAACATATTTATTAAGATGAAACTTTAGTAAGAAATAACCCAAGGCTAAACTATGAAAATATGTCATGAGTTGAGAGGTACATACTTATCATTTATAGTTCATGGTGCATGCGAGAAAATTATATATCTTTGTCTAAATATTCAGATGAACAAGTACCAAGACCTATTCTAGGAACAAATTAATATTTTGATGAAATAATATATTGTACTTGAGAAAAGTGCAAAAATATAAAATTAAAGAATCGTTGACTTATTGGTATCCATAAATTGAAGTATGGATATTTATAGAAGAGGTATATTGTACCTAAAACTCATGTATACTTATAATTAATGAACATGTAATTTATATATTACCCTACTATTAATTATGTCAAATGATTTTTTTATGAATAGATGGTCCAAGTTCATATTGATACTAAATAAAGGGCATATAACATTGATGATAATGACTCTCAAGATGAAGAAAAAGGAACATATATGGGTAATACCACTTCATAGATAAATGAGGATGGAGTGAAAAAATTTATACAAGAGTTCTACACATATGCTAAAGAAGTTGATGATTCACCCCTAACTCAACTTGATAGGATGCATTTTTACCCTAATGTAGATACATTTATGTTGGAAACACTTATGTTATTTTTGAACATGAAGGTTATGCAAGGAATGATGAACACATACTTTACTGATATTTTGAGGCAGGTTTTAAATTACTTAAATTATCTCTCAATGTACCAAGTTTTGAATATTGTGTATATTGATTAATATAAACATCTTGTGTTTCATCATGTAGACTTTTAGTAGACAAGATACTTCTAAAATATAATAAGATGGATTGTTTACAAAAATAAGTATCTTTAGTAATGAAAGACATTGGAATGGAGTAAAACAACATATGATGCATGTCCAAATGACCATATCTTATATTATGGAGCTAATGAGAATCTACAACAATGCCTAGTATGTGACACTAATAAGTATCCTAAAGATCAAGTATCCAATAAGGTTTTATATAAGGTACTACACCACATTCCAATAAAACCAAGGTTTAATAAAATTTTCAAATATAAGGATTAGCCAAATTTATGAATTATCATGCACAGGGAAGCAACCAAGATGGTGTCATGCGTATAGTGGTAGATAGTAAAGATTAGAAGGAGATTGAATAAAAATGGCCACATTTAAGAAATGAGTCAAAGAATGCAATAATTTATTTGGAAAAGGATGGTGTTAATCCTTTTGGAAATCTTAGAATAACATACTCCATTTGGCTAGTTTTCCTTATTAATAATAATCTTCCCCCTTGGATGGAAATGAAAAAGGAGCATACAATGTTAACTTTAATCATACCAATTGCATGAACTTGTTAATGTTATATTTTGTCAAATATTATGTCGAATTATATGAATTGAAATAAACTTTAATTCACATTTTTTAATAGGTAAATACTAGGTGAAAGATATGGACACATAGATGGAGCCTCTTATTGATGAGATTTGAAATTTATTGAAGGGAATCAAAATGTATGATGTATCAAGACCAATCCATAATAAGATCTTCCTTTTTCAAGCAATACTTATTTGGATAATTCATGATACCCTGGGACTGTTTGCATGTTGTGGTAATCTATTTATCGAGTAAATTTATAATTATAAACTAAATCATTTACATACTAATTTTTAGGGATACAAACTAAAGGGAAACATGGTTGTCTATCATGTGGGACAAAAACTATGTATAGGCAATCAACGGATCTCAAAAAAACTATGTACTATGAGTATAAACATTTCTTACCATAAATCCATCATTATTTCCTACATGAGTAAAATAAGTTCAATGGAAAGGAGGAGATAAGGAGGCCAAGAAGGATGAACCCTTTCAGGTGGAAAGTAGCATATGAAAAAAAGGAAGGGAGAGGGTACCCACTATGATTGAAAAGACTATCTAGGTTTTATAAGTTAGAATATTATGAGCACCTACCAATATATCATATGTTTGATACAATACATATTGGAAAAAATGTGGCAAAGTGTTTATGGAAGCACCTAAATAGAACTAATGATGAATCTCAATTAAAATTATGGAAATACCTCCAAGTTGTGAATGTGATGTCGGGCATGTGGTTGCATGAAAATAACACATATGATCATGCTCCATGGGTTTTTACATCAGAGAAAATCATACATGGTTGATAACATGCAAACTATAAGATTTCCTACTGGTTTTTGTGTGAAATTAAAAAATATATTCACAAAAGATGGTTCAAATTTTTCAAGAATGAAAACACATGATTGACATATTTAGATAAAGGTAATTCATGAAAGATTATATTTTTTGGTATCGTAATTATAATTTTGAATATCTTAGTAATATAAAATCTAATATGTATAGTTTAACAATATTATTTATCAACGGTGGTATATTATGTGATTCCTACAACAATACATAACACTTTCAACCATGATGTCACATAAATAATTTACAAATTATCTAAATATTTGAGGTATTTTAAACCCATCATTTGTTCTTCAATAATTTAACACTTATCCTTTCATAAATATCATTCTTAATGTTTCTATAAAGTTCTAAATTTTAAATTTGACTATATCATAGCTACTGATATGTTAATACTTGTTAATAATACTTATAAGTGGGTATCATGTAAAGAGATACATCAAGATGAACTAAAATATTGGAAGAGGAATGTTGTAATTTTGATGTGTGACATTCAAATGTGCTTCCCTCCAAGCTTTTTCAATCTCAAGAGCACTACCTTATACACTTGGTAGAAGAGATTGAACAATGCAGACCTATCCATCTTAGGACAATGTGGTTTGTGGAGAGATACATAAAAGTCTTAAAACATTTTGTGAGGCAAAGAGCATGACCTGAAGGGTCCATGGTTGATGGATACATGGTTTTTTAGACCATGGTTCATCTAAGTGAGTACTTACCTCAATTGCATCTGCAAGCTCTATGATTATGGGGTGATAAAGAATCTCTATCCTTTGAAGGTAGAAAATTAGCAGGTAAAGGAACTTCAAAGAGGATAAAAGGTATAATAAAATGTTATAAGTAGTTTTTTCTTAAACCTTATATGTTGTGTATTTTAAAGAATTATCACATCATTGATCAAAATATATTTTATTTGTAGATTCTAAGGAGTGGGAGTCATTGCATTTATATGTTGCACACAACTATAAATTCATGTTAGAATGGTATGATTAACAAAATAAAATAGATGATGAAAAGGCATTAAACTAACAGTCATTTATATTTTCTAATAAAAACTTCATGTGATCCTAACAAACCATTATCATTTACCTAATAAAAAAATACATTCATGATCCATCATAGGATATCAATGTTCCTAAAACCCATGTTCTTATTTACTTATCTCCTTTTAAAATCATAATATAACTAGGATAAAATCTATTGCAGTCTTTTACCCTATTTTCCCCTAACTTGGGTCATTATACTATATAACTTTCTTGACATGTTGATCAACAAAGTACTATAATTAATAGACTATTCATATTTATATATATTTTTGTTTACTTACTCTAGGATTTATACATTTATGAGTTTCATAAATATCAAATAATTCAAGTCGACATCAAATCTCAATTCATTGTGAACCATATAACAACAGACCTTACATGGGTTGATATATATAATAGACATGGTCAAAACACTTATCAAGGACTTATTGTACACCAAAACATAAAATGGGAAGATAGATGCTCGTGGGATTGGTTGAAGACCACTATTGAACACAAAGCAACCAAGGAGAAGAAATGAGTGACACAATAACAACTAGATTTTGTTAAAGGATATGTAAATGGGGAGGTGATATACAAGTTAATAAATTTAATGAATATTTTTATCCTTCAATTTGATTAGTTGATATGTGTATGCATTTAGGTAACATGCTATAAATGAATGTGCATTAATGCTCACCTTTTTTGCATGAAGAAGACTGATGAAAAGTAAAAATGTTATGATTATGGAATTTCATCATCATTTGAAGAATAATGTTATTAACATGCACATGATAAAAATCTAATCACAAGAACACTTCATTATTATGGAGTGTTGAAAGATATAATAAAGCTCAATTTTATATCTTTCAAAAAAGTGATTTTTTGTGTTGAATGGTATAGGCTCTTTAAAGTGGATAATGATAAAACTATTTTCTTGCATAAGAATGGATTCAATATGATAAATAAATCTAGGTTTAAATTAACGTATGAACCATATGTGTTTTTAATTCAATGTGATTAGATATTTCTCATTCTAAATTTGGAACAACCTGGATGGTCCTTTGTAATTGATTATGATCCAATAGGACAAAGAGTGATATTTGATAAGGACATAGTAGGACATGATCTACTTAAAGAGGTATAAGATCCACCTAAAGACATATATTACCAAGAAGAAGATGTTGAGAACATGACTATTGATGATGAATATGATGAAGATGAAGAGAGTGATGATTTTATTGAATTTCTAAAAGGAGAAGAATAAAAATTTTCTCATGAATTACATGAAGATGATGAGTTTATTGATTATCACTTACCTATAGTTGAAGGGGTTCAACATCATGAGAACAATGTTATTAATCTATTTTTGGATTTGGGGCCCATTATGATGGTGTATTTATACCTCTAGATGATGAAATTGTAATGTCAAATGACGATGACTTTGTTTGATCATCATGTTCACTCTAAGATGAACCTCATAAGGACACAAAATAATTAAACAAAAATATAAAAATAGAGTATTGTTTATATTTTGTTTATACATGAAAATGAATTTGGAATGTACTTTATATATTTTGAGTGGTGTGTTATTTATTTTTTCCAATGTCAATGCATATAACTTGCATATGTGTTTTTCAATTAGATATGTTTCATTGTTTCTTATTATTTTAATATTTTGTGCTCTTTAACAATGTGCCTGAAGGGTGTGTTTAATTTTTGTAGAGGGAGGAGCATCCACCACACTCAAACACAATCTAAATGTATAAAAATTTGACACAATCATTACCTATGCTAAGGAAACACAAAAATGTGAAGATGAATGTAAGTTATTTGAATTTGAATATTGATAATTTGGTTTGATATATGAAAACTTAATCAAAATTAAGTATACTATATGTTTTTGTTCATTTTTCAGTGAAGTTGTTATATGTTAAATGTAACTTGCATGTCTTTTTTAAAGGGTTCTATCCAAATTTTTCCTACAACATCAGAACATGTTTCCTTATGGAGCCTTATAGAGTCACAATCAAAACTATTAAGACTCCTACCATATACTCTAGAAAACTTTGAAGGTAGACAATATGCACTTAAGCAAATTTAGCTATGGGATAAAACATTACTGGAACATGTTGCACATGAAAAGGTATTTTTTTCAGTAATACTACACTAATATTAAAATGTAATAATTTTTTTTATATAAGTAGAATATATTTTTAAAATTTATAGATTTTGAATTTTTAGATCTTACTAATTTTTCTTATTTTATAATTTACAACAGTCCTAACTACTACTTATTCTTTAGTTGTTAGTCCAATGTTTTTTTCATATAAATTGTTTACAAAAGTATATTCATAGTTTATAAATATTTTAATGATTTTGGTTAATTTATTAATAAATGAATATTGATGTTATACATGCAGGAAATGAATGCCACTTCCCCTAATATACCCATACATGGAGCTACTTCCATCCCTAAGACTGTAATAGTATTTGTGGTGAGCAAAAAGGGAAAGAAAGAGGTTACATTTTTTCTAAATTCAAATTGAAATATATTAAAGGATGAAATGGGGTCAAAATTCATCCAATTTTTGTTTCATCATGTAAAAGGCATATATGGGAATACCATCCACATAGATTGGAGAAGACAAACAAATTCTAAGAAAGATGAATTATTTGAAGATGTCATAAGAGAGTTTAGAAATCTTGGTTTCAACAAGGATGTTATAATGGATAATTCATGGACATATATTCATTCTAAAAGAGATAAATTGAGGTTGAAGCTAACAAAGGACTTAAGATATCCTCGACTAACTTGGATCATAGACTAAGCAACATGGGATGAACTTATTAGAGATGCAAAATTCAAGAGGAAAGTAAAAATAATCCAAAATATAGGCCATCTTCACAATAAGGAGGTAAATGATGATTTTGAGACACAACAAAGGCAACAAAATATAGGTTTTCAAGCATTGGGTCTCATAAATTACAATTTGGTGGGTATAATAACATTTGTGGTAGCTTGGTAAGTAAATAGTTTTATTATTTTTATCTTATTTTTTAGGAATGAATTTTAAAATTGTGAGTTGTATGTATTTCATTATAAATTTTACCTTATAAATTATATTATCTTGTACATATAGGTTCACCAATTTCAAAAGGAAGCTTTAGAGGAAGATCTAAAATATGCTTTATTACATAGTTCTCAAAGCCTCTGACAACATATGTTAGATTGAAGGGAGAAATTGATCATTGAACATGAATTTGAAGTAATCTTATTATAGTTTTTAATAACATAATTTTTTTATTTAAATATAGATATTATGATAATTTAATTAACTAAGCTATGTTGTGTAATAAGAAGTAAAATAATCAAACTCCTTAGTGGGAGAAACTGACATTGAGCATGAGGTGACACATGATAATTTTCTTGTTGTATAAAATGAATCCATTGACCTTCCTGTACTTCATCAGAAAAAACCCTTGAAATCCAACAAACAAGATATTGGGATGATGAGGATGGTCAACATGATGTGTATGTTATGTCATCTATTAGTATTTTTCCTCATCAAAAGAAGACAAAAATGAATAAGAATGATTTTCATAGGGCCAATATACATACAGATAATTGATATTTTCACTTTATTTCATTACATGTGTTCTTATTTTGGTAAAAGGGTAACACCATTTTGTGAACTATAATTCTGAAAAAATAGTTAATCGCTGAGAGGGGTGTTTTTTTCCAATGATTGTACTTCGAGTTCTAGAAAATGTTATTCAACAAAAAATTTAGCATAAAATGATAGTTCTTAATTTCTTGGAGAAAATTTTAGTAGATTCAAAAATTTTAGTGCACATATTTATCAATTATGGATATGTTGTGGACTCATCTAATATATTTGAGAGGTATGTTTTTGCTCTTTTGCATTTGTGTTAGACATTTCATTCAATCCATCAACTTGTTTAGTTTCTTCAAATGTACAAATATATTATAGGGTATTTCATAGTGATGTAAAATTATATAGTGTGAATGTAAGCACATGCACACACATTCCATTTTTGGTCTTTCATCTTAGCTTGTCTTTGTTTTGATGTCTTTACAGGTGTAGGATCTAGAGACTTTTATTAGAATCTTAAGGTTTTTTGTGATTCAAGTGTATTATAATGTTTCTCTATCAAGATAGATATATTATTGCTTTATATACATTATATTCTATAGAATTATTTCATGTATGCTTATAACATATTTCTTCAAGTGGGTGTTTAAAATATCTTTAAACCCTAAAACAAACATGAGTTGTGAATTCAGGGTAGCTCTAGCCCTTTATATTATTATTTTAAGAGAATATCTATCCAAAGAGCTATAGATATGGTGGGTGAGGTAGAAGATATTTTTGTAAATTCTTTTATCTTATCATCATTTTCTTGATCAATAAAATAGTTGAGATGTTTGGTTTGATAATAAAGATTCTAGAGAGACCTAAGTTAAATTCTAAGTATATAACCAAGACATTGGATTCTAAGTATCTTTTGATGAAACTCTTGCTTCAAATATTCAACATCTGAACTATCAACATCCTTGATCACAATCTAAAAGATGCCTTTGAAAAGATTTTCATCCTACTTGATTAAGCCAATTCCATTTTGAAAATGCTCAAACACAACTTATGTTTCCTTGTCCAAATGAAAGTCCTGTTAAATGATAAATACAAAAATTAGCATGATGAAAAAATAATACTAAAAAACTTAAGTGTGATGTATAGGTAAAATACTCAATGCTAGGTAAGTTAATTAGTGATAGTTTTATTTTAAAAATGTCACTTACCTTCTTGTTGAAGATTGTTATATTGCTTATGGCAGCATTTAGAATAGAAAGTAACATGTCTTCTTATTTTGTTTACTTAAAATTGTTGAGTCCCTCAAAGTCCAACATGACATACATGCACTCATTGCTTTGTCTCATAGTCATCCACACACCATCTATACACTACCACCTGCTACATCAAGAAGAGAACCTGAGATATGGTTCAAAAAATAATATTTTCCTCTACTCTATTTTCCCATGGATGATATCACCTTAACCTTACCCTCCCAATTGTTAAGAACAACATCATAGAAACTAAAGTGCATTTAATTAGCTAGTGATATGTTATTTTCATAATGCATATGAGGAGGAATCTCAAGTCCATCTCTAAGAGATATCATTTCAGTATTCTCTACATGAGCTATTTGAATAGGCACAAGGTAAAGAAGATTTTGTATCCATGGTCCCATTAGAATCTGTGTTCTTAATTCCATCAAATTAGATACAATTCTCTTAGATAACTGATTTAACTATTTTAGGAATAATGGAGTTTTATTCCTATTTTAGTTAAGGGACTGAATAAATAAATAAATAATATTACAATAATTACAGTCCTAATTTGTATATTTTATTTATCTTTTGTACCTTTATAAAAATAACAATAAATTAGGAGAAATATAACTTAGCTTAAAACAAGATGAAATGGCTATTACAGGGTCTGAAACTAGCTGTACAGGATTGGGATAGTGTCATAAATCCAAATTTAGATTTCATTTGGTGAAAGGATAGGACTAGCAAAAATAGGACACCCTGGGGTCTAGTGTTATTGTCCTCTTTTGTTGTTATTGTCCAAACTACTCACAGAGACCTAATTTTTCTAAGTTCTTTGTGTTGTTCCTATATGAGCCTACCTATGAAATTTCAAGTGTCGAATGTTGATGGAGTTCATTATAGATTTGTATTAATATTTAAACCCTAACCTCCATCATGCTTAATAAATGGGATTTAAATCACTTGAAAGGGGGGGTTAGTGTGTGTAAGATCCACTGAACATGTGATCCACACCCCTTATGTGGGCACGTTGTCTACATACCAATACTTTGAAGAGGGATCAAGCCATATGTAGTTGTCCCACTTGACGTGCTTTATACAATAGTGTAATGCAGATGTAAAAATGTCAAATTGAGTGTGCTTGAGGTGGATAGGGATTAGTGTTAGAGTTTGAATGTGTTTGTAGTTGTGTTAGGTGACTGTATGTACAAAATAGGAAAGTTTGCCTTAGTGGTTTGTTTGTATTCTTGCTTGCTTTATAAGAATTGTCACCTCCCTTTATAAATGAAATTTGAATGGGATTTTATAAGGAAATATTAGTCATGGGTTAAATGTATTCACATTATGCCGACATGATGAAGGATAAGAATTAAATGAAAATGATCATTTGGGCTCAAAATGTGATTGGATAAGAATGCCAAAAAAGGGACACCCTAGGGTTCAACACTATTTTTTAGGTATGACATTCTTGTCCTATAGGTTTAGGACCTAAGGGGATAGGATTGGCCTAGGAAATAGAGTTTAGCTAAGCTGGAATGAAGGTTTAGAAGTTTATGGATGACTAGTAATGAAATAAAAGGTGTTTAGAAGGGTCACGAGAGCATGTAAGGACATATGGATTGGGTGTCACAAGCCACACTCAAACTACCAATTTAAACATTTTATATGACTACATTGCCCCCCCCCCCCCATTATTCTAGTGATGAAGCAAAGTGAAATAATAGGATAAAAGAAAAGTAGAAAGTGTACCTGAACTTACCTATAAGGGTGAAGTCCATGAAGCTGTGTGATGTTGAGTGTGTATAGAAAAAGCACCTCATGAAGTGTAAATCTACAAGAGAAAAATAAAGAGTAGATCAGTTCTTACTAGATACATTATATCTAAAATAAGAATGTATAAAAGCTGGGTAAGAGAGAGAGGAAGATAAATGAATGAATACACCTCACTGGGTATGTAGACCAATATAAAACCTATTGTGTTATTGAATGATGCTAGATAACATTGGGTATGTGTTGAACTAAAATTAATAGCATGAATGGAGTTGAGTGCTCAGTTCCATAAGAGTGGCTTAAGAATACAAATATTGGCCCTTTGGCTCCATCATAGCCCACTAACTGAATCTATGTGATCATGTTTGTGTTAATTGATGTTTGGATTGTGTGTCCAATCCCTCTGAGTAGGTGGCTCAAGAATACAAAGGCTAGCTAGTCCTTTGGCTCCATCATTGCTCACCAACTGAAACTATGATATGATATCAGTATGAATGTGTGTCATATGAGATGGCTCTTGAAGCCCATGAATGCTTTATAACTTCGAAAGGTGGAGATTAGGCTTGTATGAAAGCCACTCCAAAATTGGAAACTAAGCTTATGTGGAAGCCACTCGAGAATGATGCCAACCACCTACAAATGGAATAAGGCACACAACTACTGAGAATACCTGGGTAATATACTAAACTTGAAAAGAAAAGAAGTTAAATGTGTCATGCACATTGCCTCCAATCACTAGTGTCTATAACATGGAATATAATCTAAAAGTTATACCAATTTCCCAATATGAAACTGGAAGTGAGATCCATCATGTCGTGCATGATTCACCCTATATCTAGATGCTTGAATAAAAAGTGTACTAAAACTATTGATTTTGAACTATAATGTAGTTGACAAAACTATGACTAAACTTACCTTTCTTTTTTATTCTATAAAATTTGGATTTTTTATCATGTGGATAGGAGAATTGAAAATATGACACCTTGGTGTCTGATGCTTTAGTCCAAGTCTAGCACTCTTATCCTTTGTTTTTTCTAATTATTTTTCTATGTTCATCACTATTTTCTTAGTCTATTCTACTTAGTTTGGGTTTTGGTTGCAATTCTGAGTTTTCTGAAACTAATTTTTGACCAATAGAGGTTTTGATCTCTGTGATAAAACCCCTATTTATTGCCCCTTTTTTTGAGGGCAGGAATGAATACCCTATAATGACTACCCTCAGAAGAAATATCCCTACAAGTGTGTTATGCTATGAAATACATGACATATCAATGATAATTGAAAAGATGTCTTAAGATATAACATAGTTTGTATTAGAGATTGTTATATCAACAAGGGTATGCCTAGATAGATATAACAACGTAATAACATGTGCACTATTTTGAATTGAAATTGGAAATGTTTGTTGTTAGTTATCATGGAGGGATGGAGAATGATGTCCATCATGGCATCCAAAAAGAAAGATAATGCATGATGTGGATCATGTCATTGAAAATAGTGAGAGTCAAATAAGCAACAAGCACATAAGGCAAGAAGTAAGAAGCATAAAAAAATGGCCAAGGGGATAAGAAAACAAGGGACATGGGCACATGTCACTCAATCTAAAAATCAAACATACAAGGCATGTTCAAATGCCACATACACATATAATTAGAAACAAGTAAGGTTTGCATAAGGGCCACAATCACATAGAAAAGTACAAACAAAAGACATTGTCAAATTTCCTAAGCACACATAAGAATAGAAGCAAAGGACATTGGCGAATGTCCTAAGGCACATATAAGAAACATGATAGGAACTAAGAAATGTAATCACATCTAGTTGTGTAAAGCAAAAAAGGAAGGCATGTAAATTGTATAAATATAATCGCATCTAACTAATCAAAGAAAGAAGTGAAAGTATGCAAGACATGTAGTATAAGACTAGGTAGATGCTAATTACACAAGTGTTATATGCTAGTGAATGCCGATAGAATAATCTATGTAAGCTAGTAATTAATGTACATCAACATGATAAGTAGAGTGTGTGGTATAGGAATGACATAACCTGGATGGTGTAGTCATGTAGAAGATACCCTTGGTTGGTTGATATATCAATGTATGTCTCAGATGTAGAAGTATGATTCCCCCTCAATGGATAGGGTGAACCAATCAAAGATCTGAGTGTCACTACACACACTAAAAGAAGATCAAGTGAAGCATAGTAATGTACATAAATCAACAAACAATAGCATAAAACAACAAAATGTAATTCTAGCATGGTAGTAGAAATGTAAAGCATGGATAATGCATAAAATTGAAATGTTTTTTATTTATTTGAATATTTTTTGGTATTTTGGAAACAATCTATATACAATAAATCATAAGGAGACTATGTATAATAAATTAAAAAAAGCTATGTACAATCAATCACAAGGAGACTATGTACAAGAAATTGAAAAGAATTTATATACAAGAAACTGAAAAGCAGATATGTACAATCAATCATAAGAACACTATGTAGAATAAATTGAAATGAATCTATGTATAATAAAGACTGGGAATAAATGATACTAATCAATTAGTCTCATGAGAGAATCCCTATCATGGTGTCTTGTATCGAAGAGAGGGATCATGTGTGATCATGAAGCATAATGTAATGGCTGAGACTATGACTTGGAAAGTTATGTATGTTGTAATTTCTCTAAAATATCTATAGTGGAAATAGAATATGGTGTCCCCCTATAAATCTAATAAGTGGATGTAGTTTTGGAGCTCTTAGGGACCCATTTGGTGATAGGAGAAGCTCTCTAAAAATATGCTCTATGAGTAGAGGCATAAGACTTGAATGATACTACTCTAGATGTGAATAGTGTAGCTAGAAACTATCTAGAGTCCTAAAACTATGGTTTCTCTAAAAGATGCCTCCATAGATGTGTATGAACTATTTGTGCTGGAGAGAAAGGCCTTGACTATGTCTGAATCTAAACTAAAAAAATTGTAACTGATGGAGAAGCTAAAATTAGTGATTGTAGAGTAGTAGATGGCTCTAAAGTGGGGAATGGTAACTCATATGGGACTCCAATAACTATAACAATTTGATTAACATGAATTAATTCCATGCATCTATGAATTATAGAAGGTACTGCATGAAGTTTTTGAATCCATGGTCAACCAAGTAACATATTGAAAAATCCTACACTAAGAATAATAACAAATGGTGTGGCCATGTGTGTTGGACCAACCTTTAGAGGAAGTAAAATCTCACCCAATGAACTCTATATGTGCCCACTAAATTTGTTTATAACTATGTCCATTATGGTAATATCCTACTCTGAATATCCCAAATGTTGTAGTAATATCATAGTGCACATGTTCACACTAGATTCATTATCTATGAGAACACTATGAATGGGAAGATGATTAATCTAAGATATGATAAAGAGTGCATGGTAATCCAAATCATCCTCAACTATCTCTTACTCTAAGAATGAGATGAAAGGTCTAGCTAGAACCCTAAAATTATACACACCAATTTTGTTGCTCAAAGGATATGACTCAATTGAAGGTGGTTGATACTTAGCTAGTGGAGGGTGTGTATAATATGCATGGTGAACACATGATGTATCCCCTGTATCTTGTTTAGAATGTTGTGGGAAAGGATTTGAGAATTTTTTTAAAGCCTTGTATTGTGTTTGATATGCCTGAGGAAGATCAACTAGAGTGACAATGTCAATAAGGTTGTCATCTATCAAGTCATGTATCTTGTGTTTCAAAGTGATGCATTTATTTGTTGTGTGGCCTAGTGCCCTGTGAAAATCACAAAATGCATTCTGATCATATCCCCTTGGAAGAGGATTTTTTGTGTCAATTTCTTGAATAGGAGAGAGAGATATGATGTTACATTCTAATTTCTACTATAAAACTATGGTTGGAAATACTGGTAGATTGTTAAAGGCTCACCAAGGAGGTGCTGATAAAACCACTCACTAAGGGGGATCTGAAGCTACATTAATTGTATGTTGATTTTGACTTTTTCTACCATTAACCTTTACTTTGTATGGGACTTTGTTGTTACTCTTGTTTGTTGTTTTTGATATTCTTGTGTACTTGAGTTTACCCATTAAAATTAATTTGACTTCCCTTTCCTTTAGCGTATGACATAACTCAGTGAAGGAAGAGAATCTTTTAAACAATATTGACTCATGAAAAGTTGGTAGAAGACTCCATTTGAAGAGATCCTATAATTCTTGACCAGCCATGGGGCTAGTCATTTTAGCCAAAATGGTCTTATATCGAAGAACATAATCTGTGAGATGCTCATTTGACGTTTGTTTCTATTTTACAACTTGGGCATAAGAAACCTTATCACCTGTGTTAATGTTGAAATGAGCTAGGACATGTCAGCTAAAGGATTGAATGCATTAATCGATTGATTTGGTAGACTATAGAACTATTATAAATCATAATCCTTTAGACTTTGTGGAAATAGATTGGTTAGTAACCAGTGATTCAGCTCAAATTCTAATCATGCTACATGAAAAGCTCTCAAGTGTGTCTCTGGGTCACCCTTGACATCATATAAAGTGAGCTTGGGTTGAACAAAACTTAGTGATAAGGGTGTAAGAGAAATATGATGTGCTAATGGTGTATGAAGTAGAGCAAAAGAATCCAAAGCCTGTGTTGGTCTAGAGGCACCTTACTCAAGATGTAGCACCTTGGATTGAAGAGATTTTATCTCTTGCTCAAGGGAAGCCACATCAAGAGACAAAGATATACTAGCAGTAACTGGTGGTGCCTCATAGGAAGGTTAGGCTGCTATAGCGGGTTATTCAGATATAGTCACCCCTATAGTATCATTTGCAATTGGCTAATATGAAGGAATGAAAGACTCAACTTGCTTAGCCTTTTTAATTTCCATGATAGATTGTAAGATAAGAGTATGATCTCAAGGCTATTCCTTGAGTCTTTCTCTAAAACTTTTTAGAATCAAGTCTTTGTCGATGACAACCTCATTATCAACAATAGGTAGAAGTATATCAAGAACCTGATGTGGTGGGTCATGAAAATTAGTGTGTGTGTATCATCATTGATATTCTCATATTACTCATTGTCAAAATTATCCTCATGGAAATTGGTGTAATCTGGATGTGTAAGATCTATATCAGGAAGATGAGTTGGTTGTTTATCCATGGTATTAGGTTGGGTTGAAGGAATCTAAGTGAATTCGGGAGGGTTTCCACTAAGTCTTCCACTTCATCTCAAAGGAAGAGATGCAAAGAGCTTAGGTGGCATAAGGAAAATAACTTGAATAATGAAAGAAAAGATTAAACCAATATAATCTAAACAATGAACTGAAATATGCATAAAAAGGATACAAAGCTCACAAACGTGTAAGGTGATACCTCAAAAGCATGGGACCTAGTATATGCAACAAAGGTTTGAAAGAAAATAATTTTTTTAAATTACTATGGTAAAACATTTTTTTAAATTAAATGGGAATTTTTTATTTAAATATGCAGGAAAAATCAAGCAAAATACCAGGACCTAGTATAGGCAACTAAGTTTGAATGAAATTATTTTTAAAATTACTATGGTGAATTTTAAAAATTAAATAGAAATTATGATTTAAATATGAAAGAAAAAATCAAAAAGTTACTGAGAAAATATCGGGACCTAGTATAGGCAACTAGGGTTTAAAAGAATTTTTTTCAATTACTAAGGTAATTTTTAAAAATAAAACATGAATTTATGATTTAAATATGCAGGAAAAATTTAAAAAATTAGCAAAGAATTTGTCCTAGGGTTTATAGGGTTTTTATGTGTAAATGAAGTAAGTCGAGTTCACCAAATGATTTAACAATTTTGAGAATAATGGAGTTTTATTTCTATTTTAGTTAAGGGTCTAGATTAATAAATCAGTAAATAATATTACAATAATTACAATCTTAATTTGCATATTTTATTTGTCTCTTGTACATTTCTAAAAATAGCAATAAATGAGGAGAAATATAACTTAGCTTAAAATAGGTTGAAACGACTGGTATATGGTCTAAAACTAGCTGTGCAAGATTGGGACAGTGTCACAAATCTGAATCTAGATTTTTTTGGGTGAAAGGATAGGATTGTTGAAAATAGAACACCCTGGGGTCTAATGTTTTTGTCCTCTTTTGCCACTATTGTCCAAACTACTCATAAAGACCTGATTTTTCTAGGTTTTTTGTGTTGTTCCTATGTGAGCCTGTTTATGAAATTTCAAGTTCTAAATTTTGATGGAGTTCATTTTAGAGCTATTTTAATCTTCAAAGCTTAACCCTCCATCATGCTTGATAAATAAGATTTGAATCACTTGAAAAAATTGGGGTTAGTGTGTGTAAGATGCATTGAATATGTGATCCACACCCCTTGTGTGGGCATGCTACCTACATACCAATACTTCAGAGATGGATCAAGCCATATGTAGTTCTCCCACTTGATGTGCTTTGTGAAATAGTGTAATGTAAATATAAAAATTTCAAATTGAGTGTGCTTAATGTGGTTAAGGACTGGTGTGAGATTTTGAATGTGTTTGTAGCTATGTTGGGTGACTATATGCAGAGAATAGGAAAGTTTGCCTTAGTGGTTTGTTTGTATTCTTCCTTGATTTATAAGATTTCTCACCTCCCTTTGTAAGTGAACTTTGAATGGGATTTTATAAGGAACTATTGGTTATAGGTTAAATGTATTCATGCTAGACCAACATGATGAAAGATAAGAATTAGATGGAAGTGACTATTTGGGCTCAAAATGTGATTGGATAAGAGTGCTAAAAATGGGACACCCTAGGGTCTTACACTATTGTTCAGGTATGGCACTCCTATCTTATAGGATCAAGACCTATGGGGATAGAATTAGCCTAAGAAATAGAGTTTGGTTGAGATGGAATGAAGGTTTAGAAGTCTATAGATGATCAGTAATGATAAAAAAGGTGTCTAAAAAGGTCATGAGATCATGCAAGAAGGACCTATGGATTGGGTGTCACAAGCCACACTCAAAATACCAATTTGGAAATTTTATATGACTACAATAACCATCTAACAAATTTATCTAATTTAAATTTCACCCTAAAAGATGAAAAAATATTTCCTTTGTTTAGATTTAGCCTTTGAACAACAGTCATCAAATACTGTGTGCACTCATTTTCATTGAAACTTCTAGTGGGATCTATCACTTGTACCAACACATTGAATAAAACATCCTTCTTAAAGTCTTTTGACAACATAGGGCATGTTGAAAATTTGTCAAAGATGTGACACACACACACACACACACACACACACACACACACACACACACACACACACACACACACATATATATATATATACATACTCTAATATCGCACATGATTGAGGAATGCTTAATTCTTCATATGACATAGAAACACTCTTTCCAATTTCTTACAACTATATAATTTCCTCATCTGGGGTAGTGATCAATATGTTGGAGAAAAATAAATTAGGAGTAGCTATATGATGAAAACAAGATGAATTTGTAATGAACTAAAGTTAACAATTTTCCTCTAAAGATCATCCAAACTTTTAGTAAACATATTCTAGTAAATACTCTAAAGATAGGACATAGAATCTGCCAAGACATATGCTTCCAACATAGTTTTTATCACATAGGATTGCACCTATCTTGATGTTGTAGCTTATTTTGTAAATATACAATGGAAAAACCTCCAAAACCATGGAACTTTGGCAAATTGAGGTTAGTCTCCAAAGAAGGCTGGATTCTTTTCACTAAATTTGATGCAAATTGATAAAATCTTAGTTTTGTGGAAATATTGGTCTTTAGTGATTTTGAATTCTAAACTAGGGTTTTGACTAGGAAAAAGGGTTGAAGAATTGAAATTTTTAGAAAACTAAAAATATGGTGATTTCACCAAATATTTTATAGTAGATTTCAATGCTTGCTTTGATAAACACAATAGAGAGGAAAATTATATTGAATTTATTTTAAAATAGACTTATATAAATGAGAAATAAGAGGTAGTATTTTAGTTATTTTTCAAAAAAAGGAAAAGGATCTTTATTTAAATCAAGAAATAACTTCAAGAGGGTGAAATACCACAGATGAATTTTCTTGTGATTGAAATAAAAGACAAATCTTTCACAAATAATCAAACAACTTGCACACACAAAGATTTCTCAAACAAGAGGTAAATCTTCAACTTTATTTCATTTGAAAGGTTACATCTTGTAGTAAATACCTTCAAAATGCATAAAATATAGCTAGCAATAAAAAGATAGATTGGACCATAAGGTCTTCCCATTTTTATACACAATTTCTCATAGATGAGATGTAGTTAACCAAACTTGAATGCCCAGTTGAAGAAAGTCATGTAAATCTAAAATGCTTCATGTAAAAGAGGTGATTTCTTCTATTTATATCATTTTTATATTTTTGGAGTGGATAAAAAATGGCATGTATGATCTGGGCATGATCTTTGTCATAACATGGCATGGTATGGCATGGATGGAACTGTTGGATCTACATGCAATGCTTCTTCATCTGGAAGTGGTTGAAAATAGCCTCTTCATGCAAATAGAGGCAACCACAATATAAATGGTCTTTTAAAATATAATATAACTTTGAAAATAATTCCAAGTTAGTTTTCCATGCAAAAAATCCAACTTACAAAACTTAAGTGACACTTTTACAATTTTTAAGTCTTTATTACTTTTTGCCAAAATGAACTGTGCAATTTGAACTTCATGATTTTGCACATTAATTCATGTAATTTTCCAATTTTAAATCAATATAATCATAAAGAGGGAGAAGTCATATTTCCAACACAATAAACTGCATTGAAAATGGAGCTACAAATCAAAAGATATGATTAAAAAACCAACATGCAGTCGTGTAGTTACATCAGCACATTCATAACATGTAAAAATTAAAAATCATAGCATAATATATGAGAAAAACCCATCATATCTTATATCCCCATAAATCTGTTAAAACGATGCTCAAAAGGGTATTTTTAGTTTTTTAAAATGATGAAAATAACCACTGTGACCTAGCCTCTAAGTGTTTTGTAGTAAAAAAGTTGGCTGAATGATAAATCTTCCTAGAAGGGTCACTTTGAACCATCATAAGTTTACACTGGTAACTCACATCACTATGTAACCAAGTGCATTATTTTCTCATGACATCATGGTAAAATCATGCCAATTTTCATGGAATTTGACTTGATTTGGTCCTACATATTCTCTCCAAATTTAGCTATTATAATGTTAAATTTGAATACAATTAGACTTGATTTGCTCCTGCACAATGGTGATTCAAAAGTGTTCACTGGGTAGATTTGAAAAATGGAAACACAAAAAATTGACTAATTATAAAATCAACTTAGAATCCAATTTTTGTAACTACATAGTTTGCATGTGGTAGTGAATTATCTACCATAATTTTTACCTGCATATTATCCTCGCATTTATATATTATCATGTTAAATTTTAAGGTAATTGGACTTCATTTGATCCCGCACAATGGTGTTTGAAAAGGGCTCATTGGGCAAATTTTGCACTTGGAAACACACAGAAATCTATGTACTAGGCAATTTTCATGGATATGTATCTTTCAAGTGAAGAATTATTTTTTGAGACCACCTTCATCATTATATTTTCCTAACATTTGTCTAACCTCATATAATTTTTGGATAGAAATTAGTATGATTTAGCCCTACCAAATTACTCCCAAAAAGTGTTGTGCAGGCTGATTTGGCACTGAGAACTCTAAATGCTAAATCTTGCAAATTTGAAACTCTCCACATTTTTCTTGAAAACTTTGATTGATAAAGGTGTAGAAAGGTCATATATAATACAAAAGGTTAATTAACAGTTTCTAATGACCACTTTAATGAATTTTCAAGATAAATTACTGACTTACAAGATTGACATGATATACAAAATTTCAAATGGTAAGGGTGATAATTTTGACCTATGAGTTCAAAATTCTCAACATTTTGATGACTCAACTAGGAAGCATACCTATTATGCTTGAGAACCAAAACCCTTAAGCAATCTATTGGGATTAGAGTTTTAGAAGCATCCAAAACTCTTCACATTCTAAAAATGCAAGACAGTTGTAACTTGCCTGACCTTACGTCTGAGCCAACCTTTTAAAATTGGAAGTACACCTCCATAAAATGAGGAAAGAAAATAACACAAGCTATGCCATAGGTACTTAGAAGCAGGTAATAACTACTAAATCTATTTACAATGTGTGTACAGGCACTTGGAAGAAAGAAACATCTAACCTAGTACCCTAAACTAACCAATGAAAAGTCCATCTAAATAAAGCCATTGATTAGCTGTACAAAATAACTTCCCTTTCTTAATAATATAATATGATTTAAATTTTTGAGGGCAACCAACCAAATATGAAGGAGTGAATATTCAATAAATTAATGATATACTTCTCCAATTATAAGAACATAAATAAACTCACTTACCCAATATGATTGGCTAAACATAAAACTATCTTAGAGTGGATAGGCAAGCTAATCCTACTCTTTTTTATGCTCAATTTTGTGCTCTAAATTAAGCACAACATGTGATGGTTCCTCCTTTCTAGCTTCCAACTGAGCTAGGTACTTGATAGGGCATGCTCTCTTCAAGAAAAAGTTTGAGCAATCAAAATTGCCCTCCCTTATTCTTTTTTCTTCTCCATCATCATGTTAATTGGAATGCACCTACCTAAGTGATTGAGTTGGGAACACATCCAATTCCTCTTTTTTTCTTGATACTCATGGTTTTCCCATTTAATAGATGTTAGTTTAATGTTAATGCTCAAATAAAATTCCTCTAGTTCATCCCAAAATAAATCTTCCTCTAGCTGCTCTTCACTCTTCTACATGAGAGGCCACATTACAGCTTCATGACCAAACTCATCTTATTCCATATTAAATGGAAGCTCATTTATCCAAGAGAGTTCCTCATCATCTCATCCCTGCACACTACCCTGCTGTGTAGGCTGATTTTGTTTATCCTCTTCTTGGAGCAACTTTAAAATTTCTGATTTAGTGGCACAAAGAGGGCTATCACTGATGATTTCCTCATCATACTTACTTGAAATATCCTCTTCCTCCTCTAAATGGTCTTCAGTTTCCTTCCATACAACTGGTCTTCCTTTGAAAAGAGAGATGGTGGGAGGGCAAGAGGTTTCAATTGGTGCAGAGGAAGGGGATTTTACAAGGTTGGGCATTGTGAAGTTAGGATACATAGTCTAAGAAGGCTACCATGACTGTGCTTAGGGTTTTTGAGGAGGAATGGGGGTAGTCTATTTCATATAAGGGGGGCCTATTAAAATTGGAACTTTGAAATTAGGGGATTTAATTGAAAGCGTAAAGGATTTATCTTGTCTGAAGATAGGAAAGGGAAGAGTGGAAGTGGTTGGTTACAATTTAATATATTGCATCTATGCAAGAAACTTATACACCTACTCCTCATTATCTATGATCTTCCTAGACAATCACTCTCCTTCATATCTACATTATCCCATCACCTCCTATTTCTATGTGTAAGCTTGATAAACAAACTCTTCTTGATAACTACTATAGTCCTCTCTTTCAATCTCCATCAATTGTCTCTAGAAATCAAGATGTATATCACTGATGCTCTTTTTGGGCTGATTAGGAGGGTAATAATATAGATTGGGAGCAAGGTATCCTTCTTGAGGCTAGTCATAGGTGCAAACAAGTTTCTAATAAGGATGAAGTGGGGTGTACGGGAGGTAATTATTATGAAAATGAAGATATCCTATGGTGACAAGGTTATCTAAGATAAAACTAGTAGCATTTTCAGTCTGATATGGATGGTCTGAAGGAATAGAAAATGCATTTTGACAAGTATGATAGGAAAAGGCATATTTTCCATGATAGCTCGACATATTAGAGCATTCAAATAAGGAACAATCAGGTCTACCTTTTCAATAATCATTGCATACCAACAGAGTCACCATGTGATTAGATTAATTCAAAAGAATGGAAAAGACCAAGAATATCACCTAAACCCTGATCTTTGATAGTATGTAAGAGCTTGGACTGCTTGAACTAGTAGATTTGATCTTTGGAGTCACCATGGTGTTGAATAAACTGCCCTGAATGGAAAGATACACTAAATAACACACCAAAATCCTTCAATGGATGATGTAAGGATTATCAAATTTGAGGCCCACTAGGCATGCCAAAAATTGTTATCATATAGGATTGCACATATCTTGATTTTGTATCTTGTTGTGCAATTTCCTAATGATACAATAGAAAAACCTCCAAAGATGTGAGACTATGGAAAATTGAGGTTAGTGTCTAGAGAAGGCTGACTTCCTTTCACTAAATATGATGCAAACTAATAAAATACTAGTTTTGTGGAAATCTCACTCTTTAGTGATTTTGAATCCTAAACTAGGGTTTTGACTAGGAAAAAGGGTTGAAGAATTGAAATTTTCATATAATTGAAAATATGGTGATTTCACCAAATATTTTATAGTGGATTTTAATGCTTTATTTGATAAACACAATAGGAGGAAAATTATATTGAATTTATCTCAGCATAAACTTATACAAATGAGGAATCAAAGGCAGTATTTTAGCTATTTTTCACAAAATAGAAAAGGAACTTTATTTAAATCGTGAAATAACTTCAAGAGGGTGAAATCCCATAGATGGATTTTCTTGTGACTAAAATAAAAGACAAAACTTCCACAAATAATTAAATAGCTTAAACACATAGAGATTTCTCAAACAAGAGAGTCAAATCTTCAACTTTATTTCACTCTAAAGGTTACATCTTGTAGTAAATGCCTTCAAAATGCATAAAACATAACTATAAAAAAAATAGATTGGGCCATGGGGTCTACCCACTTTTATACAAAATATCTCATAGATGAGATGTATTTAACCAAACTTGAATGCCAAGTTGAATAAAATCATGCAAATATGAAATATCTCATGTAAAAGAGGTCAGTTCTATTTTTGGCATTTTTGGACATGTGAAGTGGATAGAAAATGGCATATATAAGCTAGGTGTGATCTTTGGCATAACATGGAATGGTTGAAACTTTTGGATCTCCATGCAATGCTTATTCATCTAGAAGTGGTTGAAAATAGTCTCTTCATGAAAAAAGAGGTGCCCAAAATAGAACTGGTATTTTAAAATAAAAGATAACTTTGAAAATAATTCCAATTTATTTTTCCATGCAAAAACCCCAAATTGAAAAAATTAAGTGATACTTTTACAACTTTTAAGTCTTTATCACTTTTGCCAAAATGAAACATGTAATTTGCACTTCATGATTTTACACTTTAATTAATTCATGTAATTCTCTAATTTTAAATTAATATAATCATAAAGAGGGAGAAGTTAGATTTATAATGAAACAAATTACATCAAAAATGGAGCTTCAAATCAAAATATATGATTAAGAAACTAACACGTAGTCACATAGTCACATCAACACCTTCAGAAGATGGATAAATGAAAAATTGCAACATAAGATATGAGCAAAACCCATCATATCTTATATCACCAAAAATATCTTAAAACAACACTCAAAAGGGTATTTT
Organism: Torreya grandis; assembly: GCA_037957365.1. Lineage (NCBI taxonomy): Eukaryota > Viridiplantae > Streptophyta > Pinopsida > Cupressales > Taxaceae > Torreya > Torreya grandis. The sequence goes on along the minus strand of JARHVA010001959.1, from coordinate 2,707,098 downwards.
TAGTTTTTTTAATGATGAAAATAACTATTGTGACCTGCCCTCTGAGTGGTTTCTGGTAAAAAAGTTGGTTGAATGATAAATCTTCCAAGAAGAGTCACTTCACACCATCATAACTTTTCACTGGTAACTCATGTAGTTATGAAACCAAGTGCATTACTTTCTCATGACATCAAGGTACAATCATGCCACTTTTCATAGAATTTAACTTGATTTGGTCTTGCATATTCTACCCACATTTGGATATTATAATGTTAAATTTTAATGTAATTGGACTTGATTTGTTCCTGTGTAATGGTGTTTGAAAAGTGCTTACTAGGCAGATTTTGCACTTGAAAATGCACAAAAATCTACGTATTGGGAAATTTTTATGGCTGCATATCTTATAAGTAATGAATAATTGTTTATGACCACCTTCATCATTGTATTCTCCTAACATTTGGCTACCCTCATACAGGTTTTGGAGAGAAATTGTCATGATTTAGCCCTGTAAAATTGCTCCTGAAAAGCATTGTGCAAGTTGATTTGGCACCGAGAGCTCTAAACCCTAAAGCTTACAAATTTGAAACTCTCCACATTTAACCTAATAAGTTTGATTGATAAATGTGTAGAAATGAAATATAAAATACAAAAGGTTAATTAATGGTTTATAATGACCACTTTAAGAACTTTTCAAGACAACTTACAAGACAAACTGACATGACATGTGAAGTTTTGAATGGCAGGGGTGATAATTTTGACTTCTGAGGTCAAAAATGTCAACAAAAACATGAGAAATTTCATTCATATTCATATTCATAAGATTGATATCTAAAATCCCATGGTCTCTTACTTCTAAACAATCATGAAATACAATTAAGAAATGTCCATCATTTGAAATGCATGCTTTTATTGTGGGACAAGAAAGGGAAATGTGTCTTGGTTTCATCATTGGCTTTAGGTGGAGTTCAACCACTCTAACCTTATTGGTGTCATCCACTAAAATTATTTCCTTCTTTTCAAGAACTAAATGCATCCATATAATGTTTTTGATTCCAAAATATTCTTCCATATCCACCTCAACACTTATCCAATCTATATTATGAAATGCCTCATCAGATCTATACACTTTAATTTGATAAATAGTTCTATCATAAAGTGCAATAAATTGATTAAGTTCATCTACTATCAATAGAGCAAATCCCCTCCTAAATGTATGAATAGGATTATTATTATAAATATTTGTGTTGGAAGCGTAACCATTGAGAAGGGGGGAGTGAATCAATAGATCTTAAAAATTTCTCATAATTCTTTAGTTTGTTAGTCATGCATCAATACAAAATCCATAGAGAAATAAAATCACAACAAATAACGTAAATACATTACACATTATATAGGTGGGAAACACTTAAAGGGAATAAAAACCACAATGATCACTATATGGACTACTTGTCATAAAATAGATATGAAATGAGTGAACAAGACTACTGAGCACCCACTCAGCCTGAGGCACCAACTTGTTAGGAAGCACCAACTCCCTGATTTATAGATACCAATCTACAGGAGGCTTCAAACCCCTTTGCCAATCACCAGCTCAGCTACTTCAAATCATCCACCATTCTCAGTTGTTTCTATAGATAAATGATGGTACAATTTTTCTCTCTCTCTACTTATCAACATCACATTTACTCTACTACGTTTATACTTATCAATCAAATAGATAAATTAGACTCTCTTTCTCTCTATTTTTTATTTTTAAAGACTCTATCATCTCTACTTTCTCTGCTCATTTATATTAGCATATTTTGTATGAATCATTCGATGATTTCATACACATGCCTCTATCACCATCAGTTCCTCAATGGACCTTTGCTTTGATCCTTAGCAAATATTTATTCTCTATTTTCAACTTCAAAAGGATAATTTGAGCTTACCTATATACAAGACAGTACTTAATAGTATCTTGGAGTTTAGCCAAACACAACTCTATAGTTGGTTATATTATGATTTATTCTCTTTTTCAAGCATAATTCCAATTAGATTATATAGAATCTCACTCACATAGGTCAGCTTGACTAAAATAAAGCTAGGATAGACCTATAAAACATTAAAATACATTTAGTGACAACCTTATGAAGTCTGTAGTAGTCTTGATTTAGTTTATAGAAGCTCTGATGCATTTCATAGCACCCCTGATGCAATCCATATCAAGCCTAATCTAATCCATAACAAGCATGATGCAATCCATAACAAGCCTGATGCAATCCATATCAAACTTGATATAATCTATAGCATGCTTGATTTAGTCTATAGCATGTATAATACAATCCATAGGATTCCTGATGTAGTTCATATCATGCTTGATGCAGTCTATAGCTAACCTAATGTAGACTATATCAAACTTGATGTAATTTATAGCAAACTTGAAGCAATTCATAGCAAACCTGATGCAGTGCATAGCTACTCATAGAAATTCCTTGACATAAATGAGCATATTCTTTACTAAATAGAAAACCCTTTGACATTAATGATAGTATCTCAACAAACTCCCCCTTTGTCACTGATAACAAACCTTTAGAAGATGATGACTTGAGTATATTTTATCACTCAATGAACATAACTTTACTCTAGAATATGACCTTAGTTTACTTTATTAGCTAAATATACTACTACACTATTTCTCCCTTAAAATAGTTAGCTTGATAATTCTCCCCCTTTGACATCAATGGCAAAGGGTTGCACAACCTGAAATATATTTGATCCTTAAACAAAGTGCTACTTCTTCAAAACTAATAATATCCATCTTCAATTCCCTGATGAAAATTCCATAAACTTCTCCTTATAAAATTGTAAGATAATACTTATTGTCACTTGAATATCTTCTGTCATAGACTCTTGACTCTTGATCCTTAGAGCTAAAAGATACCAAAAGATTAACTCCCCCTAATTAGATACCTTTCTTAGTAACTGATAGAATAAGGAATTACTCCCAAATCTTGCTTTAATAACTTAAATGTTTCCCTTAGAAGAGGTTTTGTAAAATTTTCTACAACTTGTTCTTTTTTGGCTACATACTCTAGTTTGATAATTTGATCAGCTATATGATCCCTTAAAAAATTATACTTGATTGGAATATGCTTAGTCCTATAATGTATGACTGGATTCGTAAAGATGTTAATGTCACTGGAATTGTCACAAAATATAGAAATTAGACTATCATTCTTGATCTTAAAGTCACTCAAGGTTTATTTCATCCATAAAACCTATATGCAACATGATGTTACCACTATGTACTCAACTTCAGTTATGGACAAGGAAACTGATGGTTGTATCTTACTCAACCATGACACAAAACTCTTTATAAAAAAGAATACACCATCACTTGTGCTCTTTTTGTCATCAATGTTCCTTTCTCATTCTACACTAGTATATGTTATTAGATTTAAATCCTTACCTTTTGAGTACCACAAACAAAATTTCATGGTACCTTTGAGATATCTGAATATCCTCTTGACTACTTGTAAGTTTGTCTCTTTTGGTTTTGCCTGAAATCGGGCCACTAGACCTACTACATACATGATATTGAGTCTTGATGTAGTAGTATACAAAATAATTCTAATCATATATCTATACAAGGTCTGATTGACTTCAGACGATTTATCTTCTTGACTCAACTTGCATCTTATTGTCATTAGAGTACTTACTAATTTATAGTCTTTCATATCAAACTTCTTCAACATTTCCTTAATGTACTTAGTTTAAGAGATGAATATTCCCTTATCTAATTGAACTAATTCCAATCCAAGAAAAAATGATAGCTCCACTAACATATACATCTCAAATTCTTGTTGCATTACTTCTAAAAACACCTTTGACATCTTTTCATAGCCACTATGAATTAGGAACATCAAGTAAAAAGAAGCCAATTTTATGTTTTAGTCATTAATGGTCAAAAGTGGCTCAATTTTGAATTTAATGTGATTCAAGGGAACTTTTAAGGTTCATTAAATGTATTTGAGGACATATGGAGTCCCTAAGAATCATAGGAGTCAGTTTGAGGGTGTTTGGAGTTTTACCTCCAAAACCAAGAATTTGAAAATTCAAATATTCAAAATGAATCTAGAAGGGTCATTTACATGTTTGTAATGTTTATATGATCCAAGTGAGATTAGTAAGTCATGTAAAGGGTCATTATAAGTATTATATTTTAATGCAAAAGGTGGAAGCCATGCAATTGTTTAGTAGCCCTTACCCATATGTTGGCTTCAAGATAAAAGAAGTTGTTTTGTTACTTACATAACCAACCTTGAACTTGGTAAAGTAGATAATGATACATGAGCTTGGGAGAAGAGGATATGGTGTATAGGAGATATATCTCCAAGAAAGAGAGAGAAGAGGACGCTTAAAAAAGTGGATGGAAAGCATAACTCCTCAAGAAGGATTCAAGTCCATGAAAGGAGTATATTGTAATAGATAATAATGTTTAAATAAAGAAAAATGGATTGATTTATGTGCTCTTTTCATTTTTTATTAATTAAATAGTTTCTTATTATATTTAATAAGCCTTAATTCCATGACTATATTCATATTGGTGTGTAAACTACAAGTTAAGAAAGATTTTAGTTCACAGTCAAGAAGGAAAGATTTGAACCATTGTCTGAGAGTAAGGAGATCATTTGTTGTGTATTATATTTGAAGGTTTCAAGAGCCTTATAGGTCCCTAAATTTATTGGTGAAAATTTTAAACAAGAAAACTCAGAATGAGTAATCTATTTGTACACCCTTGTTCACAGTGTTGGCCATTCAAGGTATGCAAAAAATAGTTATTTTAGAGAGGTAAGTATGATTACATTTGAGATGAGAGATATTTATGTCCAATAGATTGTTTATTATAAACATATGGGGCTCATTTTGATCCAAAACTTGGAATTTTTGATTCACAAATATTACAAGAACATGAAAATAACACAGTAACAATGAATTCTCTGAGAAGAGATGTTTTATTACTCAAAATTACAATACAACTATATGCTTATGTATGGGAAGAGATGGCTCATTTACATTTTTGGTTAAATATTAATTTATACACATTTTAAAATTAGGAGGATGTGTAAGGTCACCAATCTCAATGGAGATTAAGTGCTTCGACTTCCATGATTTAAAACAATACAAAATTCGAGAAATTACTATTTTTAGACTACACTACTAAAATTGAAATTTGGGTCACTTTCATTAGTTTTCTAGGGTCAAAAACCACTGAGAAATCTCTATGCTATCTCACCTCATTCTCCTCATTCTTAGTTTTCCAAAGGTTCAAATGGGGAGTCAATTGGAGCTACGGTGCAAAAGTTATGGCTCCCAGAAGTTCCATCATCAATTGGGGTAGAACTATCACCCAAATTGTCACCTAAATTATTTCCTGGATCACTTTTGTATAGAATAAAACTTTTTATAAGGATCAAGTCTTGTTGGGTAATCAATACCATATTCTATAGTCAAGAAACCCTATGTGTAGGGAATGAAGGAATGAAGTCACATTGTGAAAAGAAGAATTAAGGTTGTTTGTATGAGTGTTGATATGGAACAAGGAGAAGAAAATTTAGTAAATTTACCTTAAATATTTGAGATCACTTCAGAGGAAAATCTAGTCATTAAACTTAATACAATCATACTCAGTTTTGCCCCTATTTTTACAATCTACAAACAAAGGGAGGGAGAATGATCATTACAAAGTGGATGGATATGGTTTCAAGTGAGTTTTATATTTTAAAAAGTGGATGAATCATGTGGAATGACCTAGGTATTTTTTAGAAGGTATGAAAGGGGAATAGTCTATGGAAAACCATGCACAGTCACTGAAAGAGTGCAAATGTGATTGAGTCTTATTAATTCTAAGCCATTAATGTATTCAACTAGTCTTAAAACCTCTTGGAAGAGTTTTAGGAGATAAAAACTACCTTTTGAATTAAATTTTAGATTTTTAAAGGTTTTGGAACTTTAGTTATCTCATTTTGTAATCCCATAGGTCTTTGTAGGACTAGATACACCCTAGATTAGGGTTTTGAAGATTTTGAGATATCCAACCCAGGAAAAATCCTATAATTTTATAATCTGACTTTTTGTATCATATATAAAGAGAATGAATTGGTTTAGGTCTCATAGGGTATTCATTATATGGATTTTAGAGCTATTTCAAGAATAGAGAGCTAAATAGGCCTAAAAGAGAGGCAGTTTCTTAAGGAAGTGCTACCTAGAGAAAGAGTTAAGTCATGAAAATTTGAAAATATATCAAAGGGGATAGATTAAGACTAGAAAAGTGATTACTTCATGGTAAAAGTTCTTAGACAAATAAACAAAGAGAAAAGGCTCAAAAAGGCCTTTTAGCTTTGGGAAGGCATAGTAAGCATGTTATGAAGAAAAGGTTGTTAAAGGGTGGTCCAGAAGTTAAAGGGGTTAAAATAGATAAGATATGAATATTTGAGACCATCCATGACTAAAGGTTATGCTGATGAAGCCTGTAACAAGAAATGATCATTATAGACCTAGAGGTTGGTTACCTAGTAAAAGCTAGTATAAGCATATGAAGAAGGTTGTGAATGAGATGGATAGAAGGAGTTAAAGGGTGAGTGGTGACTGTATGGATATAGTTCAATACCATTAAGGAAGTTTTAATAAATGGTACAAAGAATAAGTACTAAATAATTTAAGGTTTAAGGCCTAAGAGTCAAAGGAAGAGTTGGATTGTGGAAGAAGAATTCAATCAAACCATGGTAAGTAAAATTGATCAGTTGTATTGAGTACTAGACAATGATGTTATTGGATACTTCTCCCCATGACTCTACATCATTTGGTATTAGAGCAAGGTGAGTATTTGGTTTCATGTATCTTAAGTTATTCAAGCTTGTGATTTGAGATGAATGCATAATGCTATGAGGTATGCATGAGAAATAACCTTGCAAGGTTTTGATGGAGAATAAGGTTGTAGGTAAGATCTATTGAGTTCATAATTGAGGAAGATAAAAGTGATAAAGAGAAACAATATCCCAAAGGTCTTATGAGAAAGGAATAGAAACTAGTCTAGAAAATACTAGAAAAGATAGATTGAAAAGAGAGCATAGGAGCTCCAAGAGACGAGAAAAGATAAAAGATAAAAGAATCTAAAAAATATTTAAGGAGGTTAAGAAGAGATCGTAGATAAAGGACTAAAGGAAGAGGAAAGGCCCAAAAGAGGTTTAAGAGGTAGGGTTGATATACTTGCTAAGAGATAGAGAGAGAAGTGGAAGACATAAGAAGAGAATGGGGAAAGGTATAGAGAGGATAGAGCTCATGATGAAGCTCATAAGAGAAAAAAAGATCCAATGGACTAGTTGGAATGTGAGAAGAAAGGTGAGGTGGACACTAGAGTCACTTGTGAGAAGAATAAGGCACAAGAAGAGTGTATTGAATAATGAGAATAAGAAAGAGAGAGAATCCCAAAGAGGCATGAAAAGATAAATGTTTCCAAGTGATCAAACATAAATATAGGTATAAAAGAGGGTTCTCATTGAAGAGATCAAGAATAAGATAGAGGTGTCAAGAAGAGCATATGAAGATGAAGACAAAAAGAGAAGATGGACAATGCCTATGCCAAATACATTCAAAGAGACTATATGGTCTCTCATTTTGTATGCTAACATTGCTTTCATGTTTGTGTATGTAGGTATGAAGAAGAAATTCGATAAGGCCAAACATGAGGCCTCAAATTTGATGAGAAATGGGCCAAGAACACTACCCATTAAGTGACAAGAGAATGACAAGAATAAAAAATCTCTTAAAGAAGCCAAAGTGTTGAAGATTGAGAGCCTTCCACATGTAAAAGATTAAGAGGAAGAGAAATTCTATGATGCATTTCCATATATAGTAGTTGAAACCAAAGAAATAGTGCACAAGGAAGATATGAAGGTCACCCAATAAGATATTGAAGAAGAGATAAGCTTGTAGCAGTTGCATTTGGAGGTAAATAAATGTTTGAACATTGATTTTGATTGCATATGTGATAGACAAATGGCTAAAATTCAGATTGAGAGAAAGAAGGACAAATTTCAGCCCTCATGGAGATCACAAGTACATTGATATATATGGCTTAAGTGGCTTAAACAAGCAGGTAAAGAGAAAAAAGAGGAGAACCTAAAATAAGAGGTTAAAAAAGGCAAAGGCATAGGTGAAAAACAAGCACAAGTGTGGAGACAAAGCACAAATGGAAAGGTACGTCAAGTTGGCATGGTAGAGAACAAAAACATGAAGCATGAAAGATATTAAAAAAGAATCAAATGGTAGAAAAAGAAGGTATAGGGCATAAAATGGGTGGAAAAATACATGAAAAGATCACAAGAGGATCCTATTGCAAGTGTATTCTAAGAAACCATGGAGATTGAGGAGGATGGAAAGGCCACAAAGCAAGCAAAAGAGTTGATGCATGTAAACCAAGCAAATGAGATGAAGGTACATACATGTATGTAAGAAAATGAATGAATTAAGGAAGCTAAGTTTTTTTTATATTTGTTTTCCAATGTGGCATATGATGACATAAGTGAATTTGATTCTAATGATGAAGACATATTGTATATGGAAACCATTGCCTTGATGAATGAGTGTATAGCAAAGCAAGATAAGGATGAAGCAGCTCAAAGAATTCTTGAGAAGCATGGTATGCAGCATGATAAGGTTTATATGACTCTCACAAATGAATTATTCCAAGGAAAAGACAAAGAACAAGTTGCGCAAGTTAGTAAAAAATAGTGTGGACCAAGATTTGATGAATATTGTGGAGAGTTAGATGCACTCAAGTTGCAAGAAGAGTTGGAGATGTTGGAAGATATATGAAGTCCATTTAAGGGGCTGAAATAAGGTGACTTATAGTAATAAAATATCAAAGTTAATCTCCAAGAAACATCAAGAGAGGAGCAACAAAGAGAAGCACAAGAAGTTGTACAAATAGGCAAGCAAGTAAACAAGTAAATGGGGTATGAGCAAGTCAAAAAGGTGAGTTAATCAGTGGGTCAAGATAAATCTGAGTTTTCATTTGATAAACATTAATATGGAAATCCCAAAATAGGTCAAATCATATTGTACTATGATGAGGATGAGTGGAACAAAAAGTTACTTTTGCATGGCGAGCAAGGTGATAGGAAAAGACATAAAAATGTGAAGGAATGTGAAGTAGAGGTAGAAAAATAAAATATGATGAATAAAATGATAAAGGTTGAGATGAATCAAAGGTCATTATATCCCAGAGAAGAATATTATAGCATGGACAAGGAGCAAAGATCACTAAACAAGCAAGCCAAAAGTGAAAATAATGAGGAAGCAAGTCATGAAACAATCATGAGGAAAGAGAATAAGGTCTATGGGGTTGCAACTGAGTATGATAAATGACAAATTCACATGGAAAAAGTGGTAAATGCATAAAATATAGATCTATAGCAGTTGGAACACTTCATATAAATGGAATATGAATGGACAAAAAGTCTAGACAGATCCAAGAAGAGGACAAGTAAGATTTTGGTAAGCAAGAAGGAGCAAAGAATCAAGATTAGAAATCAATTGAAAATTGAAGGACACTCAAAAAACCAATTATAAATAAAATAATAAATTTAGAGGCTCAAGTTTTCTCCCTCCTTGGGAATATGATACAGGAGCATTAAGCAAAAAGAAGCCAATTTTATGTTTTAGTCATTAATGGTCAAAAGTGGGTCAATTTTGAATGTAATGTGAGTCAAGGGACATTTTAAGGTTCATTACATGTATTTGAGGACATTTTGAGTCCCTATGAATCATAGGAGTCAGTTTGAGGCTGTTTGGATTTTTCCCTCTAAAACCAAGAATTTGAAAATTCAAATATTCAAAATGAATCTAGAAGGATCATTTTCATGTTTGTAATGTTTATATGATCCAAGGGGGATTAAGAAGTCATGTAAAGGGTCATTATAAGTCTTATATGTTAATGCAAAAGGTGGAATTCATGCAATTGTTTAGTATCCCTTACCCATATGTTGGATTCAATAAAAAATAAATTGTTTTGTAAATTTCGTAACCAACCTTGAAGTTGGTAAAGTAGAGGATGATATTTGAGTTTTGGAGAAGAGGATATGGAATATAGGAGAGAGATTTATAATAAAGAGAGAGGAGAGGAATCCTAAAAATGTGGATGGAAATCAAAACTCCTTAAGAAGGATTCAAGTCCATGAAAGGACTATATTGTAATAGAGAAGAATGCTTAAATCAATCAAAATGGCTTGATTTATGTGTTCTCATTCATTGTGTATGAATTAACTATTTTCTTATTCTATTTAATAAGTTTTAATTCTATGACTATATTCATACTGGTGTGTAAACTACAGGTTCAGAAGGACTATAGAGCACAGTCAAGAAGGAAAGATTTAAACCTTTGTTTGAGAGTAAGGAGATTATTTGTTGTGTATTATATTTTAAGGTTTCAAGAGGCTTATATGTCCATGAATTTATTTTTGAATATTTCAAACAAGAAAACTTAGAAAGAGCAATCTATTCTGACACCGCTATTCATAGTGTTGGCCGTTCAAGGTATGCAAGGATCAATTATTTTAGAGAGGTAAGTATTATTAAATTTGAGATGAGATATGGTGATGTTAAATAGTTTATTTATATAGTTTATTACAAACATATGGAGCTCATTTTTATAGGAATAAACCTACTAGAAGGATCAAGTCTTGTTGTGTAATCAATACCTTGTTGTACAATCAATAAACCCTGTGTGTGGGAATGAAGGAATGAAGTCACATTGTGAAATTAATAATGAAGGTTGTTTGGATTATTTTTGATATGGAACAAGGATAACCAAATTAAAGAAATGTCCCTTACATATTTGAGAGCACTTTGGAGGAAAATCTAGTCATTAAACTTAATACAATCATACTTAGCCATGCCCTTGTTTTCATAGTTTGCAGACAAAGGGAGGGAGAATGATCATTGAAAAGTGGATGGAGATGGTTTCAAGTGAGTTTTATATTTTAAAAATTGGATTAATATTTTTCAATGACCCAGGTATTGTTAAGAAGGTATTAAATGGGAATATTCTATGGAAAACCATGCACAATCACTAAAAAGTGCAAATGTGACTGAATCTTGTTGATCTAAGCCATTAAGTTATTCAACTAGTTATAAAAACTCTTATAATAGTTTTATGAGATTAAAAAATTAATTTTGAAATAAATTTTATCTTTTTAAAGGTTGTGGAACTCTAGTTATCTCATTTTGTAAGCCCATGGGTCTTTGTAGGACTAGACAAACACTAGATTAGGGGTTTGATGATTTTGAGAGATACAACTATGGAAAAATCATATAATTTTGTACTATTACTTGTTTTATAATACATAAATATAATAATTTGTTGGGATTTGAGAGGGTATGTATTGTACACATTTTAGAGCTATGTCAAGAATAGAGGGCTAAATAGGCCTAAAAGAGAGGTAGTTTCTTAAGGAAACGATACCTAGAAAAAGAGTTACGTCATGCAACTTTGCACATATATCAAAGGGGATATATTAAGAATATAAAAATTATTAATTCTTGGGAAATTTTCTTAGATATATCAACATAGAGAAAAGGCTCAAAAAGGGCTTCTAGCCTTGGGAAGGCATAGTAAGCATGTTATGAAGAAAAGGGTGTTGAAGGGTGATCCAAAAGTTAAAGGGGGTTAAGATAGATAAGATATGACTATTTGAGACCATCCATGACTAAAATATATGTTTATTAGACCTATAATAATAAATGATCACTATAGACCTAGAGGTTGGTTACCTAGTAAAAGCTAGTGTTAGCATATGAAGGAGGGTGTGAAAGGAATGACTTATATAAGCTAGATAAGGAGTTGTCAGCCACTAGAAAGAGGTTAATCCTATCAAGAAATGGTTTGAGGATAACAAGACATAGGTACATATACAAATATACTATTAAGACCTCATCAAAAGTTAAAGATTTGAACTAGAAATAGAACATTGAAGATCAAATCAAACAAGATCAAGTGACCAGTTGGATTGGGTTTAAAGTCAGATGATGAAATTTATGAGGATTTATACCCATGCCTATACATCACACTACCAAAAATAATATCTTAAACATAAAAAAATATGATTAATTTATGCTCACCTTCTATTTTGATGTAAATATTACTATCAACAACACCTCTCTTGAAACCCTGATCAAGCAAGTATTTGTCAAGTATTACATACCACGCTCTAGGGGATTTATTTAGCCCATATAATGCTTTTTTCAATCTACAGAAATAATCTTTATTTATTTATAAATATAAACCTTCATGTTTTTCTATATACACTTTTTCTTCTAAATTTCCATTAAGAAATGCAAACTTTACATCCATTTGATATACCTTGAAATTTTTGAAACCAACATATGCCAAAAATAGTCTTATGGCTTCCAATATTGACATAGGTGTAAAATATTATTCAAATTCAACACCTTATAATTGAGCATAACCTTTACATATAAGACTTTCTTTGTTTCTTATGACCTGGGCATATTCATTCAATTTGTTCCTAAACACCCATTTAGTTCCAATGACATTCTTGTCCTTAGGTCTGGAAATAAGTTCTCAAGTCTCATTTTTCTTAATTTGATTGAGCTCTTCCTCCATAGAATTTACCCAATGATTATCACTTCTATCTTCTAAATTTTTTTGTGGTTCTATCTTTGAAAATAAAGAGAAGTTTACATTTTTTGATGTATTCATAAACATTCTCCTAGTTTGTACTCCAACATTAATATCACCGATGATTTGAATTTTTGCATGATTTTTCTGAACAAATTTGGAAGGTACCCTTGTATTTTCCCATTCTTCTTCTTCTTAGCTTTCTTATACTACTTCTTCTACTTATGATGTTATTTATTCTTCTTTGTAGTCAAGATCTTATGCATAAATTATTGGTTATGTGTTCACCTTTTTAGATATGGTTTCATCCACTCTCACATGAGTAGTCTCTAGAATCTTCTGTAGTCTCTTGTTGTAACATCTATATGTAGAACTAATTGAAGAATATTAAATGAATATGCCTTCATCAACCCTTGAATCAATTTTTTCTAGATTCTCTTCATCTCTCTTAATGAAATATATGCTACCAAATACTCTAAAGTGTTCCACTGAAGTGGGTCTATATTTCCACAGTTCATAGGTCTTATTGCCATTTATTCTAATTTTACCTTTGTTTATAATCTATACTATTGTATTTACAACCTCTCTCCAAAATCTATCAAATAATTTGGACTCATTTTAAATAGTCCTAGCCTTTCCTTGAACAGTCATGTTCTTACTTTCTACCACACCATTCTATTGTGTCCTTGCAATTAAAAATTATCTCTTGATTCCATGTTCCTTACATAAATCATCAACCTCATTTGACCAAAATTATCCTCCTCTATCAAATCTTAGACACTTGATTTTTAAGTCCATCTCATTCTCAACTAGAACCTTGAATGCCTTGAACTTATCTAGAGCCTTAGATTTATCTTTCAAGAAAGTAACCCAAGTTATTCTAGTGTAATCATCAATAATAAGTATGAAGTAACTCTCACCTTAAATACTCTGAGTTTTAGTTAGACCACATAAATATGTATGAATCAACTCTAAAGGTTTTGTAGCTGAATATTCTTTTGACTTGAACCTTTTTCTTGTTTATTTTCCATGTTGACATGTCTTACATAGTGTGTTTGAAGGCTTATTGATCTTAGGCATGTTCCTAACTGATTTCTTAGTAATTATGTTTACTAAGTTGTCAAAGTTTATATGTCCCATTCTTATGTTCCAAAGCTAACTCTTATCCACTTGACTCATCAAACACACATCCTTATTGATCTCATTCAAAACATAAAAATTATTTTTAGTCCTATTAGCATCTGCTACCAATCTTCCTGAACTTATTTTTCTTATATCACATCCTTTAACATGAAAAGTTAGAGTATATCCTTGTTTGCACATTTGACTAACACTCAACAAATTATGCTTTAGACTTTTTACATATAACATATTATTAGTTTTATTTTTCCCATTGTCAAGACTTAGTATTTCCTTACCAACAATATTAGTTGTTGTATTGTTTCCAAACTTGACTGTACCTTCAGTATTATTATTTAAAGGTATAAATTTATTCTTGTCACTTGTCATATGGATTGAACAACCACTGTTAATGTACCATTTCAAACTCTCATCTTGAGTGTGAAAAGTAGCTTGTGCTAACATGGATTCTTCTTGCTTTGGACCATCATTTTATTTTTCCTTTTTTAATATTTTCAAAGGTTTGGACTTCTTACCAACTTGAACATACACCTTCCTATTTTGACTAGGGGGTTTTGCATAACCCAATCTATAAACTCTTACAATATGTCCAATTTTATTACAATTGTAATAAAACACACTATTTATATTGATATCCGACCCTTGGATAAATAAAATTGAGAATATTTTTGGAAATACATGACTATTCATATCACTTCTCTATACATGATTATTTATAGTATTTGATCTATAATCTACAACTCTATGTCTAATCTGATTACAAGAAAAATAGTAGCCACAAAATAAATTCATGTACCTTATTATATTCGGTTGCTTGATAGGAAATGATCTATGAATATTTTTGAAAGGCATATTGACTCTTTTGTTATCTCTTATAGGAATGATAATATTATTGACCTATCATGACTTCTGACTGTCATTCATAATCTCAGATTTCTTGAGCACATCAACATATGTATTTGGATTACTAATATTTTAATCTTCCTTGTTACTCTTATGGTCATCCGTGCATCCAAGGCTTATTTTTATGATAGGTGACCTTTGAATATTCAATATGTGATCAAGAATTCCATTGCTCTTTTCAAACTTTTGATAATTTTTCAATTTAACTATGAACTGTTCTAAATTTGACTTCAATGAACCTATCTCAGATTTGTACTCATTGCACTCTACTTCCTTGGACTTCAGACTTGCATTTTCTTATTCTAATTGAGTCTTAAGATTTTTGGTGACCTCCTCAGCTTCCTTGTCACTCTTAGTTATCTTAGTTTCCAAGATACATATCTATTCTTCATTATTTTTGACTAGAGACTTCAAATTTTGGTTTTTCTTTATTTGACTCTTCAATTCATTCAAAACAATGATAAGTTATGCCTCAAGATAAACCTTGGATTATTCTTCATCATCCATAAAGACTTGTTATTTTGAACTATTTCTTTCTTCAACTTCAATGGGCATGAATGAAGCTTCATCACTTATATGGTCTAAACTGCAGTCATCATTGCCTGAGATATCTTTATCACTAACTTTAGAAGAATTGTTGTCTTCTTTACAATATAGACTCTTTTTTTTATTGAATAAATTTTTCTTACTCTTGTCATACTTGTTATACTTCTTATTCTCTTCACCATTGTCTTCATCATGATCATGTTTTTCCTTTTGAAGACACTTAGTACCAAAATGACCAATCCTACCATAATTGAAACATTTGAATGGTAGCTTGCCTTTGTACCTACCTAAACCTTTTCTCAATTTCCTCACAAATAAGGCTTTAGCTTTGTCTTCATCAATATCAGTGTCACTGTCAATTTCAACCTTTTTGATTTGTGTTTTCTTTGCAACTTTGAATACTACTTCCTTTTTGGAAGATCTTCCATCGATAGTCCTCATCTCATAGGCAGTAAGTATTCATTAAAGCTCATCTATTTTATAATTTGTCTATATCTTTTACTTCTTCAACTATTGACACCTTTGAGTCTAATCTTAGGGGCAAGGATATTAGAACATTTTGAACAACATTTGACTCATTAACATTTTCTACAAGACCTTTGATTATGTTGACTACTTCATCAACTTTAAGAAGATATGATGTAATAATCTCTTCTTCTTTCATCTTTAGACCTTTAAACTGTCTTCTATAGGTCTGAAGATTTTCTAATTTTACCTTGGTGTCACCTTCATAGATAAGTTGTAGCTTGTCCCAAATCATATTAGTTGACTCACATTTTATCACCTTGACAAACTTAGATTTTTCCAATCCACACAAAATAGCATTCATAGCCTTTGAGTTGTTCTCACTTGATTTCTTTCCTGCAACATCAGCTAGAGGATTTTGAGGGATAATATACCCATTAACAACTGACTTCCAAATGTCAAACCCAAGAGCCATCAAAAAGGTCATCATCTTAATGTTCCAAAAAGTATAATTAGTTCCAATGAATAAAGGGGCCTTGTTTGTTGAAAACCCTTCTTGTACTTGATAACTAGACATTGTGCTTATTGAGATCTAACTTTCTAACTATCAAGATTGATCTTGAAAGGACTTGATCTAATACCAATTATTGGAAGCACAACCATTGAGAGGGGGGATCAGTGAGCTCTTAAAACTTTCTCCTAATTCTATAGCTCATTAGTCAAGCATCAATACATAATCCATAGAGCAATGAAACCATAACAAAGAACATAAAGACATTACACATGATATAGGTAGGAAACCCTTAAAGGGAAGAAAACCCACAGTAATCACTACATGGACTACTTGTCATAAATCAAATATGCAATAATTCAACAAGATTTCTGAGCACCCACTCAACTTGAGGCACCAACCCCAAATAGTCAAGCACTAACTTGAAAAAAATATTCAACAAGCACCCATTTGCTAGGAAGCACCAACTCCCTGATTTGTAGATACCAGTCTATAGAAGGATTCAACCCCCTTTGCCAAGCACCAACTCAGATGCTTCAAATCATCCACCTTTCTTAGTTTATTCTATCAACAAATGATGGTATAATTTTTCTCTTTCTCTTCTTATTAACCTCAAATTTACTTTGCTAATTTTTTTCTTATCAATCAAATAGACATATTAGGCTCTCTTTCTCTCTACTTTTTATTTTCAAAGACTCTATCCTCTCTACCTTATATTCTCATCTCTTTTAATAGATTTTACATGAATCATTAGATGATTTCATACATACACCTCTATAGCCATCCATTCCTCAATAGACCTCTGCTCTGCTCTATAGTGAATAATTATTCCCTATTTTTCACTTCAAAAAGGATAATTTGATCTTGCTCGTATACAAGACAGTACTCAACAATCTCTTGAAGGTTGGCCAAACAAAACTCTATATTTGGCTACATAATGATTTATTCTCTTTTACAAACATAATTCCAATTAGCTTATATAAAATCTCACTCACATAGGATGGCTTGAGTGAAATGAAGCTGGGATAGAGCTAAAAAACATTAGAATATATTTAGTGTCAGCCTGATGAAGTCTATAGTAGTCTTGATGCAATTTATAACATCTTTGATGGACTTTGTAGTACCCCAAATGCAATCCATAACAAGCCTGATACAATCCATAACAGGCCTGATGCAATCTATAGAAAGCCTGATACAATCCATAGCAAACATGATACAATCCATAGCATGCCTGATGCAGTCCATAGCATGTTTGATACAATTCATAGCATGCCTAATGCAGTTTGTAGCATGCCTGATGAAGTTTGTGGCTAACCTGATTTAGTTTGTAGCAAACCTAATGTAATGCATAGTAAACTTGATGGAGTCCATAGGAAACTTGAGGCATTCCGTAGAAAACTTGATGCATTCCGTAGCTTCTCGTTAAATTCCTTGACATCAATGACCATATTATTTATTGAATAACAAACCCTTTGACATCAATGATAATATCTCAATAATTTGAACCAATGCATGGACAATTGTAAACATACAATCTTGAATCTCTAAGGTTCTCAATAAAAACTAGTAACTCTCCTGATTTGAAAGCTACCACCTTCTCTAGTTTTTCTATGTTGGGATTAATAGTCACTAATTTAAATGAATCACCACATATTGATCTGCTTTGGTGTACACAATTAAAATTTAAATCATCCAAGTCTTTTTTCAATGTAGCAATCTCTAAAATGTACTACACAATACTTTCCTCCATTGAAAACTTTAATTTGATGTGTGGAACAAATTTTCTCAAATAATATCTCTTTTTAAATGTGTGAAGTTGGTGAACTTCTTCAATATAACAAATTTAAGGCTTGTCTATATTCACTGACATTCTTTGTTTTATTTTTGAAACAAAGACATCCTCCTCTTCTTTAAATCTCTTCTCGAGATCTATTTTTTTCCTTCTATCTTTACTCATCTTCTCTCCAAGAAACCACAACTCTTTCTTGAAAACATTTGCCACATTTTTTTTTAAATTCTCGCATACTTTTCTTATAAAGAGAGCAAAACAAATCACTACTAAGCTGATGGGAGAGGAGGATGTTGTAGGAAGTTTTATCAAATGTTGTGTGGGGGTGGTGCAAAAATTTAATGCAAATATTGTGCATCTCTTCCTGTAGATACCTCTCGCTAGAGCACAGGTCATGACTAATCAATATTTATTTTATCAAGGAATTAAAAAAGTTATTTAGTTGATGAACTTCTCCATTATTCAATAAGAAGGATAAGAAACTAATATTTATTTCCAGGTCATGTAAACTTGCCAAAACTAGAGGTCTGGTCCAAGTTTCTATTTTTGAATGCTTATGGCCCATGACTTCCACAGTCCCACTGAGCTCTTTGCCATTGTTGGAAAATATCAACATTAACCTATCTCTTGAGAGTATTAATCCTTCCTTTCTATTTTCTTGAAAGAATCTTCCTTTACATTCAGTATTTATCGAGTTTAAGAATGTAAGTATAACATTTTCTCCATATATGATGGTCCCAATGGGCTTCTCTAGCCTTCCAATTGTAATTTTGAAAATTTTATTGCCAACAGTAAGCTTGATCTCTGACCCAACAAACAATGGTTTAATATTTTTTCCCTTGTCTAAAAAAACCAAGCACATTTCCTACTACAGATGATCCAGCCTATCTTTTTAGCAATGTGGCTCTTATTCAATGTTAGATGTACTACATCCCAAAGTGAAACTAGCAGCATTTAGATGTGAATTGCCACCTCTCTTGCACACTGAGTCCCACAAATAAACAATAGAGGGGCAAAACTTTGGTATAATTTTCAAAAAACATTGAAAGACACCTTCTTGAGTGTTTTCTAATTCTAACAATGATGTTTTTTTTAATATTTTATCTTGCATTTGAACAATTTAGTTTTCCTTCCTCTTGCAGTACTCATTATATTTTGATGGATGGATAATTTTTAAAAGGCATAGGAAATCTTCGTTGCTCATCTTGTTAAAGTCAACATCGGTTGTCTTCATCTAGTTCTCAAGTAAACTCCTAAGATTTTCTAAATTTATTATCAAATTCTCGACTCTGCATGCTGCTTTTGAAACTCTATAGTCTCTTGTAAAAAGAGCACAATAATAAAACCCTTCAGATAACGTAGAGTTAATGTCATTTACCATGGATACATTTGTAGGTGGTAGGATCTATATATCTCTATTTATTTGTACACTAAATCCATTAGAAAGATTTTAATCATCTTTGGCATTCTTCAAATGATTGATCCAAAGCCTCTTTTTTCTTTTCTTTTCCAAGGATGCAATTCTAGCAGCAACAGCTAATGCTCCAAAGTGGGGCTCCCCTCCAACACAAACATGTATGGTGTCACAGAGCTCAACCAAGTATCGAATAAAATTACATGAAATATCCTTTTGAGATGCATCCTTGAGTTGTTCACATTCATGCCAGTAGAATACCAAAAGCAGTTTTTCTAAGACATGCACATAAAGTCCAGGTTCAAACTTTCCATCTTGTAAGTTGGCAAGAACCAAAATTTTTATCAGACCTTTGTCCTGAAATATTTTTTTACCATCATCCTCTTATCTCCATAGAATCCCAGAATAGGCAGATAATGTTCATTCAATGCAACAAAGTTGATCTTAATATCCAAGTGTTGACCCATGATAGAACCACCACCTAGAACAAGTTTATCACATAGGAAAAATATTTAATCCTCAGGAACCTGTTTATTTTCAATAAAGCTCAAATATTGCTTTTCAGAAACAATACCTATCACCTTTAAAATATTAGGCTTTTGCCAAGCTGCAATATATCTATTTACATCACAAGAATTTTTTTGTGTTGTTGACCATCTCTCACATTCCCCGTCCTCCTTCGCACACATTGTCTTTCACAACAATTATCATCAGACATCCTTTTGGGTGATTCTAAAAGAATCCTTTCTAGAGAAGACATTGAAGATTTTGCCTCTAATATATGGGAAACGTAGGTTCCTTGATCTTTGTCCTTTATGTCATGCACATAATCATCTAAAATAAGAATAATTGTTTGTCCTTCCTTCATGTTGAAGATGACAACAATCTTCATATTATATAACGGGAATTATATATGTCAATAGGAAATCAATTGAGTGCCAATTTCTGGCCACCTTCAAAGGAAAAGCTTTGTGCTTCAACTCTTCTTATCTATATTCGAATAGATATTATAAAATATTTATTTGTATCAAAATTATGTAGACTTTTTCAACTCAAAGCATTTATCTATATTCGAATAGATATCATAGAATATTTATTTGTATCAAAATTATGTAGACTTCTTCAACTCAAAGCATTATTTTTCCTTGTCAATCCCTGAAAAAAAAAATACATTAAATATTAGATTTGGATTAAAGCTCTTCATTTTAGCTTTTCCTATCTATATTCCATTAGAAAGCTAGCTTAAGTTATTTGAATCACTTGCTATTTATTTATAACAAAAATATGTAGAAAATTTTCAGCTCAAGACATGCATTTCTTTATTTTTAATCACTCACTATATCTTTGTAACAAAAATATGTAGAAATTTTTTCAGCCTAAGACATTCATTTCTTTATCTTATCAATACTTGAAATAAAATTCCAAGAAATGTTAGATTGGATTAGGGCCTTGTCATACTAACTCTTTCTATCTATATTCCATTATATAGCCAACTTCAGTTCATTTGATTCACTCACTATTTCTTTGTAACAAAACCTATACAAAAAATATTCTGCAACTTAAATAATTCATTTTTCAATCCCTGAATCAAAAATATAGTAAACATTAAATTGGACTAGGGCCCTTTTTATTTTTAAATTGCTAAGTCTAGAAAGAGATGTCTGTGGGAAACAAGTAATTAAATATAATGATTAAAAAAAAAGTAACATCAAATTGTGTGCATTCATAATTTATGGTACACAACCTGTTGAAATGCATATTTCTTAGCTAAGCATTATAATTTATATTTAAAATTTAGATTTACAATTTATTATAAAATATAAGTAATCTCATTGTATTCTTTTGTTGTATTTGTTGACAACATCTTTTTGTGCCCTGTTGTTTTTATGCAGGCTCTTGTTCAGGTGGAAAGTGTCAAATGTGTGACACCTATCAATATTGTAAACTCTATGTTAGATATCATATTTGATAGAAACAATTTTGAACAAGGATCAACAAATGAAGAAGAGCAAGATTTTTGAATTACATTTAAGAGCAAAGACAACAGATAGTTGGTCCAACAAGATTTAAAAATCTTGAGGATCATGGAGTGCTCAAATGAATCACTTAGTTCTAGGAATAAATTTTGCAAAAATATATTGAAGTTCATCCCTTTACCATTCTATGTTAAGGACTAACGACATTTAGACACCCTTTTGTAATTGTAATATTTGATATAATAAAAAATTTATAGACCCACAAATTTTCGGCACAAGATTCCACTCAAATTGTTTTGATGTCGTTGACAAAATTTATTGATTGGTTGCACTAGAATAAATTTAGTTTTTTTTTTTTTTTTAATTCATGAAATTCATTTTGTCTCTCGAGAAGCAATAGTTAGGATTAGAATGATATTGTCTCTTGGGAGACAAAAAAGTATATTTTATATCATCTTTAAAGAGACAAAAATAATATTATCTCTCAAAAAACAAAAACAATATTGTCTCTTGAGAGAAAGTAGTATTCTATATCGTCTCTCATGAGACAATAATTATAGAAACCCACTTTGAGATAATATTTGAGACTACACAACTTTTGTTTTGTCTCAAATTGAAACGATTTGCTGAAGTATTGTCTTTAATATTGTCTTAAAACACTCCCAATTATTATAGTACATTCATGAAGATTTATTTACAAGAATCTAATGATTTTGTGCCAACATACAACTATTTAAAAAATACATACACATTCAATTCTTTATATTATTCGAAGGATAGATCTCACCTTCTCAAAATAGGGTCAAGAATGAAATGACAACCCTACAAACTTATATAAGTGTTTATGAAAATAAAAAATGTATTGAATAAAAAAATTAACATTAATTTTAACGATAAAATTGAGACAAACAAAATATTGATTAAACTAAACGAATTGTCAAACTTGTCATCATAAATAAAAAGCTCATATATACATTATATTTTTTTCAAGATACCATTAATGATAGCAGTAGTTTTAGATTAATAAATCAAACAATACCTCTATGTCTTTACATGTGCATTAAAATTTAATATAAAAAATATATTAATAACATCAAAAATAAATATTTATAAAATATAATTATTAATGTAACAAAAAGTAATATATTTTTTTTTCAGAGACATCAAAAACTGAAAAGGATTATAATAAATATATATATTTTTTCCCAATGTTTGTTTTTTTCAACAATGAATAATACTAGCATTTGAAAGTTCTAGAGATTAAATAATCATCATCGAACTATTTATGACATGACAGGTAGGGTCAACCGTCACATTCCGTCCCTGCACGAGATGAATTTTATTGGAAAACGCCAAACCAATTTAAGGAGCTTACGTAGCAAAGCAAATTGGCCGACAACCAACACCTTTGCAAGAGTTAAGGAGAAAAGTAAGCAAAAGAGGAAAGGCTTAATTTCAGGGGCATATAGTCAATAGATAAAGCCAAAATCAGAGGGAAAACTTTTCTTTTTAATCAGAACCTGACAAAGCAAATGAAAAAGATCAAAATGTACTTGAAGTGCCTAGCAGACAATCACTCACAAGGATTTATGCAAAAATTTGAAGAATTAAGTATATATATAAATGCTCTCTCAAAAAATGTTCAACAGGCATACATACGCTCCTGTGTGAGCGAGATTAAACATCCACATGTAACGAAGTCGTGTGAAATTGTGGATGATTTAATAGAGGCGTTAATGAAAAGCAGGTGGGTAGAGGGGATGCAGTTATTTTGTGTCATCATGTCACGCACGGATTTATGTGAGAGAGACAAGCGTGAGTACTTGACCCTACCTACATAGAATTATGTGCTGGTCTCTTCTGCTTACTTTTACTTTATTAGATTGCATTCATCTGAGCTTTTGCTTTTTGTTTTGAATCGAGTGTTCACTGTAAACGTTGATCATCAAGTTTGAGTTTTATCAGCTCTTATTCGAAGAAAAGTCACGGCTTGATTTTAAAAAGACTAAAAAGATGCATACTGCCGATGACGTGGTTGATAACGTGGATGCAATGTATGAAATCTTCAAGCATTTGGATGCTCATACCTTGGCTGTTGCCTCTTGCGTCAGCAGACGGTGGTACCGGTCAGCCATGGACGATAATCTATGGGAAGTGATTTGCACAAAACAGTGGCCTGCTATGGGGATGCCTACGGGACGGCTCAAACATGTGGTAAATGTCATGGGAGGATTCAGACGTTTGTATGTCAAGTGGTTGCATCCTCTCCGCAGACATGGAGTTGCTTCTTCTGGGGAGAATAATGATTTAAAAGAAGATAATGTAATGTGGAGTGAAGATCAAGTCCAGCTTTGCTTGTCTCTATTTTCTGTTGATTACTTCCAGAGGTTTGGAATTTTTAAAAGTGGTTCTTGTTGATTATTCTTTCCAATCCAGCAGGAGGTGTTCTTAGCGATTTCGATTGAATTTTATGTTGTTTAAAATATATTTCGTTTAAGAACACCGTGTCTGCGTTTAAGTATTTTGTTCTGCTTTTGGAAGAAACCTTTTCTTTGAAGACAAGTTTTAAATGAGAATTTATGTCTGAAAACGATGGGGGAAAACTACTGTGAAATCTTTGTCTGAAATATCGTGGTGGTTGCATTCTCAAACATGTTTAATAAAAATGAATACCTGTATGCATTTGTTTGGTCACATTTCAGTGGGGATTGGCCTAACTACGTACTGTTGTCTTCTTTCGTTTAAGTTATACCTACCTGCTGACTGCAAGCTCGGTTTGCTGCATTTCTGACTTATCTTTCTTTGACATAAATTAAGATTTTGGCCATACCTACCAAACAACAAATACCTTTCGATATTGCAGAGATTACCGTGCGAGATCGCTTGCTCACAAATCCGTCGGTGGGCCATTTGTGCAGAAAATCAGCATCTGGCTGCCGTAGCAGATGTCCAAACAACAGTTCCAGATAGTCAAAGGGACTGAATTCTTAGTGGGACTGAATTCTTATTGTCGCTCATAGGCCAATGTTTTCCCTTAATATGGTTTTGCAATTCTAATAGAAAAGAAATTTAAAATCTAATTCGGATATTCAGATATGGCATTTATGTATATATTCGAATGTTTATATGTAAAATATTGAAACTTGGTGTAATGCTTGATAAGTGGTGTGTTAAATTTCAAAAGTATAATAAAGGATGATTATTTAGTTTTTGTTGTGTTGACTATCTAAGTGTGATTGTATTTTGGAAGTCGATATCAAATAAATATAGGTTCATGATTTGTTTGTATTAGGAATTATATTTGTATCTACACAAGATTAGTGGTGTTGATTTGGATTAGTGTCCTCAATCAATACTAAATTATGTTAGTCAATATTGAGTTGCGATGGTTGATACTATGCGATTGTGACTATACAATCACCTTCGTTTATTTTTATATGTTTTATATGTGTGACCTTGAACCCTAATGATGTACACAACTCTAGGAATCAACATTCTCCACCTTGAAACCTTAAGCATGCTTATGAGGGCTAGAATCCAAAAAAAATGAAAAAGTGTAATATGTTGAGCTAAATTCAATCACCCTCATTTGATGATTGATCATGATCTATGTATTTGATGATCCAATGAGGGAAATCAACCTGCATGTAGTTCTCTTGCCTAGTGTGATTATGTAATTGTGTTAATTCTATATATATGAACGAATGATTTGACTTTGATACTTGACAATACTTGATTTCACATAATTTTAATGTGATTCATACTTGGCTTATCACTGATCCAATGATAGATTCACAATTTGAGAAGAATAGAGCATATTTACTCAGTGTGTAATAGTGTGTAGATATGTATCAATAAGTCCCTAGTGCCTTTTGAATCAAACCTTGATTTTTTAAATATTAGTCCAATTGGGTAATTTCACACGTCATCGACATACTATAAAAATGAGTTGACTCTAAGGAATTATTTAATTTTGAAAAATGACCATTGTTGGGAGAAGCTCTGTTCCACCCAGATCAGGGCAATTCGATTGACAATATTGACCAAAACTAATAAAGTTGATTTGTGTATAGGTGCACTAAAGTGAAGGTCTGAGGATGTCTATGTAAGATATTTAACAAGTTTGAAATAAACAATCAAGTTTATATATGTGTGTAACATCAAAATGAAAGAATCAACTCATAAGATAACATGCAAGTGTGAGAGAATAGAAGATAAAGATCTTGTTTATGCACTTAAGTCATGTATTCTAAATGTGTGTCAAGCTTGTCATTATCAATTACTTAATACCCTATTTTAGTATCTATAAATGCCACCCATTTATTCTAGTAATGGATTTTTTATAGTAAAAGAATAAAATGTACCTAAGTGTGTGCAACGCACTTCATCTTTCATATCAAGATCTAATTATGTAGGTCATTTAATGTCAAAACCTATAATTATATGTAGTCAATATCCATAGATTGACAATTTTAGTTTGAAACTATTTAAAATAATAATAATTATAGATATAATATAACAATATACCTATGTATGTTCCCCTAACAACTTGTTGGAGATGATGTTTCCTTCTTGAAGCATTGTAGAAAATTGTTCTTCCTTGTTGAAGCACATATAGATTTAGGGTAACTATACGTACTCTTGGGTTAGGAAAATAATATGTCTCACACCTCATGAATGTGGGGAGGAATACACAATGTATTAACCCAAACAAGTATGCAAGTAATGAGGGAACCATCATGTTAGGTTCAGTCAAAGAAACTGAAACAACCACTATAGATGGATTATAGGTTCAATTCTATAGCTCCACTCAAGTTCATTTCATGTTTTAAAAAAACATGATCGAAAAGGATGAAAAATGTTCATGCCCTCATCATAAACATAGGCTTAATTGTATAGTTGTATTCAAGCTTCTCAATGTAGAATATAATGCCAAATTGAAAGAGAATGAACAATGTTCATGCCCCCATCTCTAGAAATTGTAAATGGGATGTACACAATTTATCTAGAATCACCTTGACCAAAGCATCCTTCTACACTTAATTGAAACAAACACGATTGAGAATACATAATCAAAGTTATTCCAACATGCTTGCTTATTTTTCAACTTAACTTCTTAAAAAGATCAAGCCTTGGCCTTTATTTATAGCATTTGAGGGAAGGTGAAGAGAGTTAATTTGGTAGTGTGAAATTGGTTTAGTTGATAAATGAATAGTTACCTAACTAGAGCACTAATGTCAACACTCATACAAACCATGTTGACTCTTATTTAAACATGTGGGTGTGTAACATGGAACCCCACATGGGTTATATTAACTAAGGTGAAGCTTCCCTTAGTTAAGAACCAAGTTAAGCTTAACACAAGTTTATTACTCTAACATCCCCCCTTAAGATTAACTTGGGGAGAAGAAAAAACTCATAAAATTGGTCTCAACAATAAAGGTCTAATCAGGTACCCATGTACAAATATACAATAAAGTTTTAAATGTCCTTATAGTAACAAATTCATCTTACCAGAATACATGAATATCGAGTTGTTATAACTACTGAGTCAAATAATAATTAGTATTTTGTGCGAGGCTCACTCAGAGAAAAAACTGATCACAAAACTAGAAAATGAGAGACAAAACAATGGTCTCTCAAAAAACTATATTGTACTAGATGGAATAAAAACCATCACTAAAATAGGTGTAAGGGATGCTCAACACCCAAATATGCCATCAACTATTTGTAGGAGGTGCAAGGGATACTCAATACCTAAAGAAGCACTCGAAAAGACAAAAGAGTAATGCCTAGTGCAAGGGACAATCAACACATAAAGAAGCAATATCTATACACACACACACCCCATAATGTGAAATGGGTGGAGTGCATGAAAAAAATTGTATGAGTGAGTTGAATCCACTACTCAAAAATGGATCAATGATAGTAGTTGAAAATGCCAGAGAAGACTCATAAAAAAGGAGACACACAAACTGCTAAGCTGTCAAAGAATTTGTAAATGGTATTGTAAAGAGAGATGGTCCTAGTAGTGATAATAGAGACAAGCCACTGAAAGAGTAAATGGTGCACAAATCAAGGTACACATACATGAAAGTAGACTAGGTTATAAAAAACAAACCCTTCATATAACTTTATAATTTAGTGTGAGTACAATAGATCCCAAAAAACACCAAAAAATCTAATAGATACTAGAAACACCAAAAATAAATCGCTACAAGGAGCAGTCGATGTATCAAATAAGCCATCACAAGACCTAAAATTTTCTCCAAAAATGAGCATTATTATGTAGTATGAACGGTATGTAAAATTTACATCTGAACAATGGAATAACCTTGCTAGTAGATTCCATGCAAAGAATATCAATGATGCCTCCATAACCGATCATCAATCCATCCCAAATAATAATGGATGGTGGAAGAGGATGCCTACAAGTGATTCAGTGCCATGTGCACAAATGATGAATGTAAGAAAATGTCTATATCACATGTACTCTCATGCCTAAGTGAATCTGATAAAGTGTTAGGACTCTCATGCCTAACGTAAGAACACTTAGGTTTCTCAAGCCTGAGTGATGGGCAAGATGACTTAGGACTCATACTTGAATATAATATCTGATGAATGCACAAATGTAGTAGTACCATGTCACTCAATTTCCTATGGAAGTGTGGAGAGAACAAAAAATGGTACAGAGATGATATATAATGGTCCCAAAGAAGATGTGGAAGTACTTTTTCAATAGCAAAGGCCATGATGAGTAATCCAACGAAGAGGCTGGATGCGGGGAATAATGCCCTGTGCATTCTTTCCAAGACCTCCTCCAAAATAAGTCATGATGCAAAGAATACGGGAACCAAAACTAGTAGTGTGCTTCTCAAATGAAGCAATCACAACAATAGTGTGATCAACAATAGTGTGAGCTGAAACAAAGTCAAATACAAGTGTAACATGACTACAAAATGACTTAGTGGCTGATAGAGCAAAATATAGTTGAGCATCCAAGGGATGCATGCCATAGTCTAAAATAGGAACTAGATGTGGAACAAGTGTGGTTGTTATGGGTTCCATATTATTAGCCTATGGTTACAAAAATGCAATATTAACATGAAAACTATTAAGGAGTGAGTCATGTGGATCAAGTGTTATAAAGAGGAGCGTGTTCTGTGTTGTGGGGCATTATTTTCTTCTATAAAACTAACAATGTCTCTCTCAAACTGCAAGTTATTATTTGCTTGTTTGAGTAAGATTACAACAAGGCATGAAGCTAGTGTAAACAAAGATAAAGACGAGGTGCTTAAAAAGAGGCATTAGTGGTGTCTCCAAAAAAGAATGGAAGGTACTAAGAAATGGGTTTCAAATGAAACATAAAGAAGAATGCAAGGTGCTAAGAAAGAGACCTTGAGGTGTCTCGAGAAAAGAATGCAAGACACTAAGAAAATGGCCTTGAAGGAGACACAACATAAACCAAAAGTGTGTCAATGTTTAAATGCCCAATCTCAAGGATAGGGCACAAACCACAAGTGTGCAAAAAATAAATGCAAGGCATAATCTGAAAGAGTGCACTAAGAAAGTGTGTAACCCCCCAAAAAGGAGTATTGACACTTTATAAGGAGTGCAATGATGAAATTAATCCCCCCAACTACTTATAATGAACTAGTTTTACAAAATTCTTCACATGATTGTAATTTCAATTTAAAATAGAAAATATAAAAAAAGGTCATTTCAGTACAATCTTACTCATATTGAATTACAAATATGGATTCTTGGTGAAAAGTCACACACTTTCAAAAAATGGCACCTCAAAAGGTGCTTGGAGTGTGGAGAAAAGTGTCTATAAAGTTTGAATAGGTTCACATGCTATGAAGGCCTCTGAAAATATGAAAACTAGTCATGCTTTCTAGTGGAGTATCAAAAAACTAAATATACTGCATGGAAGTTCTTGAAACCAGTTTCACAATGCAATAGAAATCTCTGTAAAAGTCTAAATGACACTCAAGATATGATAAAAAATCACAAATATGTCTGTAAAACTCACAATAGAGGGGGGTCCAAAAAAATATGAACATACAAGTATGAATCCCAAAAACACCAAGTGGGCATGTAGATAGATCTGAAAGCACTGATTAGAAAAAGCAAGTGTTTTCATGGGAGGGTCTGACCTCCTATTAATCCAGACCCCACTTTCCAGTCTACATCTAATGAAAAATAATGATTGTGGTAATGCCCTATGAAGAGATCCTTAGTGCTTAAAAATCTTGTGTTTCAAGATAAAAGAGTGTAGGATTCCAAACATTAACCCACCACACACTAATGTTTTCCAAACATCCCACCTAATTACAAAGTTAAGTCAAACATTTCAAAATTATATGTTTGCTTGAAACAAAAGCTCAATTTCAAACCAAATGTCAACAATGGTACATTGTGTGGGTGGGTTGGGATAAAATGCTACAAATGGCTGTTGGTGGAGGTGCGTGGCTACAATAGCAATAATGCATATTTTTAAGACTCCATAAAAATCATATAATACCAAATCTAACTCGAAAAAACAAACGTATCAATTAAGAGCATACAATGCCAAAAAGAAAGAGGTTCAATGTTTTAAAAAAAAAACATGGTTTTTTTTGTTGCAAGTTTGAACATGGCGGTTGGAGGATGGTGTGGACAACCGTGTAGGATGGACGCAACAGGGGTAGATGTGGAGTGGTGGCCGGGAAGATGTTGGTGGAAGAAGGTGACAGGGGCAACGTTGGAGATGGGTAGATGGCAAGGTAGGGGTGGAAAACGTTGAGTGGTAGTTGGAGGCGGATTGGCATGCGGCATAGAGCTAGCTACAGGGGGTTTGGTTGAGCCTTGGCCACTTTTTTTTTTATGCTTTTAAAAAAATAAATAAAAAAGCTATGTTGAGTTTTTTTACATATAATGTTTAATAAAAAACTTTAAAAAATAAATAATTTTTTATTTTTAAGTTTTAATAAAAAACTTTTAAGAACAAACATTTAAAACATTTTACAATGTAAAAATTGTATATGGGATGTATACAATTCGCACATAATCACCCCAATCAAAACATTCTTTACACTTAGTTGAAACAAACATAATTGAGAATATAAAATCAAAGTTATTCCAACATGTTTGCTTATTTTTCAACTTAGCTTCTACAAGGCTCAAGCTTTGCCCACTATTTATATAATTTGAGGTAAGGTGAGGAGAGTTCATTTGGCAGTGTGAAATTGATTCAGTTACCAAATGGATAGTTACCCAATTAGGGCACTAATGTCAACTCTTATACCAAACATGTTGACTCTTATTTAGACATGTGAGTGTGCAACATAGAACCCACATGCGTTATATTAACGAAGGTAAAGATTCTCTTAATTAAGACCTAAGTTATGCTTAGCACAAGTTTATTATTCTAACACCATCACGATTGCAAATCTAATTAGTGTGAAGTGAAATAGAAACTATTTTTCAATAAAATGTAAATTGTGTTTCTGTGTATGTGCATGAACTAATATTATACATCATTAATCTAAAAGTGTGTATATGTGCATGAATCAATATATAGCCCCATAAATATGTACCAATTGATATATAATTATATGCATTCATATGTTGAATTTAAAAATCTATATATCAAATGTATGTGTATGTGGAAACCTATCATTCCTATTCATGTAAATTTGTGTACATGTGCCCATGCACATGCACCCAAGTGTGTATGAATCTATGCTCAAATATATGTAAAGTGAGTGCATATACCCTTATAATTTGTATCAATGTAATAATATATGTTATGGAACTAAACCATCTAATATTTAAGCTATTCTAAATCTTTAAAATCAGTACTCTAATATGATTTTATACTCATCAAGGCTTATATCTCTATGATACATCCATTATATTGTATCATTTTTTGGATGAGGGATATATCTTGTAAGTCACTCATATTAAATTAAAAGTTAATTGTATCATGTCATATATAAAGATAACATCATGTAATATCATGTGAACATGTGGAGAGTATGTAATCATATTAATGTCTATGTCAACTAGGGCATATATTTATCATATGTAATGTAGGCCATGTAAGTGTCATTTCTAGATAGATATATCAATAAAATACGTAGGAATGGAATCACTGAATAAGACTATGGAACATAAATGCATGATATAGATCATATCACCACTCAATGTTAATAAGCTCAATAATCAAAAGTGTTAGTGTTATGCATAAGGCCAAGGGAAGTATACAAGGGACATAAAGATATCCCAAAAAATAAGGCCACAGACCAAACATAAGGGGGCATAAATATGTCAAAACCAAGAGACATCAAAGATATCACATCAAACAAGGCCAATAACCACAGTCAAATAACATTAAAAAAGTTACAAACAAGGCCAAAAGGTCACAAACTATAGACAACCTCAAAGTAGCCTACCCAAAGAAAAAGCTTCGATGATATTTTGCATTAAGAGAGAATATGTATTTATACAATTATGTTCAGTTGAGAATAGTTACCAATCGTACCAACCATAACATTTAACCTATATGACCAACTACATAACTGTAAATTAACAACTAAGTAGTTATTTTAAACAATGTAATACTTAGGATTACACTAAAATTACTCTCTTTATTACATTGTTTTTATAAATGTACCACCAAAATAGATCAAATTTCACCTTGCCAAGTGACTTGGAGAGTATATATGGTACCCCCAAAATAGATCAAATTTCACCTTGCTAAGTGACTTAGAGAGTATATATGTTATCTATAAATATGCTAGGTAGTACTAGATTCGAATGTGGTGGTTTAATACTTATTCTCAAATGTAATGGGATTGGAACTTTATGTGTATGGTTATTTTATGAAACACTATATTCTTAACAAGATTCAACACACCTTAATTATCATAGCAAAAGGGTCGGTGGTTGATATTCAAGAATTTCCAAGTCAAACAAAATACGACATGGCCAAATTGCTTCGCACACATCCTATCATGTGGCATGATATTATACATTTATGGATGAAAGAGAAGTAACATATAACTTCTTACTAATCCACACAATTAATCTAAATCTGAGATGAAAGATATATCCTAGAGTTGATTTCTTATCATCAACATATCCTACATACTTCGAGTCTAAATGACCCTAAAAGAAGAAAGGTGAGTTGTTCTTGTATTCAATTGATTTGTGTGTATCCTATGCATAGAGAACATACTCCTTATTCATTATTCTACATAGAGGTTACACCACTCCACCATTCATGCGTATTCTGCTACCAAGAGTTTGCTGACAATCCTCTGATTAAGTCCTGCACTTAATTGTAAACTTTGTCATAATAATCGCATAGTATAGCATAATTCACACCTTGCAGACACTTGGTTTCACATCTATACACACTCCTCGATATCCACCTTAGCTCAACCACTTGTTAGTCTACTCTGATCGCATGGCTCAAAAACTGGCATGGAATTAGCCATCACTAATAAAATCATGTGCCTTTCCTTTTTTTGCTTCCAACAAGGGGAGGTTGTTGGGAATGGTTAGAACATTAATCATTTTATCCGTTTACACCAAGGGAAGTTCATTTACCACACCTACCATGGAGGCTAGTTCAAAAACAACAGTTCTTAATGCTCTTGTATTTTGCATGTTGTATATTTGTAACATATATATAAGATAGAATAAAAGGATGATCTAGGCACCTTAATATCTTGTTATTGAATGCCTGGTATACAATCATAACATAGATAGCTTACATGTATGCATCTAATTTTTATACATGCTCTATATCCATTGTGTTCTCTCCCTTATTATTTGTTAATTAATATAATTTGCATTTCTTACAAGTAAGACTACTACTTCATTTGAATGTGTTTTTATTATTTTGTCTAAATACTCCATTCAACATTCAATCTACATAACCATAACTTAGTTGTCCCCTGCACACCTCAGTCCTAGGCCCTGTGGTGCAGATCAACTGGTATTAGTGTAGTTCTCTATTCCATTTTCTATGCATGTAACCACAAGATCAAAACAAGAAAGAGAAGTTTATTGGTTGATTCCATTTCAAAGGCTTCATCAAAATGTCATAGCAAAATCAAAATCGCTAACGACCAGAATCAACCTAAGGTAGACCTAAAAATTTGAAGGCTCATCACTAACAATCTGGAGGCATAACACACCAAATCTTTTGGTTAGTTCCATGAGTTAATGATACAGATCAACCCTACATCCTCCTCTTCATCTCAATATCAAGTTCCATAATAGTTTCAGTAACAAACCCCCTTCAAAGTATAAATCAGTCTTAACATTCCTCGATTCAAAGGTAAAATTGATGCCAAAGCATTGGATGTCTGGATCTTACAACTCAAAGTGTACTTTCATATCAACTCCTTAACTAATGATAAGAAAATTGCTTTCATAGTATTGAAGATGTCTATTCTAGTTGTTCATCGATGGAAGAACCTCAATGCACAGTGCTTGTAAGAGTCTATTTCAATAGAGTCCTAGAAAACTTTTGTTGATGTACTAAAAGAGGAATACTACCCTCTCTAACACTTTGAAGATGAATACATCAAGTTCTAACAACTACACCAGCATAAAGATCAATCTGTGGAAGATTACACCAACATTAAGCAAATGATATAGGGTGTTGAAATACATCAGTGGATTCTCACCTTATCTCCACATGAATATGGAGTTATTAACTTATAACACATTGGGACACGTATATCAAAATTCCACAAAAATTGAATCCAAGGTGAAGATGAAGCAGTGTGCCTCCCCTTCATCCAATATAATGTGCAAGGCCTCATCAATACACAACTCCACATTGGAACCTTTTATGTAGAAGCACAAGACTTCTTGTAAAGGATGGTAGTCTCATAAGACTGCATAAAACCTAAAAGCTCTCATGCCTTATTCTTCAAACAAAGGCAAGAAGAAGTTTGGTGATAAGAGATACCATCATCATCACTCGACCACTCATGATAACTTTGAATGCCATTCACAACCATCCTTGCTTGCATAATCTGCATCAAGACCCACACCAATCGATGACACTAATTTAGGTACCTCTTATCTAAATACTAACACCATTGTGATTAACATCACTGAGGAGTGAAAATGACTCTTCCATACCAAATTATAGATGAAGGGCCAACCTCTCCACATCATCATCGATAGTGGTATCCAGAAGAACATCATAACACAATCCATCATGTAGTGCCTTGATATTATCTCATCTACGCACCCTAAGCCTTATTCTCTTGGGTGGTTACAATAAGGGAAGGATATACAGGTCCAGTGATAATACACTTTTTAGTACAAAGTCAAGCCTATGGAGGATAATGTCACTTGTGACATCACACCTCTAGAGGTCTATGACATTTTACGTAGAAGACTATATGTGTTTGACTAAAAAGGTACATATCAGGCTAAGATACAATAGTGGGTTATCTGCATGCAAGATCACTTCTACAGGCTCTTTGAGTCAACACCCTTAACCAAAGTTAACTTGGTCTCAATAAAATAATGTCACAATATTGTTTCAAACACACATAAGTTCATGTTAATCACGGTCTGTATTTATACACCTACCTACTAGAAAATGACAAAGCACACCTTGGTAGTGCACAATACTCACACACCATCATAATAGTATCAATTTGACAAGTTACTGGAGGAGAAAAGTGAAGTCTTTATGGAACTTGAAGGCCTTTCACCATAATTCACATTAAAACACCACATCGATTTGGTCCTTAGATCCCCTCTATCGAATAGTCCCCTATATCACATATCAATTTGGGAGAATGATGAAGTCTAGTGCCAGATATCAGACCTTCTCAATTAGTGCAAGATTAGGCCTAACTCTTCACCTTGTAGAATTCTTATAATCCTCACACCTAAGAAGCATGGGTCTTAGTGATTCTACATAGATTATCATGCACTCAACAAGATAATGGCAAAGAATAAATACCCACTATCATATATTTATGACCTTTTGGAATAGCTCCATGGCATATAATACTTCATAAAAATCGATATGAAGTCAAGATATCATCAGGTTCTGATTCATCCTAAAGACATCTAGAAGATACCTTTCAAGATAGGAGAAGGATTCTACGAATGGTTGGTTATTCCTTTCAGCCTCACTAATGCACTAGCCACATTCATGTACCTAATGAATGATCTATTCAGGCCCTTACTAAACTCCATCATCATTGTATACCTGGATGACATCTTCATCTTCAACAAGACTTGGAAGGAGCATATGGAGCACATCTCGTGCATCTTAGGCACTTTACACCAACACAATTTGCAAGCCAACTAAGTGAAGTGTACATTTGGCATGATGTAGGTTTAATATCTAGGCTACATCATTAATCACATCAACATTAGAGTAGATCCATAGAAAATCAAAGTGATCCAATATTTTCCCACTTTTTGTAATCTCACATAATTAAGGAGTTTTCTTGGACTTGATAACTTTTACCACATGTTCATCCTTGGTTTCTTTCACCTCTCTTGATATCTCACCCAAATAACACATTAAAGAGCCAAGTTTAATTGGACTCATGCATAACAATGTGATTTTGAGATGCTCAAACAATGCCTCTACATAGTGCCTATTCTTGTAATGCTTGACATTATGTAGAACTTTGAAATTCACACTGATGCATCAGACTACATACTCGGTGAAATACTCATAGAACATGGATATTTGTTGCATACCACCTATAAACATTTAGTGACACGATGCAAAGGTATTCCACCTATGAGAAGAAACTATATGTTATTATGCAAGCAATTAAACAATGGTGATACTACAATCTCGAAAAGGAGAGAGTTATTCATTTAGACCATAAATCACTTCAATTCTTGCAATCATAGAAGAAGCTAAAAAATGTGTGCCACATGAAATGGATGTCTTACCTACAACATTTCCATCTTATGATCAAGCACAATAAGGGGAAGGATAACAAGTCTATAGATTGTCTTAGTCAACTATGGATTCATGTGCTCATCATAATTTTAGACATGCACGACCACAACTTCATAGACTGGGTACTCTTCCACTTAATTGATCAGGATTTTGTAGTGACTTACAGTAGCCTTGTGCAAGGTAAATAAGTGTTAGAGTTCTATTTATCTAACCAACTTCTCTAGAATCTTGGACATCAATGTGTTCCCTTAAGTGTACCTTTCCAACCACACATTTAAGAGGTACACTAAACCAAAACCTTAGGACACTTTGACTATCAAAGACTCTATCCACATTATAGTCACACTTCTAATGGACAAACATGCACATAGACATGGAACACCACATCAAGTCTTGTATTCTTTGTTGCATTTCTAGGCCCATGAATATGAAGTAAGGACTTTATACACCTTTGTTAGTTCCATCTAGACCATGAGAATCTATTAGCTAGATTTCATGACTAGGCTACCTACAATAATACAAAAATATGACATTGTGTTCATTGTGGTGGATCAATTTTCCAAAATGGCTATCATGGTCACATGTAAAAAGACATTGACATAGTTTACAGGCATTCTTCAACCATGTTTGGATTCATTTTGGGTTACCAACATTCATAGTCTTCGATCGATATCTGTGTTTTGTGAGTTATTTTTGGTAAACATTAGCTAGATCTATCTTCTATTTTTCATCCTTATACATATGGATAAATCTAAGTGGTGAATCACACACTTTTTCATATTTTTTGAATGTATAACCATAAACATGCTCACACCTGGGATGACAATATCTTGTATATTAAACAAGCCTATAATAGGGTTCTTTATAGCTCTACTAGTCACACTCCATTTTATACATGTACTAGATTTCAATCTTTAGCACCCCTAGACATATTTTACTGTGCATTGTCAAGAACTAAGATGTGCACACAATAATAGGAAGTAGATAAAGTGGAGAAGTTTTTGTGTCACATCTAATCTGTCCATCAACAAGTTTAGTAGATTTTATCTCACGCCTAAGCAAAATACAAGGATCACCATGGTGTATATCACACATCTAACATGTTTCAATTTGGCAATAAAGTCTGAAAGAAATTACAAAAGGAGGGCTTCAAATATCTACACCAAAAGATCAAGCCTTTACACTATGCTGCATACACCATTCTACACACAACTAATGAGGATGCCTTCATTCTTCTTGAGCCTTACACATTGTTGCTTCTTGATCCATTAGTGACACAACATCCTTCTGATATGGATCTCAAAAAATGGTGCCTTGTAGAGAAGGACCAGATCATCAAAGTGATAGACACACACACTCCCTATGACACACATTAAATTTTTAGAGTAGTCAAGGCTAGGCAATATGTTGATCAAGCCAACTAGTACACTTTATAGGAGCTTTAGGTGTAGTTCCCCTAACTGCACACTAATGTAATGGAGACCATTACTCTTCAAGAAAGGGTGGGTGATTTGTGTACATCCTTTACATATCTAAATGCACTCCTCATTTTTTACTCTACACATAACTGACACCACTCCCTCATTTGTGTGCATTCTACCACTAGGAGTTTTTTGACAATCCTCTCTTTAAGTCCTGCACTTAATCATAGACTTTAATACACTAATCGCATGAGATCATATAATATGCACCTCACAGGGCATAGACCCACATACACTCCTCGAGCTCTACCTCAGCTCAACCACCTTCGAGTCTACTCTGACCACATGCATTGATAACTGACATGAAATTAGTCATTAGCATTAAAATTCCATGCCTTTCCTTTTTTTATTACAAGTAAGGTTGGGAATGGTAAGAACATTAATTATTATATTCATTACTACCAAGGGAAACTTAGCTACCATACCTACCATGGAGGCCAATTCAAAAATAGTAGTTATTACTACTCTTGTATTCTACATGTTATATATTTGTACAATATGTATTCTTTAGATAGAACAAAAGGATGATCTAGACACCTTAATGCCTTGTAATCAAATCCTTGGTATATAGTCATAAAATAGATAACTTGATTGTGTGCATCTACTATATATACATGATTTGTAGCCATTGCATTCTCTCCCCTATTATTTGTTAATGAATAGAAGTTGCATTTCCTTCAAGTAATACTTCCCCTCCATTT
Source organism: Torreya grandis (assembly GCA_037957365.1). Lineage (NCBI taxonomy): Eukaryota > Viridiplantae > Streptophyta > Pinopsida > Cupressales > Taxaceae > Torreya > Torreya grandis. The sequence continues at coordinate 2,668,558 of JARHVA010001959.1, read as the reverse complement.
AAATGTGTTTTAATGGTTCTATATGAATACTTTATTATGCATTCAATCTGCATAACCATAACTCAGTTCTCCCCCACACACCTCAGTCTTGGGCCCCGTGGTGCAGATCATCTAAATAGTAATCTCCTATACCTTGGATGATCTAAGGAATTTCCACCCCATGATTTAGATCAATTATTGGCAATATTTCATTATTGTTATAAATGTAGGTGGGGCATTCTCTGGCCAATAATGCCACACCTCCATCCACAACATTTACAATTAATATTGAAAAATTGCTACCAATTTAATAGATTTTAATATATCTATTATTTAATAATGAATAAATTTTTATTAAAATATTTATATATTTTAATATGTTTATTAAAAATTAATAAATATATTTTAATATCTTTTTTAATTAAATATTTATTCCCTTCAAAAATATAACATAAATAAAGAAAATTCATACCATTTATAAAGATTATCTTTAAAGAAAAGGGTTATAAAGCTTATCTTTAAAGAAAAAGATCCTCATGACATCATGGTATATGATCTTGGCTTTTTGGGATAAGCATGGTAATGTTATTAACGAAGCTATGTGACATTCGTTATGGTATTGACTTCTACGCCAAACTTAACATGCATAAGTTCCAAAGTATATGGCATTCTTGGCGTGGACTTTCCATATCAATTAAAGCGTTGCATGTTTATAGAACTCAAGTCTTTGTTATCTTTTGGTAATCTTTAATTATGAAGAAGTGCAATCTTGATTCTTGTGGTAATCTTGAATTAATTAAGAAATGTAAATCTTGTTTTTTTTGATCTTGATGTATTATTTTTGGGAATAATTATTATGATTACTACATGGGAAAATATGCGGTGATTTAATTCTTTAAAGTTTCTCCAAGATTCTTGATAGGTGTTGTATGCAAAAACATGATGACAAAGGGTTTATCGCTAGCAAAGATTATTCAACAAATTATGTGGGGAGATTTAATTATTTATTATTTATAATAGTATGAATTAACTTTGGCACTAATTCTATGCCATTTTTCATGCTCATCTATACATCAACAATGTTGAATACCATTTTGGGTGGTTTTGGTTTTTATCGATTGTAGATAAAAACTGAATATAGGTAGTAGGAAATCCCAGAGAGCCAACGTCATGCTATCAAAATAAGAAAAATCTTAATTCGAGGAAATTATTAGTACCCTAGGAAAAAAATTTATTACCTATCCAATGATACTTAGCATTGATAAATATATAACTATGGGTTATTTTGCAGAGAAGTAACAAGATTTTGGCTAAGAAGCAATGGTTTTGCATAAAGGAAATTGTAGACAGAGGCAACAGAACCTCTGAGAGGTTTATTTTCTTACACAGGTAGATATTTGGTATGAAAATATTATTTACTCAGATATATTTTTCATAATCAATCTCAAAGATTTTTAATAAGATCAAAACACTTATAGAGTGGGACCCAGGGACATAGCCATTTGGTGAACCCCATAAACAAATCTTCTATGTTATATTTTATTTTTAATTTCCTCTCTTTGATCAAGAATACTTTCAATTTCCTTTATTTAAATTATGGATGTTTTCTAAATTAATTTTTTAGATTTATTAAAAGGGTAAATTAGAAATTAAAATATTTTGTTTTATTTTAAATCTGATCCAAGCAAATTGTAAAGGTTTTTATAACCTAGATTTTTGGTTCAGTTTTGTATCAGAGCCTATGATCAAGGCTATTTAACACATTGTCTAGAAATTGCAATAGTCTTTTATGTTAACCATATCTCAATCAAGACATGGTGAAGGGGATATTACAGAGTTTGAACCTAAAATTGGTGCAAGATGTGCAAGCTAGTAGTCAAATATGGGAGCAGACATGTCTGGGGTAGAATTCCAGTGTGCCTTCCTCAACATGAAAAATAAGGTTGAATAAATGTATAAGGAACATAGAAAGGGGAAAGAATCAAAGGAAGATCAAGCTATAAAAGAAGAAATTCCTCTTTCAGCTTCATCTTCTAAAAAGGCCTTCTCTTCTATAGATGGTAAAACTATCCCACATTTTAAATTAGATGTTTGATTTTATTTGCCAATTTATAATGGTGAGCTTAGTGCAGACAAATTGGATAACTAGGTCAAGAATATTGAGATATATTATAGGATTCATAATATTCTCAATGAGGAAGCCAAGATTCAGTTGACTACTCTCCGTATGAGTGGCACAACACTCATCTGGTGGGAAAGTAAGATTCAAGAAGACTCAAGTAATATGGTAACATAATCTCTTCCTGGAGTGATTTTGTTTCTAAACCAAGAAAGCAATTTTATCCTTTGGGTTATATACAATAAGCTACTATGGATTGATAGACTTTGAGATAGAATAACGGTCAGAGTGTGAAAAATTATACTCAGGAGTTTAGAAAGAAAGCATTAATATTGGGTATTCCTCTGTATAGTTTAGAAATATTTTTGAATTATATTGGAGGTTTGCATAGTTATTTGAGACATAATATTCTCATGTTTAATCCTTATAACCTTGATGAAGTCTATGTGCAAGCTACCCATATGAAATCTAGGGGTAAGATGACCAAGGAAGGCTATGGAAAGAAATCTCACAAGCTAGTTGAAAATAGAGAAAAAGGTAAAGGTAAGGGTAAGGGTAAGTCTACTTACATTGTTAAAAAAGAGGAAGGAAAACCTTTTTGTAATCACTGCAAGAAGAATCATGATGAGGCTAAGTGTTTGAAACTCCATCCAAAACTCAAACCAAAGAGGTTCTAAAATAAAAAGGAAAAGAAGGTTAATGCTATTATCCAATAGGACTTGGGATCAGAACCTCTTACTGCTATTATCCAATAGGACTTGGGATCATGATGAAACAAAAGTGACTGATATGGGTCTGCAAGTTCAAGTTATTCCTTTTCTAACCCTAAACCTTATGTTATTGATTCATCTTATAAAACTAAATCTATACATGATAAAATAAAAATAAATAAGCTTTTCCACATAAGAGTCATATTTAAGCATACTAAAATAGATACTCTTTTTGATAGTGGATCACAATCTAATCTTATTTATGAAGAGGTTGTTAAAAAGTTAGGACTCAAAACTAAACTGCATTCAAAACCATATCCTTTAGGATGGGTGTGTGATAATTCAAAATTATAGGTCAAAAAAATATGCACCTTGAGGTTTGTTATTACTTCTAAATTCATTGATGAAGTACATCTAGATGTAGTTCCTTTGGATATTTGTGGAATTGTTTTGGGAATTCTTTACTTATATGATATAAAGGCAATCTTTTATAGAGAAGAGAATAAATATGTGCTGATAAAGGATGGCATTGAATACATAGTAAGAGTCCATCATGTCAAAACCAATTTGACTCTTGTCTCTGTAGGAGAAATGAAAAGACTTATAAACTCAAGTAAGATTTTTGTTCTCATGATTGTGAAAGCCAAGGATAATGAAAAATCCAAGGCCTCAAAGGGTTGTGATCCTAAACATCAATTTGAAATAGAACAGATTATTTCTAACTACAATGGTGTTTTTTAGGAACCACAAGGTTTACCCACTACGAGGGAAATCCAACATGAGATTCAATTATAGTAAGATGCCTCTCTCCCTAATATTTGCATGTATAGGTTGCTAGTAATAGAGAATGAAGAAATAAATAAGCAAATGATGGAGTTACTTGTGAAAGGAGTCATTTGGCTAAGTACCTCTCCATGTGGTTTACCTATTATCTTAATACCAAAGAAGGATGATACATGGTGGATATACATAGACTCTGAGTTTTGATTAAAATCATAGTTAAAATCCTCTACCCTCTTCCTCATATTGGTGATTTGTTAGATGAATTAAAAAATGCAAAGTATTTTAATAAGTTAGATTTGAGCAGTGGTTATTACTAAATAAGAATAAGTGATGGTGATAATTAGAAAACCACTTAAAAAACTAAGCAAGGTCTATTTGAGTGGCTTGTTATGCCTTTTGGGATTTGTAATGCACCTGCTACATTTATGCGCGTTATGAATGATGTTTTAAGACCATTTATTGATAGTTTTGTAATTGTGTACTTGGATGACATTTTAATCTTTAGTAACACATGGGAAGATCGTATTAAACACATCAAGAAAGTCTTAGATAATTTGCAAAGGGAGAAACCTTTCCTTAAGATGTCAAAATATGAATTTGCAAAAACATCTTTGGTTTACCTAGGCTATGTTATAGGGAATGGCTCATTAAAAATAGACCTTGCAAATGTTTCAGCCATAGTGAATTAGCCAAGGCCTAATAATGCAACAGAAGTTATAATTTTAATCTTTAGTAACACATAGAAAGATCATATTAAACACATCAAGAAAGTCTTAGATAATTTGCAAAGGGAGAAACCTTTCCTTAAGATGTCAAAATATGAATTTGCAAAAACATCTTTGGTTTACTTAGGCTATGTTATAGGGAATGGCTCATTAAAAATAGACCTTGAAAATGTTTCATCCATAGTGAATTAGCCAAGGCCTAATAATGCAACATAAGTTATAATTTTTCTTAGAGCAATTAAATTTTGGAGAAAATTTATTGATAACTTCTCTTACATTGCATCTCCTTTACATGCTTTAACAAGTGTTAAGCAAGTCTTTAAATGGGGAAGAAAACATGAAAAAGCTTTCAATACCTTGAAATATAAGATAAGTACATCCCCAATTCTTGCACTTCCTAATTTAAGGCAATATTTTGAAATATAAATTGATGCTAGTGGGTATGCAATGGGGGCAGTGTTAATGCAAAACCAAAAACCGACGTGTTTTCATTCCGAAACTTTTACAAGTGTAGTTAAAAATTATCCTACTTATGATAAAGAGTTGTATGCTTTGGTACAAAGTTTGAAAAAGTGGAAACACTATTTGATGGGCAAAGAGACAATCATCCATACAGATCATCAACCTTTACAATACCTTCAATCACAATCCAAGTTATAACAATCATGACAATTCTGAAGGATGGGATTTTTGTAACAGTTCCATCTTGTTATAAGGTACAAAAAGGAAATACATAATAAGGTTTTAGATATGATTTCTAGACCTCCTATTGTAGCATCTACTATTTTACAGCATAGTCCTTTTGTTAATGAAATTTATGAGGAACAATATGCTAGAGATGTTAATTTTAAGGATGTCTATGAAGATTTGATAAATGGTAAATCAGTAAAAGCTTTTGACTATCATGTGCATAATAGAATGTTATATCATCTTGGAAAATTTATATTCCAAAGGATGAAAGAGTTCACATAATTAGAGAAGCACACACTTCTCTTGTTTCAGGTCATTTTGGCATTGGTAAGATAGTTGCAAAGTTACAAAGATATTTTTATTGGCCCTATATGACATAAAATGTATCTAAATATATCAAAGGTTGCATTCTTTAATCCATAAGTAAACCTAGTAACTGGAAGTTAGGATTGTATACACCTCTTCCTACTCCTAACCATCTTTGGGAATGTATTTATATGGATTTTGTAGGAGGTGTATCTATGTCATGAAGAAAACATGATTATTTGTATGTGGTTGTGGATAGGTTCAGTGAAACGTGTATATTAGTTCCTTGTACTAAATAGGTTACAGGCGAGGATACTACACATTTATTCTTCAAAAAAATAGGATCCTTCTATAATATCTGATCATGATGCTCAATTTGTTGGTGAGTTTTGGTCAGCTTTATGGGACTTGATAGACACTAAATTAAAGAAAAGTACAATGTTTCATTTGCAAACTGATAGACAAACATAAGTGGTCAACTGAATAGTGGTACATTTTATCAAGGGGTATTGTGGTAAACATCCTAAATTATGGGATGAACATTTATATTATGTGCAACATTCTTATAACCATGCTTTACATTCTTCTACTTTAAAGTCTCCTTTTGAGACTTATTTTGATTATTTGCCTAAGTCTCATTTGGACTTCTCTTTTGAAAATGAATCTAACTCAGTGGTGAATGGAAATAATGACACTAAGAAGGCTAAAAAGTTCATTTAGAGAATTTAGATGATTCTAAAAGCTGTTCAAGAATAGTTGGAAATAGCCAAGTTAAATATAAGGCTAGGCGTGACAAACATAGAGTTGATCATCAATTCAAAGTGGATGATCAGGTTTAGCTTCACATCAGCAAAGAAAGACTAAAAGGTGAAGGCATAAAATTAAAACCAATTAGTTATGGTCCTTTCAAGATTTTGGAAAAGACTAGTACAAATGCTTTCCAATTGGATTTGCATTCTTATATGTAGATTTATTCAGCGGTTAGTGTAGAAAACTTGAAATTATATGAATGTCCTATGATCATGGATCAAGATAAGGGTATTCTGATTCCTAATGTTGATGATTTTGCTCCTGGGTCTCTTCTTGAGTTGTAATAAGATGTTATTATTGGCAAGAAAACTAGAACTACACAAAGGGGTGATACAGAATATCTTTGAGTGGGTTTGAAAGGGCTGCATCTGAATAATGAAAAATAAATGGAAATCAAGAAAGAGGGAAAAATACCATCACCTGGTTGATAATTAAATCCAACTTTTAGAGCTCTAAAAGCTCTCAGTGGGGAGGAATTATCTAGAGGATTTCCACCCCATGATTCTGATCAATTATTGACAATATTAAATTATTATTGCGAATATAGGTGAGGTATTATCTGACCAATAATGCCACACCTCCACCCATAATATATATATAATTATTTTTTGAAAACTACCAATTCAATATATTTTAATATATTTATTATTTAATAATGAATATATTTTAATATATTTTTATTAAATATTTAATTAAATATTTATATATTTTAATTTGTTTATTAAAAATGAATAAATATATTTTAATACATTTTTTTAATTAAATGTTTATTCCCTTTAAAAGAAAAGAAAAGAAAAACTATAAAAACCATACCATTTATAAAGATTATCTTTAAAGAAAAGGGTTATAAAGATTATCTTTAAAGAAAAAGATCCTCGTGACTTCATGGTATATGATCTTGGCTTTTTGGGATAAACTTGGTGATCTTATTAAAGAAGCCACACCATAACTTTTATGACATTCACTTCTACACCAAACTTAACATGCATAAGTTCCAAAGTATATGGCATTCTTGGCATGGACTTTCCATATCAATCAAAGCATTGCATGTTTACAGAACTCAAGTCTTTGTTATCATGTGGTAATTTTTAATTACCACAAAGTGCAATCTTGATTCTTGTGGTAATCTTTAATTAATTAATAAATGTAAATCTTGTTTTCTTGATCTTGATGCATTGTTTTTAGGAATAATTATTATAATTACTACATGGGAAAATATGTGGTCATTTAATTAGTTTTTCAAAGATTCTTGATAGGTGTTGTATGCAGAAATATTGACAATAAAAGGTTTATAGCTAGTAAATATTATTCAACAGATTATGTGGGGAAGTTTAAATATTTGTTATTTATGATAGCATGGATCAGATTTGGCACTAATTTTACACCATTTTCCATGCTTAGCTATATGCCAATGATGTTGAATTCTATTTTGGGGGATTTTAGTTTTGATCGATTACAACGTAAAATTGAATATAGGTAGTAGGAAATCCAAGAGATTCAATGCCATGTTGTCAAAATAGGAAAAATCTCATTGCGGAGAAATTATTAGTACTTCAGGGAAATTTTTTATTGCCTAGCCAATGCCAAGTAGCATTGATAAATATATAACTATGGGTTATTTTATAGAGGAGTAACAAGATTTTGGCAGAGAAGTAGTAGATTTGCATGACATTACAGATAGAGATATCTAAATACAGAAGCAACAGAACCTCAAGGAGGTTTATTTTATTACACAGGTAGATTTCTAGTACAAAAATAATTATTTACTTAGAGAGATTTTTTGTAACTAGTCTCAAAGAATTTTAATAAGATCTAAACACTCATAGAGTGGACCCATGGATTTAGTCATTTGGTGAACCCCATAAATAAATATTCTATGTTATATTTTGTTTTTCATTTCCTCTATGTGATTAGAAATCCTTTGAATTTCCTTTATTTAAATTACAAAAATTTTCTAAAATATTTTTTTGGATTTATTAAAAGGGGAAATTGGAAATTAAAATATTTTGTTTTATTTTAAATCTGATCCATGCAGACTGTAAAGGTTTTTATAATTTGGATATTTGGATCATTTGATATATTTTAAAACTCACATTACTTCAACTCAATGACACTTCTTTAGCTCCAGAATGAATATTGAAAGATAGTTGACAGCAAAGAATATATTTGGTTTGGTGTATGCCAAGTAAATGAAATTACCAACAAGTTGTCTATAGTGAGTTTCATCTACTTGAGGTGAATCCTGAAATCAAGATAGTTGTAAACCTTTCTCTATCAAAGTTGACAATGGTATATAATCTATCATGCCATATTTATCAAGTAGTATCTTGGCATATTTTATCTATGAGACAAAAAAGTGATTATTCTTTTTCCATATCTCTAGGACAAGATAGTAATAAAGCACCCCAAGTCTGTCATGTCAAAGGATTTATTAAAATCATTCTTCACTTCTTTGATGAGATCATCTAAGCTTCTTGTGATGATGAGATCATCCACATACAAAATAAGAATGACAATCTATGTGCCTACTTTCTTGATATATAAATTTGAATCTAAGGGGCTATGAGTGAATCCATGTTGCAAAAAATGATCATCTATCTTAATGTACCATGCCCTTGGTGATTGATTAAGTCCATAAAGTGACTTGAATAGATGACATACATTTTATGGATGCTTTTCATCAATAAATCCTTCTATCTAGGTGTAGTCATAATAAAATGAAATTTGTACAACTTGAACATGACTTGTGACACCCAAACCATAGGTCTCTCCTACTCACTTATGCAGCCCACATAGGCATGTTTTCATCATTGATTCCTAGTCATTTGAAGCCTTTTAGATTCATCCCTTGCTATTCTAGACTCCTCTCCTAGGCATAGATCTATCCCCCAGGGTCCCTTTCCCCCTAGACAATAGTGCGATAGGTTGGACTACAGTGTTAGGTCCCAGGGTGTCCACTTTTTAGTGTTATTGTCCAAGTCTATAATAGCCTCAAATGGTCAAATTTTCTTGAATCCTTATCTTTTCCCTTGTCAGCCTAATGTTAGTTCATCTAACCCAAGATCACTAGTTTCCCTATAAAAGCCCATTCAAAGGTCATTTAGAAGGGTTGGCAATCATTAAAAAGGGACAATCTATAAATATACTAAAACACACTCAAGAAAATCTTCATATTCTCTATATATAACCAACAACTATTATTTCCAGCCTATCCAAGCTCTCGTACCAATCACAAGTCATATCAAGCTTACCCAAATTCACATACATAGGATTTAATAATACACATTCAAATTGGGAGAACTACATTGGCCTTGATCCCTCTTCAGAGTATTGGTATGTAGGCAGTGTGCTGACACACGGGGTGTGATCACACGTTCAATTCATATTCCACACTAACCCTTTTTCTAGTTGGATTCGAGATCACTTATCAAGCATGAAGAGGAACTTGGATCCTTGAAGACAAAATCAATTGCACATAGAGATTTGTGAACAACCATGACTTGATATTTCAGGAACAGGGTCTCCTAAAATAGATGAATAGAACCCAAAAATCTCAGACACTAAGGACTATAGCACCAAAACATGGACTACAGTGTTGGACCTCCAAGTGTCCCATTTTTGGTGCTCTTTTCTAGGTAGAAATAGACTTTTGGATCATATTTATGATAGTTTGCCTAGCCAGATCAACAATGTGTAGCCTCTATCTCCTCCATCTCAGCCCATAATCAGCTAAAATTTACTCTTTATCCCCTTGTTGACTATTTTTAGAAATCAATTAAACACTTCCAAATTCAATAAATTAGTAGGTTAATTAAGGCATATTTAATTACTAATTTTCACCTTAATTCAGACCCCTTTACTATTTAGGAAATTAAACCTATAGTTTCCCAAATTCAGTAAAACATTTGGTGAACCCGACTTACTTTGAATTTTTTCACAAAAACCCTAGGGCTAATTATTTATAATATTTTCTTAATTTTTTAATTTAAAAATTAAAAAAACTATAAATTAATTGAAATATTTTTAATAATTCACTTAAACCCTAGTTTGCACATACTAGGTCCTATTTTCATATATACACTTTCAAACCACTAAGAAAAATATATTGCTAATTTTAGAAATATTTTCAGATTTTTCCTAAATTTTTCAAGCTCAATTCTACAAAATTTTCAAATTATTATATGAATTTAAAAAAAAATCATTTCAAAACCCTAGTTGCATCAACTAAATCCCAATAATTTTCAAGTAATATTCCACTTATTTTCTACAAATTTTGATTGCATATTAAAATAAAAAAATCACTTCAAATATCAAAAATTCATTGTAATTCTAGAAAATTTATTTGTCTCAAAACCCTAGTTGCATCTACTAGGTCCCATTCAAGCAAGATATAATTTCTCATAATTTTTTGAATTTTATGTAGTATACTTAGCTCATAAAATCAATTTCAAATTCAAAAGTTCATAGTATTTTTCAAATAATATTTTAAAAAAATCCCTAGTTGCATATACTAGTCCCTACTTTGCATCTTGAGTTATCAGCTTACATACTTGGGTTCGATATCCTTTTCATGCATATTCCATTTCATTGTTTAGATTATTTTTATCTAATCTACTCTATTATTTTTCAAATTGTTTTCCTTATGCCATCTAAACTCCTTGCATCTCTTCCTTTGAGACGGAAGGCAAGACTTAGTGGCAGCCCTCCTGAATTCAACCAGATTCCTATAACTTGTTCCTATAACATGGATAAGTAATCAACTCAGGTCCCTATTATAGATCTTGCACATCTAGATTATTCTAATTACAATGAAAATGATTCTAATAATGAGTAATGTGAGAATAATAATGATGAGAGACATACTGATGTTCATGATCTATCACATTAGACACATACTGATGTTCATGTTCATGATTTTGCAAAATTTTAGAGAAATACTTAGGGAACAACCCCACAATCATGCTAACATCTTGAAATATATCATGGAACTAAAATAAGGCCAAACAAGTTGAGTCTTCTCAAACTATAGAGCCACCAGTTGCACATGACACTATAGGGGCGACTATGTCACAATAACCCCCTATAGCAGCCCAACCTACTTCTATGCCACTAGTTATATCTAGTACATCCCTATGTCCTGATGTGGTATCCCTTGTGCAAGAGATTCAATCTCTTCAATCAAAGGTGCAACATCTTGAGCAAGGTATCACTAGATCTACATAGGTATTAGACTCCTTCACTTTATTCCATACACCTTAGGCATGACATATAACTGCTACACCCTTGCCACCTAGATTTGCAAAACCTAAGCTCACTCTTTATGATGGAATTGGTGACCCAAAGATACATTTGAGAGCCTTTCATGCAACATGTTTGGATTATGTACCAAATGACTAGCTATTAAGTAAATTATTTTTGATGAGCCTTAAGGATTATGCATTACAATGAGTTTACAGTCTACTAAATCAATTAATTAATGCATTCAATCCTCTTACCGACATGTTCCTAGCACATTTCAGTATCAATATCAGTGATAATGTTTCATATGCCCAACTTGCACAATAAAAATACAAATCAAATGAGCCTCTCATTGAGTATGTTCTCAAATACAATACCATATTGGCTAAGATGACTAGCCCTATGGTAGATCAGGAGTTATAGGACCTCTTCAAACAAAGTATTCTACTAGTTTTGCATGAGACAATCATGTTCAAATGTTTCTCTTCTTTCACTAAATTATGTCACACTTTTAACGAAAGAGAAATCAAACTCATTTCAATGGGAAAACTTAACTACACAAGTGCACTAGATACAACTAGTAAGAGTAACAACAAAGCCCCAAATAAGGTCAAATTCAATGATAGTAAAAGACCAATTCAGTAGATAGTTAATGCAGCTTCATAGCCCTCATAGAGAATCACTTTATCAGCACATTCTCAGTGACCTTTTACAAATATACCAGTTCTTCCAACCAAAGTTCTACAATAGTTATTAGAATGTAACATCATATCTCTTCCTCCTATCAGAGAAATTGATCTATAATAGCCTCTTCCATGGAGATATGATCAGAATGCATTTTATGACTATCATAGGGCACCAGGCTATACTAAAAATGGATGCATTAATCTCAGGCATAAGATACATGATCTAATTAATGGAAATCAAATTGATCTAGGCACTTCAACTGAGCCTCGTCCAACCAAACTAATGCAGGATAAGTCACTCAAATTCTTTTTAGATCCATTTCCAGAGTATGACAAGTTAGAGACACATGATGCATCAAGTGTGCATCATGCATATTAGGCACATCTTCTACCAATTACATATAAGGAAGCAATAGCTGACTCACATCTATTGAGCCACATGATTGGTACTTTTCATTCTAGCATTCCAGTTCAACATTCCATCTCCTTTTCTAAGTAGGAGATTATTAAGGATGACACTAATTATCATGTGTTCTTCATTAGAGCTTTTATTCATGATCATCCCATTCACAGTGTTCTAATTGATAATGGATGCAGCGTTAACATGTGTAATATGACACTACTACAACACTTGGGTTATACAAAGTAGGATATTACTCTAGTAGATATAGTTATTAATGGTTTTAGTGGATATAGTCAGACTACATTAGGTGAGATCCTCAATCCTCTATAGGTTGGTCCTACACACATGACTACGTTATTTACTATAGTTCCTAACATGAGATTTTTTGACATGTTACTTGGTATACCTTGGATACAAAAACTCTAAGCATTTTCATCTATAGTACATCGATGCATGCAATTCATTCACACTAATTAGGTTATCATAGTTATTGGAGTTCCATACAAGTTTCCACTTTTGGTTTCAGAGCTAGTTTCAGTTCCATTACTAGTTCTAGCTCCACCAATAGTTTTTTCTCCAATTTAGCATTAGAGATAGATATGATATCCATCACTAGTACAGAGGGTTCATAAACCTCCACATCTTTGGGATTCTAAACATCTTCCAGCTATAATATTCACACCCAAATTAGTTTCATTGAGATCTCATGCATCTACACATAGAGCACATGTTCAATGAGTTTTTCCAACTTCCAGATGGGTCCCTAAGAGCCCTACAACTACATCCACTTCTCAAAATTATAGAGGGTCCCCATAGTCAATTTATACTTCAAAGAATTTAGAGCATTTATAACATATACAGCTTTCAGAACTAAAGTCTTAGCATTTCCATTGTGCTTCATGATCACACACGATTCCACTCTTTGATATAAGAGTCTCATTTGAGACTCATAGGTTAGTATAAGTTTTTTCCAACATTGATTATATATATTATCTCTTACGTGATTATACATAGTTTCCTCTGCTTGATTGTATATAGCTCAAATATTTCAAAATACAAAAATAATATAATATTTCAAAAATACAAAAACATGTCAATTGTATGCATCATCTATGTTTTACATTGCTAACCATTATGCTAGACTTACATTATGATATTCTATGTTATTGTTTATTGATTTATCTATATTAACAAGATTCACTTGATCTTTTTTGAGTGTGTACAGTGCATCTAGATCTTTGATTGCTTTACTCCACCCATCGAGGGGGCATCTTACTTCTACATTCTAGCTACATATCAATACATCTACCCATTGGGGGCATACTCTACATGACTACACCATCCAGGTTATGTCATTATTACACTATACACTCTAGACAACTTGTTATAGTATGTTTCTTACTTACATAGATATCACATCAACATCTATTAGCATATACCACACTTCTTTATTTCATAGCATATAGATTAGTCTTGTATCACATATCATGTATACTCTTGCTTCTTGCTTTCCATAATTAGGCATGTTTATATTTCTAGTACTTTACATACTTCTACTCTTTGATTTGATTAAGCTAGATGTGTTTGCATTTTCTAGTTCCTATTTGCTTCCTGCTTGTGTTCTAGGACATTTTCCAATTACTTTGTTCTTGTCTATATGTGTGTGTCTTTGGACACTTGATAATGTCCTTTGTGTGTGTCTTTCATGTGATTGTGGCCCTTGTGCCAACATTTGCTTATTCCCATTGTGTGTATGGGGCATTTGAACATGCCTTGTGTGCTTATTTGGCCCCTTAGCCACTATTGTGTATTTCTTGCTTCTTACTTTGTATGTTTATTGTTTGATTGCTTATTTTTGTGTGAAATGCCATGATTCAAATCATGCATTTATCTTGCATCTTGGATGCCATGATGGACATCATGATCCATCCTTCCATGCCACTAAAACTAACAACTAACATTTCAAATTCTATTTTACTCTTATGCACATGTTATTACATTATTATATCTATCTAGGCATACCCCTATGGATCTAACAATCTCTTTCTATATCGTTTTATATATTTTAAGATAATCTATATCAATGTTATATCAAATGTTTTCATAGATTAACACACTTGCAGGGCTTCTTCTTTTGAGGAAAGTTATTGTAGTGTATTCATTCCTACCCTCAAAAGAGGGGGAAAATAACAGGGGTTTTGTCACAGAGATTAGAACTCCTAATGGTCATAAAATTAGTTTTAGAATAGTGCAATCCAAAATCTAGAACTCAACATAGGCAAACCAGACCAGGCAGACAATAGAGAATCTAGATCAGTCATCAATTTTGGCTTTGGAAAATAGAGCCAAAAATGGGACTACAGTGTTGGACCCCAAAGTGTCTAGTTTCTAGCATTGTTTTCCAAACAATAGAATATTTAGTTTTTACAAAATTAGGAAAATAGGTGAGTTTAGTCACTATTTTGCTAGTATAGTTCAGTCTAAAAATTAGTAGTTTTTAACAATTATTTTCCTCAAAGAATTTAGATACAGGGGGCATCATAGATGGTATGAGGGTTTCCATTTTTAGTTTAGACATGGAAGTTACAACTTTTAGTTCAGAATATTTGTTACAGACACTAGTTATTGGGGGTAATGTGCATGACACATGGGCCTTCTCTATTTATGTGTTCATAGTATTTTGCTACACATGCCCATCAGATACATGCCTTACTCCATCTACAGGTGGTTGGCATCACATTCAAGTAAACTTTCATATAAGTTTTCTTCCCACGTACATGATTTTCTGAGTGACTTCTTAAGCCTTGATTCCAATTTTAGGAGGCGATTTTATACAAGTCTAATATATATCTATCAAAGTGGCCAATAGTGGCATAGTTTCTAGTTTACATTCAGCTATCCATGCCAACATTATCAGATTACAACACATTTAGGGGATCCATGAGCCATCTCATATGACATTCATCGATAGTGGTATTTTCTCATTTATCTTCACATCATGGGGCAATGATGGAGCCAAAGATATAGCTAACCTTTGTATTCTTGAGCCACCTATTCAGAGGGATTGGACACATAGTTCAGACATCGATTAGTGCACACATCATTTGTTAACTTCACATAGTTGGTAATGATGGAGCTAAAGGGCCTGCCTTTGCATTCTTGAGCCAACTTCTAGGGGATTGATCACTCAACTCATTCATCAACATAACTCTTGTTTCAACATACTTACAACATCACTCAACAACATAACAGGTTTTATATTAGTTTACGTACCTAGTAAGGTGTATTCATTCCTCTCTCTCTCTCTTTCTCTCTCTCTCTCTCTCTACCTAGCTTTGTACATTCTTATCTTAGATATAGTGTATCTAGTAAGAACTAATCTACTTTTTCTATCCTTTTTATATACTTACATAGTAAAACATGCTCTCATTATGCACAATCCAGCATCACACAGCTTCTTGGGCTTAGCCTCACAGGTAAGTTCAGGTATGCTTCTCTTTTTTTTCCTTTATCCTATTATTTCACTTTGTTGCATACTTAGAACAAAGTGGGAAAAATGTAGTCATACAAAAATGTAATTTATAAAAATTAATCATGATTTGTGATACCCAAACCATAGGTCTCTCCTACTCGCTTACACAACCCACTTAGGCATGTTTTCACTATTTTTTAGTCATCTGAAGCCTTCTAGATTTAGTGTGTATTATTTTAGACTCCTCTTTTAGGCACAGATGTATCCCCTAGGGTCCCTTTCCTCATAGAGAATCGATCCATAGGTTAGACTACAATTTTGGGACCCAGGGTGTCTACTTTCTAGTGCTATTGTCCAAGTCCACAATAACCTCAAATGGTTAGATTTTCTTGAATCCTTATCTTTTCCCTTGTCATTCTAATGTGAGTTTATCTAACCTAGGATCACTAGTTTACCTATAAAATCCTATTCAAAGGTTATTTAGAAGGATTGGTAATCATTCAAAAGGCACAAGCTAGAAATATGCTAAAGCACACTCAAATAAATATTCGTATTCTCTACATATAACCAAACACTATTATTTTTAGCCTATCCAATCTCCTACACCAGTCATGAGTCATCTCAAGCTTTCCCAAATTTCCATACACTTACATTTCATACATAGGATTACATAATACACATTCAAATTGGGAGAACTACATTGGCCTTGATCCCTCTTCAAAGTATTGGTATGTAGGTAGCATGCCCACACATAGGGTGTGACCACATGTTTAGTGCATATTATACATTAACCCCTTTTTCTAGTTAGATTCAAGATCACCTATCAAGCATGAAGAGGAACTAGGATCCTTGAAGACAAAATAAATTTCACATGCAACTTTGTGAACAATTAGGACTTCATATTTTAGGCACAAGGTCTCTAAAAATAGATCAATAGAATCCAGAAAGCTCAAAAAGCTCAGACACTAAGGACTACAATGCCAAAACTTGGACTACAGTAATGGACCTCTAGGTGTCCCATTTTTAACACTCCTATCTAGGTAAAAAATAGACTTTTGGATCTTATTTCCAATAGTCTGCGCAACCATACCAATAATCTGTAGCCTCTATCTCCTCTATCTCATCCCAGAATTGGCTAAGTTTTACTCTCTATCCCCTTGTTTGATATTTTTAGAAATCAATTAAGCACTTCTAAATTTAATAAATTAGTAGGTTAATTAAGGCACATTTATTTACTAATATTTTGATTAATCTAGACCCCTTTACTATTCAAGAAATTAAACCTATAGTTTCCCAAGTTTAGTAAAACATTTGGTGAACCCGACTTGCTTTGAATTTTTGCACAAAAATCTTAGGGCTAATTACTTCAGATTTTTTAAAATATTTTCCTTATTTTTATTAAATTTAAAAATAAAAAAATATAAATTAATTGAAATATTTTCATTAATTAACTTAAACCCTAGTTTGCACATACTAAGTCTTATTTGCATACAAACACTTTCAAACCACTAGGAAAAATATATTGCTAATTTTAAAAATATTTTCATATTTTTCCAAAAATTTTCAAGCTCAATTATACAAAATTTTCAAATTATTTTATTAATTTACAAAATATATCATTTCAAAACCCTAGTTGCATCAACTAAATCCTAGTAATTTTCAAGTAATATTCAACTTATTTTCTATAAATTTTGATTGAATATTAAAATCAAAGAATCACTTCAAATTTCAAAAATTCATTGTAATTCCAAAAAAATTATTTGTCTCAAAACACTAGTTACATTTACTAGGTCCCATTTAAGCAAGATATAATTTCTCATATTTTTTTGAATTTTATCTCGCATATTTAGCTCAAAAAATCAATTTCAAATTCAAAAGTCCATAGTATTTTGAAAATAATATTTCTAAAAAATCCCTAGTTGCATTTACTAGTCCCTACTTTACATCTTGAGCTATCAACTTAGATACATGGAGTTCGATATCCTTTTTATGCATATTCTAGTTCATTGTTTAGATTACTTTTATGTAATCTGCTCTATTATTTTAAAAACTTTTTCCCTTATGCCATCTAAACTCCTTGCATCTCTTCCTTTGAGATGGAGTGCAAGACTTAGTGGCAACCCTCCTGAATTCAACTAGATTCCTGTAACCTGTTCTTATAACATGGATAAGTAATCAACTCAGGTCCCTATTATAAATCTTGCACATCTAGATTACACTAATTTCAATGAACATGATTTTGATAATGAGAAATATGAGAATAATAATAATGAGACACATACTGATGCTCATGTTCTATCACATTGGACTACTAATCCACTTCCACCCATTGTTGACAATGAAGTTGTACTCAACAAAGATTTGATTTTACAAAATTCTAGAGAAAGACTCAGGGAACATCCTCATGATCATGCTAACATCTTTAAATCTATCATGGAACTAAATAAGGCCAAAAAAGTTGAGTCTTCTCAAACTACAGAGTCACCAGTTACACATGACACTACAAGGGCAACTATGTCACAACAACCCCCTTATAGCAGCCCAACTTTCTTCTATTCCACTAGTTACAACTAGTACATCCCTATCTTGATGTGGCAGCCCTTGTGCAAGAGATTCAATCTCTTCAATCCAAGGTGAAACATCTTTAGCAAGGTACCACTAGATCTACATAGGCATTGGACTCCTTCACTCTATTACATACACCTTTGGCATGACATATAACTGCTACATCCTTGCCACCTAGATTTATACAACCTGAGCTCACTCTTTATGATGGCAAGGGTGATCCAAATATACATTTGAGAGCTTTTCACATAAAATTTTTGGATTATGTACCAAATGACTGGCTATTAATTAAATTATTTATGAGGAGCCTCAAGGATTATGCATTACAATGGTTTTATAGTCTATTGAATCAATAAGTTAATGCATTCAATCCTCTTATCGACATGTTCCTCACACATTTCAGTATCAATATTGATGATAAGGTTTCACATGCCCAAATTGCATAACAAAAATAGAAATCAAATGAGCCTCTCACCGAGTATGTTCTCAAATACAAGACCATATTGGCTAAGATGACTAGTCCTATGGTAGATCAAGAGTTATAGGACCTCTTAAAATAAAGTCTTCTACCAGTTTTGCACAAGACAATCATGTTCAAATGTTTCTCTTCTTTCATTGAATTATGTCACACTTTAAAAGAAAGAGAAATCAAACACATTTCAATGGGCACACTTAAGTACACAAGTGTACTAGATATAACTAATAAGAGTAACCACAAATCCCAAATAAGGTCAAATTTAATGATAGTAAAAGACTAAATTAGTAAATAGTTAATGTAGCTTTAGAGCCCTAATAGAGAGTCACTTTATCAGCACCTCCTTGGTGACCTTTCACAAATCTACCAGTTCCTCCAACTAGAGTTCTACAGTAGTTATTAGAACGTAACATCATATCTCTTCCTCTTATCATAGAAATTGATCTATAAAAGCCTCTTCCATGGAGATATGATTATAATTCATTTTGTGATTATCATAGGGCACTAGGCCATACGAAAAATGGATGCGTTAATCTCAGGCATAAGATACATGATCTAATTTATGGTAATCAAATTAATCTAGGCACTTCAGTTGAGCCTCCTCCAGCCAAACCAATGTAGGATAAGTCACTCAAAATATTCTTAGATCCATTTCCATAGTATGGAAAGTTAGAGACATAGGACACATTAGGTGTACATCATGCATATTAGGCACATCCTCCACTAGTTACATATAGGGAATCAATAGCTGATTCAAATCAATGGAGCCACATGATTGGTACTTTTCATATAAGCATTATAGTTCAGACTTTCATCTCCTTTTCTGAGTAGGAGATTATTGAGGATGACATAGATTATCAAGTGTTCTTTATTATAGCTTTTATTCATGGTCATCCCATTCACAATGTTCTAATTTATAAAGGATTTAGCATTAACATGTGTACTATGAAACTACTATAGTGCTTGGGTTATACAAAGAAAGATATTACTCCAAATAATATAGTTATCAATGGTTTTAGTGGACATAGTCAGACTACAATGGGTGAGATCCTCATTCCTCTATAGGTTGGTCCTACACATATGACTACCTCATTTACTATAGTTCCTAGAGTGGGAGTTTTTGACATGTTACTTGGCAAACCTTAGATACAAAAATTTGAGCAATTCCATCTACATTGCATAAATGCATGAAATTCATTCCCATTAATTAGGTTATCATAGTTATTAGAGTTCCATATGAGTTGCCACTTTTGGCTTCAGAGCTAGTTTCAGTTCCAAAGCCAGTTTCAGTTCCATTACCAGTTCTAGCTCCACCACTAGTTTTTTCTATAATCTAACATCAGACATGGATACGATATCCATCACCAGTATAGAGGGTTCATACACCTACACAACTTTGGGATTCTAAATAACTTCCAGCTATAGTATTTATAACTAAAGTAGTTTTATTGAGATCTCATGCATCTACGCATAGAACACATGTTCAACGAGTTTCTCCTACTTCTAGATGGGTCCATAATAGCCCTATAGTTGCATCCACTTCTTAAAATTACAAAGAGTCCCCATAATTGGTTTCTAATGTAGACATCCAATTCCTAACATCATTTGTGTTGAAATTGTCAATCTTACTTGAATTGCACTCAAATGCACATTTTAGGTCAAAATCCATAAAATGCCCTAAATGGTTTGAACTTGTCACTTACAAGTGGTAGTTTAGGTCAAAGTATCCCTAAATAGGGCAATGCATTTTATGGGCCAGCTAACTTTGATCAATTCATTTCAAGTCAAAATGACCATTTCACCATTTAGTGCTCTGGATCACTCTTTTCTTCTAATTCATTGGTACACATCACATACCTTTATTATTTGTTGGTGGAAACATCCTAAATGGGAATATGGTTCTAATGCATCTAACTTCACCTTCTAATTCTTCTTGAGTCAAATTACAACTCAGTAATATGACTTTCTGACCATTTTGATTAATTGAGGGCCAATTTTCAAATAATTGTAGAAATGTTGATTAACCTTGTTTAAGGCTAATTAATCCAAATCAAGAGATTAAGTGGATTTTCCATGAGATTTGTTAAATATTTATTTTTGAAAATTGTTTCCTATTATCTACATCACCTAGTGACATCATCTATGGGGTGGTATCCATCAAGCCATAATTGCATAAAATATCAGGATTATGGGTCACCCATGCCTGGTTAATGCCTCCCATACCTGTTCAATGCCCCTTTCTTCCAAGGTCATGATGAAGATAATTATGGGTTTAATTCCAACTATTAGGATTATCCATGGCCACACATCTCAATCTTGAGATGGATGGTCATGGTTGATCCTGACCAATCTAAAAAATCTATAAATAGAAAGGCCATGACCATCATTTTTAAACTATTTTTGTGCAAGGTTATTATGATCAAATATCTTCAAAGCTTGAATATTGCAAAGTTATAATGTTAAGTTATTTCCACAAGGCATTTTATTTTATCATAGTTTTTTTTGCAAGCTTCATTGATAGGCTAGTTTAGTGATTTGGAATCATAAGCCTAGGTTTTGTGGAGTTTTCTTGAGGCATTGGAGGAGCTTACCACCATTGTTGAAAAAGACAAGGATGTGTGATCAAGAGAGAACATGTTTTCGATCCACATGGGTATGGTGAATCCATTTGGGAAGGTAATATGGTGTTGCTTTCTTTCATTTATTTCTTGTTATCCTTTTTAATTCCCTTAGGAATAGATAGGCTTGGTTAGTTAGGTCTTTATGCATGCTTCATTATTTATGGAATAATGCTTGACTAACTTTCTTTGTAATCCTCTCTATATCTTGGCATGCTTGGTGGGATGAGACACATCCTATACATGAAGAAGACCATTTTACAACTCTATAATATCCATTTGGACCTTTAAAACTCGTGAAAATTGATTTTCTATCTTTATTTTTCAATTTTTGGTTGCCATAGTTTTTACACAGTAACCAATGTCGATAGGAAATACTGACATCAGTTACTAACTTAATCGATGTCAATCAATAGAATCGACATCAGCCAGATCTTGGTTAGTCAGAGCAACTAATGTCGATGGTAATAACTAATGTCAGACACTATTTTTTTCCAAAAACACAAACCTGAGAGCTACTTTTTCAAAGTTCATTGTTTCAAGCTAAAAAGAGATTCAAAGATAAAGGACATGCTAACATTTTTGCTATAAGAACAAGCTTTTGCTTTGATAAAAACATGTTTAAATCACCTCTTGCATGCTTAAAAATCAATTAGGAACTTTGTTTTGGGTGTTTAACAAAGAATTTAGATGTTTTGGTGAATGTTTTCAAAGTTTTGAAACTAAGACCAAGGGGTCAAATAAACACCACCAAACTTGTCAATTCTTACTTGCAATAGTTGTTTACTTAGGTTTTGTTTGGAAAAAAGAGGAATATTGTGTGTATGATCTTCCATTTGTCCCATATAGGAAACCTTTAGAATCAAAAGTGCCATTCCTATTACAAATAACCTATTCCAAGGCTTAGAAATAATATTGCCTAAATCACTCCTTAGAAACATGCCAAAGTTTGGGTGATATTGAAAATGACCCTAAAGTCTTTCTATTTTCTACTTTCTTTATTTTCATGCAAACTTGGCTTGTGAGGAGGATGTCATTACCTCCCATGAGTTCATTAGGGAAGCTTTGACTTGAGGTTTTACCTCCCAGCATTGACTTCATTTGGCTCCTTTTGAGTTGCACATATGACATATCTACATTTGGACATCGCACTACACTGAGTGAAAAATAAGATGTCGTGGTTGTAAAAAGGAATATACCTTTTTAAAACTAGCAAAAAATGTGATCACCTAATTTTTTTGCTTGTTTTTTACATCATTTGATGTGAAAGTCATTGTGCAATTAATTCCCCTAGAATGATCAAAACCTTGCTAGTTTAATAGACCCCACTTTGCTATACCTTGTCAGTTTAGACTTAAGATGTTTGTTTTTTTTCATTAGCTTACTTGGTCTTTATTTGTGTCTAAAAATGCTTGTTAACTCAATGAACTTAACCAAAACACATTGTCCTCAATTTTCTTTAGCATGAGAGGTATTACGCTATCCAAATGGAAAATTCATCTTTTACTTGTTCAAATTGTTATCAAAAGCTTTGTGTCATGTCATCCACTTTGGTGTAGTCATGCTACCCAATTGAGTCTATATCTTTTACCTAATTTATTAAAATCCTTCATTTATAATCCACATTCAAAATTGAACCTTTTTGAGTTCTAAGGGTTGATGCGTTAAAGTGGGTTCAGCATTTGTACACTAAGCTTGTTTTAACTTGGGTTAAAGTTTCTATTTGGATTGAAGGTCATTTATTAAGACTCAAAATTGCATTATCATCTTGGTGGACTCAAGTCATCTTGTGTATCGCTCATACATTAGGTCCTAGAACATATTTTATCCTACTAGAATCATGTGGTGATGTTGTGCTGCTTATTTGGTCCTAGCTTTATACTTAGTGATTCATGTATGTTTTTTACATCTTGAGTTTCTTAGTTCATTTTGTCTTCTTCATAATCCAAAAATCTTTCCTCTAAACTCCTAGGGTCAACTTGTCAAAGTTGAAGCTAGCTTTTGTAGTGTGGGTGTATCACAAATATCTAGGCTTTGGTGTAATAGTTTTCACCTTGGGTCTTTGAGTTACCTTACTCTCTTTTGATCTATATGATTTTAACTTTGCCAAAGGTTGAGTAAACTTGTGAACCAAATATTCTAAATTGTGCATGGTTTTGAACTACCCTCCTTTATAGTCTTATTGGTACCTTGGTTATTTGTTTAAGATAGAGCCAAGGCATACTTTGATTAATGAGCATTGGTCCAAAGTTAGTCAAACACATATAATAGCTCCTTTTAGGCATGACTCAAAGCTTCACTCGTAGTGGGGCCTCTTATGGCCTTAGTTATGAGGATGAGCAATTTTATGATGGTCAAGATAACCCCATTATCATTTATGATATCTCCATAATAGTAGGATTCAAAGATTATTATAATAAATATCAACCCCAAGAAGATCAAGATGAAGCCCTTCTTAGATTGATAGAATCAGGTGTTAGACTACCTTTTGATTTTCCTATAGAATAATTGCATACCTTAGTTAGAGAAGGAGAACAATGACGGAAATAGAAAATTTTTACACAAATAGATATACTTTCTTCCTCTAACAAAGGAAAATAAATACAAATAGAGTCAAAACCCAAAAATCTAGATCTTCTAGCTAAGATCAAGATAATAATTTAATGATATATAGATCATCTTGTGATAGACTTAACAAAATCCCTAGTTTCTACTTCAATTCACAATAATGCTTCAAAAGAACATGAAGATATGGTTGGAAGTATGCAACAAGTATTGGATGAGAACATTACCATAGTGGATCAAGGAAATCTAAATAAATAGGTAAAGTCACAAGAGACCTTACAAGATATTCCATTTGGTATGGAACATACATTTTTTAATCATCAAGAACCTCTTCTTGCTTTATAAACTCAGAAACCCAAACATTCAGTTCGAATTGAGGAAATCCCTCAAGACAATTTGGCTAGTTCTTTTCAACCAAACCAAAGATTGGTAAATAAGCATAGAAACTTACAAAATGAGCAAAGTACAAAACAACCAAATTTAAGGAATGTTTTACAATCTAAGAATTAACGGCCTATGTTCTCAACTCAAGCAACAAATCAGAACCAAATCATGGATTGAAAGTTATACGCTCCCTATAGATACACACAAAACTAGGGGCACATTCCACCCCAACAACAACAAAACCAGGGGCACATTCCATGTCAATAGCAACAAAACTAGGGGCACATTCCACCCCAACAATAATAAAACTAGGGGCACATTCCACCCCAACAACAACAAAACCAAGGGCACATTTAACCCCAACAATAACAAAACCAAGGGAACATTCCACCCCCAGAACATCTTATCCAATCCACAAATGCACTAAACATTCAAGAATGGAATTCTATGAAGGAAATTTTCCAAAGATTAGAAATGAATAATAGAGTCAAAAAGTACAAATTTGATGAGATATGCCCATATCCATTTGACTTATCTATTCTCCAAAATCCCTTTCCACCTCATTTTGAGGCACCCAAATTTGACAAATACAAAGGGAAAGGAGATCCATGTGAAAACATATAAGCATTTTTTATCTTATGTCAAGAGGTTGCTTATAGTAGCGAGTACTTACTATGACTATTTCCATAAAGTTGAGTAGGACAAGCTCTTAATTGGCTACTTAAACTACCTAAGGGATTAGTTGTGGATTGGAATGAATTATCAAAAAAATTCATTAACCATTTCTCATATAACATAGAACATGAATTTACCATTATTTACTAATGGAAATCTAAGCATCATGATGGTAAAAGTTTCAGTGCATATCTACAAAGGTGGAGAGCATTAGCATGCCACATTTAACACAATTTAACAAATAAATAGTTGGCTAATATGTTTGCACATAATTTGGATCTTGAAGTTACGCATAATTTATGGTTAGCTTATGCTAACTCATTTGAAGAAATTATTGATAAAGGAGTGCAGATTGAGAAGCTCTTATTGATAGAGGCCCTATTCAGATTTTTGCGCAAGGTCAACTTTCTAATCAGACTAAATCACTAGCTCAAAAAGTTATGTAGGATAAGCCTAAGGGCTTAAGTAAAAATAATAATATGGTTGGAAACGGGGTAATAGAAATAAGAAATGTAAAAATAGTACAGACTATGCCTCCTTCAAATGTACAAACAACTCTCCCAAATCCACTACTTACTTTGCAGAGACAACCTCCATGAAGGACATTTAATAAAAATTTTAGAGTCTTTAGTAAGTTAGAAGAATCAATTGAAATAGTGTTACAAAAGCTCATTGCAGATAATTTAATTATATGGCTAGTATCAAGGCCATCTCCTCAAGATCAACCAAAACCAGATTGGTACACAGAGAATGAATGGTGTAACTTTCATCATGCTACTAGTCATTGTGCATATCATTGCATTCTATTGTGACATATTATTGAGGGATTTATGAAAATGGTGAGCTATAAATTAAGTTGACCCCTAATCAAGACATGAATTAAGATATGGGAATTTATAAAGACACCTTTCCTTGATATGATACACCACCACCAAGAGACAATCAAAATGGTCATAATCAAGGACAGAGGTAGAATCAGAACCAACAACAAGGTCAAAATAATAATGAGCATAATCAAGATAATAATACCCACACTAATAATGTGGCTTATAACAATGTACGTTATGACTATAATAATATTAGGGGATGCATTTCTACAACCCAAAATACCACTATTACTGTAACACCACGTGGCTAATCTCATGTTCCTCATAACATGAGACCCAACATTATTGGGTTAGCACCCTCTCCCCCTAGTTATACCATGTTGAATTCACATCATCATGTTGCTACTCCATTTGCACAGGTTACTAATCCTAAAAAATAGTACCATTCTTCTAATTATAGAGGCTCCTTATTGACCCAAAATTATAAAAATATAGTTAATCACTTGTGAATCACCATATAAGGCCATTTGCCTCACTCTTATAATTATAATGACTCCTTGCCACCTCTAGCTTGTGTAGTTACAACTAGACGCCCATGAGTTACCCTATAGGGCCCTTCACCCACTTCTTTCCATAAACCCAGCGAGAACATTTAGCCAATGGTTCCAAAGCTGAATACAATCCTAACAAAGACTAAACTAGTTTAATCCACAGTTCAAAGGCTTTATAGTCTAACAAATCAATTAGATAAAACCCCTGCACAAATTTCCATATTAGAACTCTTACAGACATCTGATGTCCATAGAACCATCTTCAAATTTTTTTTAACAAGAGTCTATTTTGCCTAATGATATAAACCTTGATCAATTCAAGAACCTAGTTGGACATTTGTCTTCATTTTGGTAGATTACATTTAATCAAAAGGACATATCCACCCTTGGACCAAACCATAATAACCCACTATACATTGAGATAATCATTGTGGATCACAAAATCAAGTGGGTTATTATAGATAATGGTTCAAGGCTGAACATCATATCTCTTAAATTAGTGTGATGATTGGGTTACATGGATAAATACATTCAGCCATAGACTATTACAATCAAGGCTTATGACAATGCCAAAAGGGAGTCATCTAGTACAATTTAGTTTCTAGTCATGGTTGGTTCTATTTCTCATCACACATTATTCCATATTGTGGATATTGAGTTTCCTTATAACATACTTCTTGGTCATCCTTAGATCCATGAAGTATAGGCAGTTCCATATACTCTTCACCAATGCCTTAAGTTTCCTCATGATGGGATTGAGGTTACTATTCCCACTGATCAACAACCATACCAATAATGCAAACATCTTGAAGTAGAGTTTCATAATTATAACTATTAACTAGGTTATAAATTCATTTCAAAGAAGAACAAAGCCATCATTTCTCATCCATCTCCATCTAATTATATAGATCCTAGTGATCTAGCCTCCACTTCAACTGATCGATTTCCTATAGCTCTAGCCAAACATGTGATTATTAAATATGTAGGCATTTACACATACCATCTAAAGGATGTCCTCCATATTGAAAAATTACCAAAATCCCTTAAAACATTTGGTAAGCCTAAAACTCCAAACTCCTAATAGACCTAACCAAATTTGGCAACCAAAGAAGAAGCAACCAAAACCTCTTGTGGTTTTTATACCTATAATTTCACCAAATAAGGATCATGAGGCTTTTATTGAGGGAGATTAGTTATATTCTGAAGGCCTTGTGGATTATTTTTAGAATCCCAAGTATCATGTCCCTAACATGATAATGGATCATCTTGATTATACATTGAAAGGCCTTGGCCCACTAGCGTAAGGAATTTTAAAACCCTTATCAACTAGAGTTATCAACTAGAATCATGGTCTTAGATTTAAATGATCAGAGGATGACCTCATAACATTTGATAGTGACTCTTTTGAAGTGAATAGTAATGAGACTCATAACAGTGACATAATGTCCCATTATAGACCTTTTGATGAGGTTGTTGATTCAGATTTGTTTGATTCAAATGCCATATTGACCATAACACATATTGGAGCTTCCCATCCTCAAGCAAAACTCCATCCTATTGGAGCTTCCCATCGTGAAGCAAAAACCCATCCTAGTGGTGCTTCCCTTCCTAAAGCAGGACATTATATCTTTACCATTGGTGCTTCTTATCCTGAAGTAAACCCTCACTATAACCTATGCCTTTGCCATCCTGAACTCATAGATTGGGATCAACAAAATTCAATCATATGCCTCGATGATTTCCAAAATGAATAATATATTGTATAATATATGGGCTTACAAGATGTATTCCCCATTAGTTATCATAAGTAGGGTTTTGATTTTTCATTAAATTCTTCTGCCTACTTTGGAGAGTAGGAAAAATTTCTTGGTCATAATAAAGAATAAACATCGACATCTTTAGGTGAAGACCTCTTTGAGGCACTTATTGATCAGGGAAAAAGTAAAGAAAAAGACAAGCCTTTGAGTGAAAACCTATTTTAGGCACTCTTAGGCAGGAAAGTTTGCTCATCCCCTCAAGATGTAAAAAGTCCATCTAGCCCAAGTTCCATAGCTAGTACAAGCATCTCTTTAGAATAACATCTAATATTTGAGCATCTTGCTCTTGAGTTTCCAAAGGTCTTGGCCAATTATCCTTTACCCGAGAAGGTAGATTCTGATTATTCATATTATCTGGATCTTTGAGAGGAATAAAAAGAAGATATAGTAAAAGAAGATGATCATGACCATGCATTACCTACAATTCTAGAGGATGGATCCACACTCCTTATGGAGAGCACAACAAAAGTGAATTTGGGAACTCATGAGGATCCCAAAATTATTTATCTTGGAGGTTCCCTTACTGAAGTAGAGTGTGAACATATTATATCCATTCTTAAGGATTATATAGACATCTTTGCATGAGCATATTTTGGCATGCCAAGTTTGGATCCAAATTTATTTGTGCATCATCTTATTGTTCACCTTGATGTTAAACTAGTCAAGCAAAAGTTGTGAAAGATGCATCCATGCATCACCCTTTTGGTTAAGGTTGAGTTAGAAAAGTTGTTAGGAGCCAATTTAAACAGACCACTAGACTACTCTAAATGAATTTCTAACATAGTGCAAGTAAAAAGACCCCAAGCATACGTATTTGTACTAATTTATGTGATATCAACAAAACATGCCCTAAAGATGATTTTCCTCTGCCCAACATCGACATGATTATCGATTCAACTGTTGGGTACGAGATGATATCCTTAATGGATGGATTTTATGATTACAATCAGATCAAAATAGCAGTTGTAGATCATCATAAGACCATGTTCACCATTCTATGGGGGACATTCTATTACCAAGTCATGCCATTTAGTTTGAAGAATGTTGGAGCCACATATCAACGTGTAATGACTATCATCTTCCATGACATGATACATGACAGTGTTAAGGACTATGTTGATGATATACTAGAAAAATCAAGAACAAGAGCTAGACACCCTGATGTTCCATGAAGAATATTTGAGAGTCTTCATGCAGATAAAGTCTATTTGAATCCTAAGAAATGTGTCTTTGGAGTCACATCAAGAAAATTTATAGGGTTCATTGTATCACAATGAGGGATTGAGGTCAACCCTACAAAGGTCACCGCTATTATAGAAATGCCTCCACTAAATAATCTTAAATAGTTGTGAGGCCTACATGGCAAAATCTAGTCTATACGTAGGTTCATTTCTCAATTGGTTGATAATTGCCACCCATTTACCCATCTCCTAAAGAAAGGGGTAGCATTTCAATGGAATGAATATTTTTAGATAGTATTTTCAAAGCTTAAAAAATACTTGGCCAATCCACTAGTTTTATGACCTCTGACATAAGGAAGGCCACTGCTTCTTTATATATCAGCCATAAAACATGCACTAAGGGCACTTTTGGCTCATCATGATGATCATGGAAAGGAACACATG
Source organism: Torreya grandis (assembly GCA_037957365.1). Taxonomy (NCBI): domain Eukaryota; kingdom Viridiplantae; phylum Streptophyta; class Pinopsida; order Cupressales; family Taxaceae; genus Torreya; species Torreya grandis. The sequence continues at coordinate 2,638,535 of JARHVA010001959.1, read as the reverse complement.
CTTTATTATTTAAGACACACAATAGTATCCTATGAACATAATTATATGCCTATTGAGAAGGCATGTTTAGCTATGGTGTTCGCCACTCAAAATTTGTGACATTATATGCTAAATAATAAAACTATTGTTATCACCAAGATAGATCCTGTCAAGTTCTTTTTATCTAAAGCAGCTCTTCAAGGATGCATGGCTAAATGGACTATGCTCTTTAGTGAGTTTGATATTGAATACCAGAATTAGAAGGCAATCAAAGGATAGGTTCTTGTAGACCAACTTGTAGAATCTTCTATTACGACCACTCAACCCCTCAACTTTGACCTTCTAGATGATTCCATCATGGCAATAGAACAAGCATCACAAGAACCTGAATAGTGGACACTCTATTTTGATGGATTCTTCACATCTTGAGGATTTGGAGTTGTCATATTATTGATCACACCATAGAGGGATTTGATCCCCAATGTATTCTATATATAATTTTAGTGTACAAACAATATGGCCAAATATGAGGCATTGGTTGCAGGGCTCCATCTTACCATATAGTGGGATATTCAAATCTTAAAGGTTTATGGAGATTTATAGATAATCATAAATTAGATAACTGATCAGTAACAAACAAGAGATGATAATCTTGTTCCTTATAAGCAAATTGTTGATAACCTTAAAACACATTTTAAATCTGTATAGCTTGAACAAGTTTTGCAAGTCAATAATAGATCTACCAATGCCATGGCAACAATTGGTTCCATGATTCAAATGCATGATAGTGTTAAAGAGTATCGGTCCCTAATTGAAAATATTCTTTAATTGACACATATTCTATCAGATTTAAAGAGGATATGCACCATTTCTGATCCTAATCCCTCACCTAAGCTACCATGGTACCAAGATTTTTATAACTATTTCTATAGCCATGTATTTCCCACCAACATTTCCAATAACCAAAAAAAAAATTCCTTCATTGCTCAACATGTTATATCCTCCTTGGAAACATGCTTTATTGAAAAGGCTATGATGGAATGATTCTTCATTGTTCATATTTAGGAGAATCCAAGTTGGCACTAAAGGAGGTTCATTAAGGAATGTGTGGGTCCCATACCAATGGTGTAGTCCTAGCAAAGAAACTTCTTAGAACAGGCTATTATTAGCCCAAAATAGAGATAGATGCTTTTAATTATGTAAATAAGTGTATTCCTTGTCATCAACATGTTAACTTGATACATGCACCTTCCTTACCTTTTTAACTGATTACAACACCATGGCCATTCTCAACATGGGGTCTCGACCTCATTGGCAAATTTAACCCAACATCTTTAGATGTCCATAAGCACATTTTGATTGCAATTGAGTACTTTACCAAGTGGATTGAGACCATTCCTCTCACTTATATTATCAAGAAGCAAATAGCTAATTTCATTCATTACCATATCATCTGTCGATATGGAATCTCAGCGCATATTATATTTGATAATGGTGGATCCTTTATGAACCAAGATGTGAAATATCTTTGTGAAAAATTAAAAATCAAGCATAAGAAATCCACTCCATATAACCCGTAAGGAAATGAATAAGCTGAGGCATCAGATAAAACCATCCTAGCCATCTTTAAATATATTTTCAATGATGTTGGCCGTAATTGTCACTTATAACTCGTTCCTTCCCTCTGGGCATATAAAACCATTCATCACACCCCAACTAGAGCTACTCCATACCCCCTTATTTTTGGAACTAAATCTATCATCCTAGTCAAGATTGAGATCCCATCATTAAGAATATCACTTTAGCATGTTGAAGATGATGAAGACTATAGAGCTTCACAGCTACAAGAACTAGAACTTCTTGATGGTAAGTGTTTGGCTACCCTAGAAAAATTGTAGGCCTATCAGAATAGATTGAGGAGAAGCTACAAAAAATGTATTCTCCTTTGAGAATTTGAGAATGGTGACTTAGTTCTGAAAGAGAATTAGAAGAACATGAATGTTGAACCCAAAAATAAAGGCAAGTTTTAGCCTAATTGGTTAGGACCATATATTGTCACAACAAACTATGGATCAGGAGCATATTGATTGGATAAATGTAATAGTGAAGAACTTTTAGAGCCCATGAACATCATACACTTAAGAGATTATATGCATGAAAAACTTTGAACCATTATCTATAAGACCCCTAACATGGGGGGTAACTTGTGCTATTGTAATTTTATCCCACCCTTTTATCTTACTTTGAACACATTTTATACTACCTTAGTCCTCTTTTTATGATTCTTGACAGTAACGGTTTTGAACCCTTGGCACTCTGAATACATTATTCATCCCATTCTAGATTGCTCTCTTTGAGAGGCATATTATTTGTTATATCTAAGGCATGTTATAAGCTTGAACACTTTTTATTCCTTAACTAATTATTATCTTGATTATGTCTCATGAACATTATGAAAATCTTCAGTAATGGTTCTACAAAGCAATTCAACCAGGACCATCTTATGCAACTTTAGATAGGTAAATAGCTACATCTTCTTAGTATAATTGACTTGTTGCTCTTTTTTGTTATATCAAGAACCTCACTCTCACTAATTTGAGAGCATGGGTCATTACAGCTAGCTTAGCTATCTTATTGGAACCTCTACTCTCAGGATGTGCATCTCCTCGATTAGATGGTCCCCTGTTGTGCATATTTTATCCCAAAAACACCAAAAATATTAGAAATACTTTGAAAAAACCAAAAAAATCATAACATGATCCTCAAAAGAACAAAAACATTGTCTCACACTTCTATACATTTTCACAATCCCATTCCACCATCCCATGCTCTCTCTGTTTTGTGAGAAAATTTTAAGTTTAAACACTATTGATGTTTTGCAAGAACATAAACACTATTTCATTTCATCTTGTCCCACACACTTGCCATTTTTCAAGATCATTCTATCTCATCTCATCAGCTTCTTGTTTGCCAAACCATTCTCATTTTTTTGTATCTTCCATTTCTTCTATAAAATTAATCATGTTGGTCTAATCATCATTTTTGTTCTATCCCATTTCCTAGGAGAACTATATTTGGCCTGAAGTTCGTGTTGGAACATGCATCCATGGAACTATGTAGGCATCATCCACTTATCTTATACATCTGGAGTCAACTCAGCCAACCCCTTTTCTTCTCTTCCCCTATTTATTTTGTCATTGTTCCTCTTTAATTAAGGAAAAATTATCGTATCATTGTTATTTGTTATGATGTGGTGGAAAGTAACGCCTCTACCACACATACATAAACATTTATCTTTAAAATGCACTAAGTTGGTTTTTGTTTATGTGTGTTTATTTGAGTTTTCTTGGTGTTTTCTTGTACTTTCACACAACCCTTTTTATTTATTCTTCTTTTCTCTTTTTATTACTTCTTGTCTCTTCTTGGTCTTGTGTTTTTCTATTTTTTTTTTCTTATCTCTTTTGTGTTTCAGAACATCTTGATGATTCACATGGATCTTGATTGTTTATATCTTGATCTTATGTTATTACGTTGTTCTTGAGCCATTTTTGTTTATTTGATTGTTGTTAGTGTCTTATTTTTCTGTTTGATTTTGCTTTTCTCCTTTGTGTTCAAGAATGCCTTTATAGTCCACATGGATCTTGATCATTGATATCTTGGTCTCATGTCATTCAAACATTCTTGACTTTTGTTTTTAAACATTTTGTTCCTACTTAAGATCATATCTTGATTTCAAATTAGGGTCATTTATGTTTATCTTCTTTTTCTTTGTCTTTGCTTTTTGTTTAAATGTAAATTGATGTAACTCTAGTTTTGGTCATTGTTTTACCATTATCCTTAGTTATAGATATTCACATTTGAACTAGCTCAGTGTAATTGGAATCTTATGTCATTATAAGTTATTCATACTTATGATTCCTAATTTCTTTTTCTATAGCAAGCACTTTGTGCTCAGGTCTCAACGTCTTAACACCAACATCAACTTCGATGAATGATTCTCAAGAACACTCCATAAAACTTAGGCTCATGATATGGAATTAGGCATCTAGATAACATGCATTTTAGGCTTCTTTGTCTATGTTTAGATGTGCATCTCTTCACATACATTGTAAGTCTAATCAATTCTTGGTCATTTTTCATCATTCCTCATTCCATTCTCTACCAAACATGGGTGAACTACATTGGTCTGAAGTTCATGTTGGAACATGAGTCTATAGAACTATGTAGGTAGTGATCAATTTCTATTGAGGTCAACTCAACTATCTCCATTCTTAATTTCATCTCTCTCATCACTTTATGCATTCTCATATGCTTGGTTTTATATGGCTTTCTAAGCCATTACACCATCACATGTACATTTATGCCTACTCACTTTAACCTATCTTTTGGGTTATATAATTGAGCTATTTTGCTTGTCAATTTCCAATGCTGGGTCCCAACATCTAAACCACCTCTGAATCAAATCAGCTCTACAGGGGAAAATCATTATTTATTCTTTATCAATGATCAAAGTTTGCCTAACTAGAGCAAAACTATCTTATCATGATCAAATCTGCTCTACTAGAGTACTTATTATATTCTCTTTGGAGACCCCATTCTAGTGGTGCTTCCCTTCCTAAAGTAGAGTGTTATCCCTTTTCCTCTAATTCCAAGATCTCCACATTAAAACCCATGATGGAAATATTTTAGTATGCAACTTATCTCAAGATTGATTAATGTTGTAAGTGCACGGTTTGTACTCTCAAATTGGATACATTTACAGTGTGTCCCTTATATTTATGGATTATATCTTTCCCATTTACCCTACCTTTAGGGCCTATTATACCTCTTATTATATTTTGATCATTGATGGTAATCACGTGTACAGGTATTAACTCATCTGGATGTGATCTATTCCATGGGTTAATCTCTCTTTTCAAGAGTCCTTCCTTCTTTTTCATCTTAGTATGTCTTCTTGAGGGGGCATCATGTGTCTATTCCAATTTATTCTTGACAACTCTTTTCTTTCAAAAGATGTTGCTTTCCCTGAATATCTAGATATACCTTCTGAAACAAGGGGAAAATGTAGACATCCAATTCCTAACACCATTTGTGTTGAAATTGTCAATCTGACTCTAATTGCACTCAAATGTACATTTTAGCTCAAAATCCATAAAATGCCCTAAATGGTTCAAACTTGTAACTTAAAAGTGCCATTTTAGGTCAAAGTATCCCTAAATAGGGCAATGCATTTTATGGGCCAACTAACTTTGATCAATTTATTTTGAGTCAAAATGACCATTTTAATATTTAGTGCTTTGGAGCTCTCTTTTTTTCTAATTCATTAGTACACATCATGTACCTTTGTTATTTTCTATTGGAAACATCCTAAATGGAAATACAGTTCCAACACATCTAACATCACCTTCTAATTCTTCTCGAGTCAAATTACAACTTAGTAATATGACTTTCTGACCACTTTGATTAATTAAGGGCCAATTTTTAAATAATTGCACAAATGTTGATTGACCTTATTTAAGGCTAATTAATCCAAATCAAGAGATTAAGTGGATTTTTTATGAGATTTGTTGAATATTTATTTTTGAAAATTGTTTTCTATTATCTGCATCACCTAGTGACATCATCTATGCGGTGGCATCCATCAAGCCATAAGTGCATAAAATATCAATATTATGGGTCACCCATGCCTAGTTAATACCTCCCATGCCTCTTCAATGCCCCTTCTTCTAAGGTCATGACGAAGATAATTATGAATTTAATTCCAAATATTAGGATTATCCATGGCCACACATCTCAATGTTGAGGGTGGATGGTCATAGTTGATCCTGACCAATCCCAAAAACTTATAAATAGAGAAGCCATGAACATAATTTTAAAGATATTTTAGTGAAAGGTTATTATGCTCAAATATCTTCAAAGCTTGAATATTGCAAATTTATAATGTTAAATTGTTTCCACAAGGCTTTATATTTGATCATAGTTTTTTGTTTGCAAGTTTCATTGATAAGCTAGTTTAGTGATTTAGAATCATAAGCCTAGATTTTTTGGAGTGTTTTTGAGGCATCAAAGGAGCTTACCACCATTGTTGACAAAGACAACAAAGTTTGATCAAGGGAGAACATGTTTTTGATCCACATGGGTATGGTGAATCTATTTGGGAAGGTAATATGGTGTTTATTTCTTTTATTTGTTTCTTACTATCCTTTGTAATTCCCATAGGAATAAATAGGCTTGGTTAGTTAGTTCTTTATACATGTTTCATTATTTATGGACTAATGCTTGACTAACTTGATTTGTAATCCTCTCTATATCTACTTCAGAGATTTTAGAGCATTTACAACATATATAACTTTTAGAGCCAGAGTCTCAGCATTTCTATTGTGATTCACAATCACGCATGATTCCACTCTTTGATACACCATGATAGGGAGTCTCATTTGAGACTCATCGGTTAATATCATTTCTTTCCAAAATTGATTGTATATATTATCTCCTACTTTATTGTACATATTTTCCTTTGCTTGATTGTATATAACTCAAATATTTTAAAATATAAAAATAATATAATATTTAAAAAATAAAAAAAAACATGTCAATTGTATGCATCATTTATGTTTTACATTGCTAACCATTATGTTAGACTTACATTTCATTGTATTATGCTATTGTTTGTTGATTTATCTATATTATCAAGCTTCACTTGATCTTCTTTGAGTGTGTGTAGTGCATCTAGATCCTTGATTGCTTCACTCCACCCATTGAGGGGGCATCCTACTTCTACATTCTAGATACATATGGATACATCTACACACTAGGGGCATACTCTACATGACTACACCATCCAGGTTATGTCATTATTACACTATACACTCTAGACATCTTATTGTAGTATGTCTCTTACTTACATAGATATCACATCGACATCCATTAGCATATATCATAATTTTGTATTTCATAACATGTACATTAGTCTTGTATCACATATCTTGTATACTCTTGCTTCTTGATTTCCATATTTAGATGCATGTTTATATTTATAGTACTTTTCATCCTTATACTCTTTGAATTGATTAAGCTAGATGTGTTTGCATTTTCTAGTTCCTATTTAATTTTTGCTTGCATTTTAGGATATTTGTCAATGTACTTTGTTCCTATTGATGTGTGTGTGTCTTTGGACACTTGCCAATGTCCTGTGTGTGTGCCTTTCATGTGATTATGGCCCTTGTGCCAGTATTTTCTTCTTCCCATTGTGTGTATGTGGCATTTGAACATGCCTTGTATGCCTTGTGTGCTTATTTGGGCCCTTAGCCACCCTTACATGTCTCTTACTTCTTACTTTGTATGCTTGTTGCTTGATTGATTATCTTTGTGTGTAATGCCATGACTCAAATCATGCATTTACCTTACTTATTGGATGCCATGATGGACATCATACTCCATCCCTTCATACCACTAAAGAATAACAACTAACATTTTGAATTCTAGTTTACTCTTATGCACATGCTATTACATTGTTATATCTATCTAGGCATACCCCTGTGGATCTAACAATCTCTCTCTATAACTTTTGCTATATATTAAGATATTATATATCAATGCTATATCAAATATTTTCATAGCTTAACACACTTATAGGGATACTTCTTCTGAGGGTAGTTATTGTAGAGTCTTCATTCCTAACAATTAAGACTCGATATTTTAGGCACAAGGTCTCTTAGAGTAGATGAATAGAACCCAAAAAGCTCAGACACTAAGGACTACAATGCCAAAACTTGGACTATAGCACTAGACCTCTAGGTGTCTCATTTTTTATGCTCCTATCCAGGTAGAGAATAGACTTTTAGATCTTGTCTCCAATAGTCTACCCAGCCAAATTAGTAATTCACAGCCTCTATCTCCTTTGCCTTAGCCCAGAATCTGCTAAGTTTTACTCTCTATCCCCTTGTTTGCTATTTTTAAGAATCAATTAAGCACTTTCAGACTCAATAAATTAGTAGGTTAATTAAGGCACATTTATTTACTAATTTTTTCTTAATCTAGACCCCTTTATTATTTAGGAAATCAAACCTATAGTTTCCTAAATTTAGTAAAACACTGGGTTATATAAACTTCTTTGAGATCACCATTCAATAAAGTAGTTTTGACATCCATTTGCTAAAGTTTTCATCCCTTTTATGCTACCAATGTAAAAATAAATCTGATGGTTTTGATTCTTACAATGGATGCAAAGGTCTCTACATAATCAATTCCTTCTTATTGATCATAACCATTTGCATATTCATCTATAGATCCATCTGCTTTGATTTTTTTTTTGAAAATCCACTTACATCCAATGGGTTTCTTTCCTATAGGTAGATTTGCAAGTTCCCACATCCTATTTTTTATCAGGGAATCATGTTCTGCATCATGGTCCTCATCCACTAAAGTTGACATAATACTTTTTCAACTATCTTTTGTTTGGTCTTGTAAAAAACTAAAGTCATCAGTGTGATATTAACCTCAATTCTCACCTATCTTCTTATCTAAACTCTTGATGAAGTGTTTGTAATAGACTTTAGATTTGAGTCCTTGATAGTGCTTTCTACCCATATTGGATATCAATGTTGTTTTTAGTTTGATGAAGAATTATCTTCCAAATTTCCAAGATCAATAAATAATTCTCCTTGTAGATAATCTTCATGTTGAAAAGATTCATCGTGTTCATCATTTGATTGTGGAATCAACTTATGAGAGGTGGTTGGTTTTAACTCCTCTTTGTGTGTCAATGATTTAAATGATGACTCAACATAAACCACATCTCAACTTTTTTAAATCTTCCATGTCTCATGATCCATGAGATGATATGATTTTGAGGTTGTATTATACCCCAATATGATGGATTGGAGTGTCTTTGGTTCAATCTTGTTCCTCTTTTTATATGGGATATGCATATATGATGTATAACCAAATAATATTAGATGGGATATCTAAGGTTTATGACCACTCCATACCTCTTATAGTGTTTTATTTTGAAATATATTCATAGGTGCCATGTTGATGAGATAAATGGTTGTTTGTATTGCTATTGCCCATAATGGTGCCTCTAAATTTGTAGTGGAAAGCATGCAATAATCCATCTCCATGATAGAATGATTACATCACTATGTAATTCCATTTTTTTGGGGTATATAGGGATCAATAAAGTGTTTTTTAATGTTTTTTTACTTTAATAATGTTGAAAAGTCCTTTGATATGAATCCCCCCCTTGATTTAAGAGGAGGAGATAAAGAGTCTGCCCTGACTATGTCATAACAAGCTGGTAGAAGATGTTAAAATGAGAAATGGCTTCATTCTTATTCTTGAGAAAGAACACCTAAGTCTTTCTAAATAAATCATCAAAAACAATTGGAAGTAATTGAATCTTTGAAAACTAGTAGGTAGGGGTCTGCATAGATCAGTATGCACTACTTTAAGATGATCATGGCATGAAAGGAACTCATCTCAAATAAAACCCTATAGTGTTTTCCTATAAGGCATCTAGGGTATATAGGTAAATAATGGGAAAGCCAAAGAATACCACGTACCATTACATTAGAATTGAACTGGTACAAGGAACCAACAAAAAGATACCCATATTCATAATGCCATAGGGCATTAGATTCTATCTTAGAGGTACAGAGCAACTACATTAGATGAAACTGCATCTTGTGAAAATAAACAATCCTTCAAAAAATCTCTAAATATTATCTTACCTTTCCATGAGATGAGATAGAATTTGGTGCCACTCTTGATTAGGAACTCCACCTTAAGCTTATGATTCAAAAGTTGACTTATAAACAAGGTATTTGTTATCAAGTCAGGGACATATATCACCTTTGTAAGAGTACAACTTATCATCTTGAGAGGGATGGTGACAGTTCTAATTCCTTCTATAACATACTCCTTATTATCTATGATCTAAACCTAATCTCTAGTGGGTTGATTAGTCAGTGAATCAAAGAGATCCTCACATCCTATCATATCATTGTTGGTGCTTGAGTTAATAAAGATAACATTTTTTATTGGTTAAAAGGTTTGGGAGACAAGAACTACATTCCTATGTACATCATAATCTGCTTCTACTAGTACCTACTCTTCACATGCATCATCTTATTCTTGTTGTTTTTATGTTGCTACATGTCCTTGTTATTTTTATCATTGATGATGAGGATGTCTTTTTTTTTATTGGGAATCATCTCAATTGGATGTGCCTTGAGTCAAGTAATTATATTAGTAGTGATCAATGTCATGAGTATTTGTGCAACAAATATGACACCACCATTTCATTATCTGAGACTTTGACTAATTTTTATGTTGTGTTGGTGTTCCTCTCTAGAACTTCTGACCATATTGCTTGGAAATCAATTATTTTTCCTCAAACTCATCTTGCACTAACTATATGGATTATTCTTATTGGAGCATATTCACTAAGTCTTCAAAAGACATGAATTATGTTTTAATGTTTAGTGTTGTGATGAATGTTTGAAACTAAGAAGGAAGAGATCTTAGAGTGATCAGGACCAACATCTTGTACTCAATATTTTCACCAAGCACAACTAGTTTTGCATGAAGCTATGCCACCTAGTGTAATAACTCCTAAAATCTATCCCTTTCTTTCATATTGAGTGTATGAATCTTGGACTAGAGATGGAGGATCTTTGTTAGGTTCTTCACCTCCTAGATAGTGGAAAAAATATCTCAAACCATCCTGAATATATGGCTGAACCTCAATTGTGATACTAAGTGTAATCAAGATTCCAAGTAATTGTATGGCATAGTATGACCATAATAGAGTGTGGACGGTATTGCATTATTTTTAAAAAAAATCAATTTGTGGTAATGGCAACCCATTTTCAAAATTTTTGATATGTAACATTCCATTTGATGTTGTGAAATCAAAAAATTCTCCAAATATACCTTGTACAAACTTCATCTCTTCATTGTATCACTATACAAAATTGGTATGGCATAATATCCAACAACATGGCATCTCGTCACAACATAGCATTTGAAGTTAAGATATGGCATTTGGAACACTATTTATTTTGAAAAGATTATATTTTCATTTGATTTTTTTTCATATTAATGGTTTATGGGCCCCACAATAAGGAATGAATCAACAAACATGTACTAATTTCAATTCACAAGTGAATGCATATTTACTATGCAAGTGATTTCTATTTTTGTTAAGGTGTGGAGCTAAAAGCTTCACCAAAGGAGCGCTTTGCAAAGTTGCAAGAGTCACACAGTCATTGGCGTCAGTCAGGAGCGATCGACGTCGGTCAAGAGCGGACCAGGAGATGCCAGCGTCGGTCACGAATCGGCCGACGTCGGTCACAAGAAAATAGGCAGGAACCAATGTCGGTTACCTGTGCATCTAGAATACTATTTCTGTGGACAGAATAGATTGTTTGCATGATAGAATTAAGTGTTAGTCTTAATTCTGCATCTCTATCTTTAGTAAGACTGATTTGAGCCCTTGATTAGGAGGTGCATCTAATGGCTGTAATTGTATGCTCATGTTTCCTAATTATTATATATAGGATTAGATCTTCATAGCTTATTGTAGAAGAATAGTACATAATTGTATATGTGAATTAATCCATGTTGTTAGATTTGATTGTAACTCTTAAGGGAAAGAGATTTAAGAAGATATATATACATCTGAGAGAGGTGTGGAAGAAAAGAAGTTTCTTCAATTTGTAATTCCTTCTGTAAAGAGTTTAATACAAGTTTTCAGGGTGGTTTCTTGTATCTATTGTTCTTTGCCAATTCTGATTCTAGTTACTTATCATTCTGATCTAATTTCACATTTAGTTGCTTGCATAAGTGTAATCAAGTTTGTTGGTTGATCCCCAGCAAATTGGTATCAGAGCTCAAGTTCACTAACAGGTGGTTCAGATCTGTGTAGTGTGTATTGATTACAGGTTACTCACAGGGATTTCTATTTGAGTGGGAGAAGCAATGGCAGAAGAAAGTAAACTGAGAATGGAGAAGTTTAATGGCAAAAATTACCAATTATGGAGAATGTAGATAGAGGATTATCTGTATCAAAAGGATCTATACTTACCGTTAGGTGGGATTGCAAAGAAGCCCACAGACATGGAAGATGAAGAATGGGTAGTTCTTGATAGAAAGGCTCTGGGGTCTATAAGACTGAGTCTGGCATCTACTATGATATCTAATTTATCACAGGCAAAGTCAATAGTAGAGTTAATGACTACTTTAGCAAATTTGTATGAAAAACCCTCAGCTTCAAATAAAGTATATCTTATGAAGCAGTTATTCAATTTGCAAATGAATGAAGGTGGATCTGTGTCTAATCATCTAAATGATTTCCATGGAATTGTAAATCAATTAAGTTCAGTCAAAATTGTGTTTGATGATGAAATTAAAGCTCTATTAATCTTATGCTCATTACCTGAGAGCTGGCATAGCTTGGTAATGGTAGTTAGTAATACTGCTTCTACCTCAAATATTTTAAAAGTAGATGATGTTGTTAGTGTTATCTTGAATGAGGAAATCCATAGGAAAAGCACAGAGGAAACATCAGGGAACACTTTAAATTTTGAGAGCAGGGGAAGGTAGAAAGAGAAGAGCAAGAAAGGGAGATCAAGGTCTAAGTCAAAGATGAGAGGAAGATCCAAATCAAGAAATGGCAGGAGGACAGCCTGCTGGAATTGTGGAAAGATAGGGCACATAAGCAAAGATTGTTGGTCAAAGCCTAAGGAGGACAATCAACATGAAGAAAAAGAAGAAGCAAAGGTTGCAAGTATTGCACAAGATGCTTTAATATTCTCTTTGCATAATAATATAGAATCTTGGGTTTTAGATTTTGGTGCATCTTTTCATGCTACCCCCAATAGAGAATATTTTAGTGACTATGTCCATGGAGATTTTGGAATAGTTTACTTAGGGGATGATGAGCCATGTAGAATGATTGGCAAAGGAAAAGTGCAGCTGAAGATGCAGAATGGAAACACATGGGTGTTGAGAGATGTTATGCATGTTCCCAGCTTGAAGAGGAATTTGATTTTTGTAGGAAAGTTAGGGGATGAGGGTTCTACAGTAACTCTCACAGCTGAATCTTGGAAGGTTACCAAGGGTGCACTTGTGTTAGCCAGAGGTAAGAGAGAAGGTACTCTCTATTTATGTAATTGTATTACTAACAATTCTCCTTCTGTATTATCTACTTTAGATGTAGATGCAAAGATGTGGCATCACAGGCTTGGCCACATGAGTGAGAAGGGAATGACAATTCTTAAGTCAAGAGGTAAGCTTTCAGATTTGAAAAGCATAGATCTAGATTTTTGTGAGCACTGTGTTTTTGGGAAACAGAAGAGAGTGAGTTTTCTCAAGACTGGGTCAACAAAGAAGAAGCATAAGTTGTAGCGTGTTCACACAGACGTGTGGGGACCGACTCAAGTTGCTTCTATTGGAGGATCACAGTACTATGTTTCATTCATAGATGATGCTACAAGAAAGGTATGGGTCTATTGTATTAAGAAGAAATCTGATGTATTTGAGACTTTTAAGATTTGGAAAGCTATGGTTGAGAATGAAACAAGCAGAAGATTGAAGTGCCTGAGATCTGACAATGGTGGTGAGTTCTGCAGTCACAAGTTCAACTAGTATTGTTATATGCATGGAATATGCAGGCAAAGGACTGTTTCAAGGACACCTCAACAAAATGGAGTTTTTGAAAGGATGAACAGAATAATTATGGAGTGTGCATGATGTATGAGGTTGCATGTTGGGTTGCCCTTAGAGTTTTGGGTAGAAGCTGTGGATACAACAGTGTGCCTGATTAACAGAGGACCCTCTACAGCTCTGGATGGTGGAATTCTAGAAGAGGCATTGATAGGTAAAAAGGTAGATCTCTCATTTCTCAAAGTTTTTGGTTGGGAAGCTTTTGTGCACGTTGATAAAGAAAATAGAAAGAAGTTGGATGCTAAGTCTATAAGGTGCACATTTATTGGTTATGGCTCAGGAGATTTTAGTTTCAGGTTTTGGAATCTAAGAATTAACAAAATAATTAGGAGCCGTGATGTTGTTTTCAATGAAAAAGTGATGTATAGTGATCAGCTGAAGAAGCTGAATCAATTTAGGCAGAGCAATGGAGAATTAGATGAGGTGACGGTCAAAAATGAGCTCACAAGAAGAAATAATCATAGATAGGAAAACACAGAGACTGACGTTGGCCAGACAGGAACCAATGTCAGTAGAACAAAAACCGATGTCGGTCATACAGTGACCGATGTCGGCCAGGTAGGAGCCAAGGTTGGTCATGAGGAATCGACGTCGGCCAGTAACAGGCCTAGAGGTGACCAAGGTCGGTCACTGTCAGAGAATTTGGGTAGACAGCGTGTTGTGAATGAGTCTCAGATGCCCATCAGGAGGTCAGAAAGGGTAAGTAAACCTCCAATTCGATATTCCCCTTCATTATTCTATTTATTGCTTACTGATGGTGGAGAACCAGAGAGTTTTGAAGAAGCAATACAGGTAGAATCCAAGAATCAGTGGGAGTGTGGCATGGTTGAGGAAATGGAGTCCTTAAAAGAGAACCAAACATGAGATTTGGTTGAGTTGCCAGCAGGAAAGAAGACACTGAAGAATAGATGGATCTATAGATTGAAGGAAGGTGAGAATGGATAGATGAGATATAAGGCCAGATTGATAGTGAAAGGATTTGCACAGAAACCATGTATTGACTTTGGTGATATTTTTTTTCCTGTAGTTAAAATGACTTCTATACAGACTGTATTGTCTTTAGTTGCTATTGAGGATTTGCATCTTGAGCAGCTTGATGTTAAGACAACATTATTCATGGATATTTGGATGAAGAAATATATATGGAACAGTCGAAAGGATTTGAGGTTAAAGGTAAGGAGAAGCTAGTGTGCAGATTGAAGAAAAGCTTGTATGGCCTCAAGCAAGCTCCTAGACAATGGTATCTGAGATTTGACAGGTTTATGACTGAGCATGGCTATAGTAGGTGTCAATATGACCATTGTGTGTATTTTAAGAGATTGGATAATGGTAGATATATTATTCTATTGTTGTATGTAGATGCTTATTGCAGGATCACACATGCAGGATATCTCTGAGCTTAAGGTGAAATTAGCTCACACGTTTGCCATGAAGGATTTGGGAGCAGTAAAGAAAATCCTTGGCATGAGTATTAAGAGAGACAAGAAAAATCACAGATTTATTTTGTCTCAAGAGGATTATGTGATCAAGGTGTTGAAACGGTTCAATATGCAGGATGCAAAACTAGTAAGCACACCTTTGGCTAGACATTTTTTATTGAGTAAAGAATAGTGTCCTAATTCACATGATGAGGTAGAGTACATGAGTAGAGTTCCATATTCTTCCGCAGTAGTGAGTTTAATGTATGCAATGGTATGTACTAGACCAGATATTGCCCAAGCAGTGGGAGTTGTAAGTAAGTATATGGCCAATCCAGGGAAGGAACACTGGAAAGCAGTTTAGTGGATCCTTAGATATCTGAGAGGGACCAGCAGTAGGCATTTGTGTTATGGTGGTTCAAATACTTCTCTACATGGTTATGTAGATTCATATATGGTAGGTGATTTAGATGGCAGGAAGAGCACCACAGGATATATTTTCACTGTTGGTGGAACGACAGTTAGCTGGATTTCTAAGTTGCAGAAGGTTGTTGCCTTGTCAACTACAGAAGCAGAGTATATTGCAGTCACAGAGGCTAGCAAAGAGATGATATGGATGACATGGTTCATGGAAGAGCTAGGAAAAGAGCAAGAGAGTTGCATATTGTATAGTGACAGTCAAAGTTGGCTAAAAATTTAGCCTTTCACTCAAGAACAAAACACATATAGCTTAGGTACCACTTCATACGACAGGTATTGGAGGATGGTGAGTTGAAGCTAGAAAAGATCCATACAGATAAGAATCTTGTTGATATGTTAACCAAGTTGGTAACAAAGGAGAAGTTGAATCTTCATTCAAATTCTATTGGTCTTCATGATTGAGTTGAAGATGGAGGAGCTAGAAGATGTTGTTGTACAGGTACTGGTGTAGTTGTTTATCTCCAAGTGGGAGATTCTTAAGGTGTGGAGCTAAAAGCTTCACCAAAGGAGCACTTTGCAAAGTTGCAGGAGTCACACAGTCACTAGCATTGGTCAAGAGCAGACCAGGAGATGTCGACGTCAGTCATGGATCGGCCGACGTCGGTCATAGGCAAACAGGCAGGAACCGATGTCGGTTACCTATGCGTCTAGAATGCTATTTTCATGGACAGAATAGATTGTTTGCATGATAGGATTAAGTGTTAGTCTTAAGTCTACATCTCTATCTTTAGTAAGACTAATTTGAGCCCTTGATTAGGAGGTGCATCTAATCATTTTAATTGTATGCTCATGTTTCCTAATTATTATATATAGGATTAGATTTTCATAGCTTATTGTAGAAGAACAGTACAGAATTGTATATGTGAATCAATCTAGGTTGTTGGATTTGATTGTAACTCTTGAGGGAAAGAGATCTAGGAAGAGATCTGTACATCTGATAGAGGTGTGGAAGAAAAGAAGTTTCTTCAATCTGTAATTCCTTCTATAAAGAGTTTAATACAAGTTTTCAGGGTGGTTTCTTGTATTTATTGTTCTTTGCCAATTCTGATTCTAGTTACTTATCATTCTGATTTAATTCCGCATTTAGGTGCTTGCATAAGTGTAATCAAGTTTGTTGGTTGATCCCCAGAAATTTTGATATTTAAAAAGAAAAAAAAAACACTCTTCAAATAACAAGTCTTCATTTAATGTTACAATAAAGATTGTAAAGAGGTTGGTCTCATTTATTTTTTAAGTCACTCTCAAAAGAGAGGTCAAGATTTCAAATCTCCAATGTATAGTTTTATGCTAATTTCATTTTGTTTGAAATTTCATCTCATTTATCATTAAGTCACATATGTGGTAACACTTTTTTTGACAAGTCACTATTTTGTGCAAAGGTGCTCATGTGACTAATCAATTACATATATTTTTTGATGCTCTAGACATATTGGAATGATCAATTTTATGTTTTGATGAGTCTTTATATGATTTTTTCAATAAATGTATTGATAAATGATATATAAAGATGCATTTTTAGTATAAATAGACACATTCAAAATGCAAATTTTCATAATATCACCTCATGTTTGTGTTATCGATGACCATCACATCCTTTATAGGTCCATTAGGATCCTTATGATTGACAAAGTGTAAGTGTCACACTAGAGGTTAGAGGATTTATTAGAGATTGAAGGATTATTACCCTTCTTCAGTTAGTTATTCGCTTGGAGTTTGGGTTCAATGCTTGAATGATAATTTTTACAAGAGTAGTTTGCTTATTCCAGTTCCACTTTTATCTTTCTATCTTGGGAAAGTGCACAGAGTTGGGGTATTATTCCATGGATATTACCCATAACATGATCACATTAATTAATAACGTGATCATGTTATTTAATTAACATGATCACATTACTTAAATCTAGGCTCGAGATTATCGAGCCATAACATGATCACGTTATTTGTGTGCAAAAAAAATAAAAAGCGAAATCCAAATGCAAAATTATTCACTTTTCATTTGCATTTCCTAGCTCTACCCTTGTTTCATGATCACATTTTGCTCAAAAGACTCCAAAGAGTGCTAAGAAACTGCTAGATTTACTCCACAGATCTGTTGATCGATGATGTCACTGTGTAGGAGAGGTAAGTGATCAAAATCTTCCCTATTTAACCCTAATTTTTCATCATCTTCATTCTTTAACCTATGTTTTTAATTTTATTTTTATTTTCTTATATCCTATCCTACTAAACCTCCCAACCCTCCACAAAACCCTCTAGTTGTTCCTCCTAACCCTCCATAAAACCCTACAATTCCTCCTATCCCTCCACCTAACCCTCCTACAGTTCCCTAAAACCCCCTAACAATCAAGAGGTTTTGATTGAAAAAATTTGTGGGAAACAAACTTGAAATTAAATACTTAATTCACATAATGAGGGATGCCAGTTTGACCAATCCCCATTGCACCTAGCTAGTTGATTCCCTACATACCTTATTAGGATAAATTGACTCGATAACGAGTCAAATTGATTGATATACCTCATATAGGGATACTTGTAAGAAATATTATGATGAAAATTTTTTAGCCTTTAAGTCAAGAATTTGGATATTTCAAAAGTTGAGATTTGTGCCCTATTTGTCAACCCAGCCACCAATGCCCCATTTACCATAACCACTAAATGTTTTCCTATCCATCATTGTGTACATAAATTAATCATGGCCAATTTTTAGGATTGATGGTGGATGGTATTTGAATATCCACCATGTAAAAACCATGAGGTCCTATTATATGTTTTGATGAAACTCTACTATAAGTTTGTCCTCAATCAGATTCCCAATTATTTTGATTTTAGTGAGTTTTAAGGCTGAGTAAGAGGCTCTACATAGGACCAACCAGGTGTACATCATGCACCTAATCAACCTAAATGGCTTCATATCCAAAATCATCTTGAGCCTGAGGTCCCCTCTATGGTTCAATAGGTCTTAGATATAGACACTCTCTATACTCTTCGCTCACTCATTGATACACTCGTTCAACATACAAGTAGGCTTTCATAGAGTGATGTTATAGTTATGCCATAGGCTACTCAACCCTAACCCCACCCTTGTGGTTTATGTAGACCTATGTGCATGGGACATTCTGATGATAATGGTGTTGGTAGTTCATATGGCTTAAATCATATTCTTATGAGTGATGAGTTTTTGGCACACACATTTGGCATGCAAATATCAGTCACCACATAGATATAGGTATATTCTATATAAGTTTCATGTTAAATTCAATTTGTGTTTGTAAATTTAATTTCTAAACTAATATTTAATTTACATAAAAATGTAATATGATATATATGTCACTTTTTATATCATAGGAGGTGACGGTTCGTTCATCGTCACAGCTAGCATTTACAACATTTGATTTGTCACGGCCATTGTTTTCATATTTGGATCCAGCTACTCGACCATCCACAACTCCATCTACCTCTATTAGGATGACACCATTTACCTATACAGAGGTAAATTTTTTTAACATATATGTTTTGCTCTTTGCATTTATTATGACTATAGTTGTTTACATATATGTTTTGATCTTTGCATCTAATTTGTAAATTCTATTCTCAAGAATTAATGCAAAAATAACACAACCTATATACAAAAATAAGCTGTCAACATATATCCTATGTACTAAATTAAGGTTAAAAAACATGCATTATATTCCTTTTCAGTATTGTCATTTTTATAGAGGTTATGGAATGTATTTACTCTAGATCATTTAAGTAAGTATGCAATAAGTTGTGTTGTCTTTGCTTGAACGTCACCCAAGTGACTGTGGGCATATCTAAATTCATAATTATTTCTTGATAGTCCCAACACAACACTGCTTCATCTAAAATTTATAATATAAATAGCATGTCCATAATATTTATTGAAAAATATCTTATCCCAGAGCACCTTTTCATACCTATTATCCAAGCATCAACTTCCATAACAAAGATTCATCCATTGAATCTAAAATCCTTTTCACTTTATTTAGTTTGTGGGTAATTCCATCTAAGATTTGATGTGTGTCACCATTGTCATGAGCTCCCCAAGTGGATGATATTCCATCTAATATATTGGTATCTCTCTCTTGATGAACATTATGTTCATAATCACACTCATGGAATGATTTTATCCTATTCCATAAAATAGATACAATGGTGTGACCCTAAAGTCCTATTAGAGACAGTTGTCCCCATCTAGAGGTTGTGCCTAGGGGTCCTACTCCTAATCCTATGATAATGTCCTAATGTTGATGAATGATGTGGGATATGATTTATCTGTTTTGGTGTCTCTTGCTTATACCTACGTGGGTGATGTACCTGCCACTAATTTTTGGCTAGATGGAGCCTAACCTCCCCTATCCCTAAAAATCTCATTGAGAGTCTTCATTGGAGACACTAAACCAAACACATTGTCCTCTAGGACAACTATCTATCTCTTATTATGAGGGAACTCCACATATGTATGGTAAGTAGGAAGAAAAACATATGTATGCTTGATTATTCACACATGGAGAAAAACATCAACAAAAATATTATCGAGGCTCAAATAATCCTCACCTAAAAAATCCAAACCAAAATTTCTTTGATAATTCTCAACCACTAAGTGATTCATTTTAAAACCATATAAAAAGAGAATACATTAGATTTCTAGTTACATAAAGAAATAATAACTGAGTAATAAATTAAAAAGTAACTAAAAATAAACCAACTCACTACTTTACTTGGGTAACTTCATGTTATTCTAGGTATAAGTCCTAATTGGACCTCATCTTAGCATTCTCCTCCTATCCTATTGATTCCTCTCTCACAAGTGTATGATCAACCTTACTTCCCCCTAAACTTCATCTCCTCACCCTCTATCCTATGATTATTTCTACATCTAAGTATCTACATATTATCGTGGTGGTTGTACTTAATGTTGGCATCCTACCATAATTTCAACCTACACATGATATTTTTATAAATGTATTCCTCCAATTAGAACTATCCCAATTTTTCATATAGACTGAGTTGAGGAAATAGTGCTGAACGCAAACAAACAAGAAAGAAGACAAACAAACAAATAAAACACACAAATAGACAAACAACTTGAAATAAATAAAAGATAAAAAGCCTAAAAACAAAATCAAAAGAAAGCATCCTAACAATGGCTTTGCCCCAATAGAGCGGATCGAGGATAACTGACTAGGCTTAGATAGCATAAATGTTTTTGGATTTTTGAAATGTTATGAATGTTTTTTAGATTTTTGAGGTACCTTAACTTGTTAGAGAATGACAAGATACATGCTCATAAAATGGTGAGAGTGTTTGGCTTAGGTTGATCATAAAATGTCAAGAGCATATGAAAAGGGGGACTGAGGTGACCTCAACATGAATTGAGCATGACCCACATAGTCCTAAAATGACCTCAATTCATAGTAATTCCATCCACACAAAAGGTAGGGAAAAACCAACTAGGTCCCAACAATTTCTCAAATCTGGCAAATGGTTAGTAAAATGAAAATAGTAATGGCAAGGTGATGCATCAATGCATGATACAAAAGTGTTGCCCCTAGTTTGCCCATAGGTAGTTATAACTAGGATTCAATCATATAGGTCAATGATCCTAATTTTCCCATAGGTAGTTATAATTAGTAGCAAGACTGGTAAAACATTGATTTGCCCATAGGTGGTTATAATCAAGCTCACATAAACAAGCTTGATACAGGATAGAAAATGAAAGATATCTTACTAGATAAACTCTCACACTACTTTAATAGAATGTCATTTAAACACATACTTGATTAATTGTTGAAACTTGATTAGAATCCTCTCACAAAAAGTGTAGGAAGAACCAAGATCAAAACAAGATTGGGTAGGATGACTAAAAATAGGCTTTGGTCTAGATAGGAATGGAATGATAGGATGTATAAAATTGTAAGAGGTTTTTCCCCTAGGTGATAGGGTGAATATCAAGAATATGCAATAATAGCAAATGGATATGTAACAATGGCAATGGCATGGTAATGTGAAACAGTATGGTACATGTTTTTGGCCTCGATGTAGTAAATGACATATGACTCTATTTTTCCGATTGAGATGGAGATGCACATCCTAATCAATAAATGATACAAATAGAATACTTGATCATGTTAATTACTATCCCACACCTCATCTGAATAGTTTCTCTATCAAGAAATGGCTACATATTTGGATGTCGAGAATGTTATTGTGTTCTTCATTACTCATTAATTCTAATTCCTTCAAATTTTGATACAAGGTATCTTTGTAGCCTCTACAAAGGAAAGTGTGACCATAGATGGTAAACAAGGATAAATAATGGATGGTAGGTTTGATTATGAAATGGAATCATAGATGATAATAGAATGTATAATAGTGGGGAAATAAATGAATATTAGGACTTTCAGTCACATGTAATGTTGTTGATTCTAGATTTAACATAACTTTAGTTGTGGTGGGGCCAAAGACTTGTTCTCTAAATAAGACCATATTTTTCTATTTTTTAATCTTGAGAGTAGATACCATCTAATTAGGCTATAGATTGGAAGCTATTTTGATTTGATCTTTGATTTTATCTTCATCAAGCAATGAAGAACTTTTGTGCTTAGCTATTGGTGCCTCAATGAGGTTTTCACCAATGAAGTTGTCTTTATTGTCCCATAGTGCCTTCCAGAAGGTTTCACTAAAGAATGTTGACTTTTGACTTTGATTGTCTTCTAGTGCTTCCAAAAAAGTCTCATTAAAAGATGTTGAGTTATGACTTTGATTGTCCCCAAGTGCCTCTGAAAAGATTTCACTAGGAGAGTGTTCTTTTGCTATATGAATGTGGTTTTGGCCTCCTTTATCTTCTTCAAATGCTATGTCACCATGGATGTAGTTCAACAAAGTGTGATTTTTTTTATCCCAATCGACACTTGTGGGAGATGGAATGTTAATGACATGGCTATTTTGGTTGATGCTAATGGCCTATGGAATGGTAATGGAATGGGGAGAGGTTGCACAATCCTCATAGAAGATACTAGGATAACTTGTGTCGAAGCTAAAGAACTCATCCTCAAAAACCATAGAAGGATTACAAATGTATTCAAATTGATTTGCAAGGCACATGTAACTAATGTTGTAACTGCCATGAACATATTATTCTTCTAAATTTGATTCTAACTCAAGGGACTCTAAATTTGATGTTGAGACTATTGTTGATTTTGATTATAATTCTAAATCCAATGTCAGTTCAAAAATAGAACCTGACTCTAACTATGATTCTTAATCTGATAGGTACTTTGTTATAATGATGTCTTGTTGAATGCTTGGTTTTAGACAAGTAATGACCTATGATGGTATAAAGGGCTCCACAAAAATTGGTTTTTCAGAGTGGGACTCCTCTAGGATGGGAAATATGTCAAGAGATAACTCCTTAGAGATTGGCTTATCAATAGGAGGCTCTTGAAAAATAGGCACATGATTGAGTTAATGATTTTCTCAAAGGTGGTTATAATCACTAAGAAGTGACTCAGTAAAGACTTGCTCATGAGTGTGACACTCCTTGACAATTGGAATAGGATCAATAGGTGATTCATCATAGATTGACTTATTACAAATGGTTAATTCAATAGAAACATCTCGGATTTGTTGGTTCTATTGGCCTTGGTTTCCCATAAGTTGGAAAATACCAATTTTGAACACCACTTGGTCTTTAAAGGATTAAATTGATTGAGGTTTGGATGGTATTGGTTTTGGATGAGGAATGGCTTATGGTTGGATAATGGTAGGGCATTGGGGATCATGATTGATTGCATGAGCCAAAGGATGAAGTCCTGAAATGGTAACGATAGGGCATTGTAGGGCTTGATTACTTATACAATCCAAAGGACTAGGTCTTGGAATAATGAAGGGGCATTGTGGATCTTGATTGCTTGCACAAGCCAAAGGATTAGGTCTTGGAATGATGAAGGGTCATTGTGGATCTTGATTTCTCACACAAGCCAATTGATGAGGTCATGGTATAGAAATGGTTTGGCATTATGGAGCCTGATTGCTTGTATAAACCAAAGGATGATGTCTTGGAATTGTAATGGTATTCTTTGGATATTGTGGATCTTAATAGCTTGTATAATCCAAAGGAGGGTTAGGGTTAGTCTATGATTAGATAACAAAAGGATGTTGTGGAACTTGATTATTTGCACAAGACAAATCATCCAAATCCTCCTCATAAACCATATCATCCCAATCTCAAGTTGGATCATAAATTGGTTCTTGAATATGTTCCATGTATTATATATTGTAAAGAGGGTATGGATCTATATCCCAAACAACATTATCTAGAGTTGGATCTTCAAAGTCATCCTCACAAGCCTCTTCATACCAATCTAGGTCTTAAGTTAATTATAAGCTGGTTCGTGGCTTTGTTCCCATGAATAATTATTATGAGGTGGATAGAAATCTATCTCACAAACTATATTATCATCATTGGGGTCTTGACTAAAGCCATAAAAGTCATTTTGTGTGGCCATTCTATCATAATTTGAATTATACGTGACTCCACCATAGGTGTAGATATACATATCCACATAAATGATGAAAGCTTCAAAAATAAAATAGCTTAGAGTTCTACAAACTCTAAAAAAACTATGTCTAAAGGAAAAATGGTCTAAACTTAGTCTAACTTAGTTGAAGGGGTGGAGTTGTATCTCCAATATGGTCTGAAAGTGGAGCTGTATCTCCAAAATTATTTGTGTTAAGACTTGGCATAAAATAGTCTAACATAAGAATGTCTAATGTCATACACACAAAAGGTCAAGCGTCTGAATAAAAACCATCATGTCAAAGCTCTATGTCAAAGTGTTCCAAACAAGGTCTAAACTAGGAAAGGGAAAAGTTGAGTACTAGGTCTCTTATCCAAATGCATAGTCAAAATCTAGGCTCAAATAAACAGGCATATGCTAGGACTTTTGGCCAAACAACGTCAAAAAATAGACTTGAAACAAAGGATTGATGTGATTTGATTTAATCTAATAAGTTTGGAGACAACTTCGACATAGACCCAACACACATAATCAAATATAAACATGATCAGTTATCATAAGGCATAAGACAAAAGGCTCTTTGAAGAGAGGTTATATTTTCCCAAATAAAATCACAAACAATGATGAGGATAGGCATTAATCAAATAAACCATCAATAATTTTCAAATTTGGGTAATCGATTAACCAAAGTTATGCAACCCAAAAGAGAAAGATCTGTGTATTAGCCCTATGAATTAAGGCCTAAATAGAAATCAATCAATGTTTGAATCCAAACTTGACAAGGCTAATTAAAAACTCAACGTTGAAAAATAATATTTTACCAAAAAATCTAGACAAGATTGGATAGCATGACAACACAAGATAAAAGGTCTAAATGGTATACACAACATGGTTTGAAACAAATGGTTTTTTATACAATGGTAAACAAGTCTTGAAATAAATTGAGCAGCGTAATAGTGTAATAATGCTCAAATGATGTGATCTATGTTATATTTCAAAGACTCAAAATGCTCAAAATTTTTTGACATGATTTGGGCAGCATAATACTACCCTCCTTAACTCAAATACATTGTTTTGACATGGATTATGAACAAACAAACAAATTTTAGTCTTAAAACATACCAAATAAAAATGACCAAAATACACTAAGTATAATTGTTCAAATCTCAGCAAGGGTATGGCAATGTGGGGTTAACTTAACTAGAAAGCTTTCAAATGTTTCTAGGGAAATAAATTGCACAATGACTTTCACGTCAAATGATGTAAAAGACAAGCATGGAAATTGGGTGATCACAGTAATGGCTAGTTATAAAAAGGTCTAGTCCTTTTTACAACCACTACATCCTAGTGTTCACTCAGTGTAGTGTGATGTCTAAATGTAGATACATCTCATGTGTAACTCAGAAAGAGTCAGTGAAGTCAATGTAAAAAGATGAAACCTCAGGTCAAAGCTTTCATAAAGATCTCATGGGAGGTAACGACATCCCCCTCACAAGCCAAGTTTACATGAAAATAAAAGACTAAGAGAAAGACTTTAGGGTCATTTTCAAGGTCATCTAAACTTTGACAAGTTTTTGGGGAGTGCTTTAGATGACATTCTTTCTAAGCCTTGGATTAGGCTTTTTGCAATAGGAATAATGCTTTCGATTCCAAGGGTTCCCTAAAGGGGACACATGGAAGAGCATACATACACATACCTTCTCTTTTTCAAATAAGTTTTAATTAAAAAACTATTAAAAATAAGAATTGACAAGTGTGTTCAATTTTAAAACCCAAATGAAAGATGTGGTGGTGTTCATTTGACCCCTTGGTCTTAATTTATGAACTTTGAAAGCCTAACTTATGAAAACATTCACTTAAGCACATAAATGTTTCATTAAACACCAAAAACAAGATTCAGAATTCATTTTAAAATCATGCCAAATATGTATTTATAGAATGTTTTAATAAGTTTCAAGTCCGTTGGTTACCTGTCTACCCTTAAGGCATCACCCCAAAAGCAAATATGTTAGATTAAAAACATTTTAAATAGATTTTCAAAATTTTGTGAAAATTATCTGAAACTTGAAGTTAAACTAATGTCAAATTCTAAAAAATTAGGAAAAAACACGTAGTTTTTATTTAAAAAATCCAAAATGGAGTTTGTATGACCCCAAACTAAGCACTTTAAAATGGCCTATTAGCTCTTGGGTTTGTGTTTTTAAGAAAAACACAATGACCAACGTCAGTTCTACTAACCGATGACAGTTAAAATTACTAACCAATGATGGTTATACTAACTAAAAATGGTTATACCAATAGTGACCGATGATGGCTATGCCAACTGATGACAATTTTACTAACTGATGACAGTTACTGTGTAAACTCATGACAAAAAAAATGACAAAACAAAGTTAGAAAATCAAATTTCAAGAGTTTTAATAATCCAAATGAAGATTTTAAAGTTGCATAATGATCTTATTCATGTGTGGGATGCATCTAATCCCATCAGCCATGCCATTATATGATCTAAGAATTTGACTCAAGAGAGAATGGCTAGTATCGTGTTAGTTTCAAAATGAAAACAAAATGAAAGAAACACACTAACTAGCATAACATCTCTAGGCCTAGACACTAGGGAGAGCTTAGTTAAAAAACATGAATAAAACACATAATTAAAATGTAAAATAAACCCTCTTTTACCTTCCTTGTATTCTCCAAAATGCTTATTGGAGTGGCCTACTCGACTTGTGCTCATGAAGTCTTCATCAAAGGAGGCTTGGCTATCTCTTCTCCTTGGCACCTCATGGCTTTGGCTTGTCTTGGATTGGAATCAATTTGTCATGGTAACACTAATTTTAATATCTTTTGGAATCATTTGTTCATTATAAATTTCCATTATCAAGACTTATAAATGATGTTCATGGCCTCTCTATTTATAGATTTTTGTAAATAGCTAGATTCAACCTGTACTGTCCATTTCAAGATTGAGATGTGTGGCTAAGGATTAATCCAATTATGTAATTAAAATTGATAAATAGGCTCATAAATATTTGTGATATAAGAGCAATTAAGAGGCATAAAGGGCTTTGATGAGGCATGGGAGGCATGAATCTTGATATTTGTGGTATTTATGGCCTAGAGATGTCTTCCCAAGAAATGAGGTCACTTGATGATTCAGATATTCAATATTTATCTCTAAAAATAAGTATTCAACAAGTTTAAATGGAATTATTAATTAGGATCTAAATTGGATTAATTAGCTCTAATAATGATTAATCACTTTGTGCATAAAGTACTCAAATTGATTAGAATGCCTTGTTATTGGTCCAAATTTTGACTAGATTAGAATTGGAAGTAAATGTCAGATGTTTTGGATATATTATCCCATTTAGGATGTTATCAACAATAAATAACAAAGGCATGAATCTTTTTCAAGATATTTTATAGGAAATATTAATCCAGAGTACCCAGGTGCAAAATTAGCACTTTGACTCGAAATGATCTGATCAAAGTTAGTTGGCCCATAGATTGCATTGCCCCGTTTAATGATACTCTAGCCAAAATCAGCACTTGAATATGTCAGTTTCACATAATTTGGCATGTTTTAGTGTTTTTAGGCCAAATTGTGCATTTTAGGTGGAAATTAGTCAAAACCCTGGTTGGAGGTCATTGGTGGCTAGATTTAGGTGTTTATAGTTTTTACATCTAAGTATCTACATATTATGGTGGTGGTTCTACTTAATGTTAGAATTCTACCATAATTGTAACCTACACATGATATTTTTCTAAATGTATTTCTCTAATTAGACCTCTCCCAATTTTGCCTGTGATGGTAGTAGTGTTGTCCACCTCATTCAAAAATTATCCTAAAATAAACTAATATAATAGAGCTGCCAAATATATCATTGTCAGTGTGTCCACCACTCATGAAAAGTGTCTCAAATATTGTAATGATTTTTAATATTGTGATTGAAATTCCATTTTGGATTTGAATGTGTAATTCGATGCAAATCAACTACTGAAACAATGGAACCAAGTGGGAATGTATCCTTGCATATATTGAAATGTTCATCCAACCATCTAGCCCTACTATGTACCTTGCATAGTCATAAAAATTCTTCTCTCTAAATTTGACCAAAAATTCCAAAATAGGTATCTTTGTTGTAACAAGCTCACACCTTTTAGATTCTTTTCCATCTTTTACTTGATAAGTCTTTGATCTATATTTACTTAAACCAACTAATTCCTGTTCAATTGCACTTGAAATCTCCTCATGGATACATTTTTTTTAAATTTTGTAATCCACCACAAATGTTGTAATTTCCATTTAAACATGATTTATTATAAAATAATTGCCCATCCAATCTTTTACATAAGATAGTTGGAATAAATTTCCTAGCTGATTTTAGTGGCAATTCAATGCCACACTCCTGCTAAATGTTAGTATGTAAAGTATAATGAATATGGAAAAAAACATCATAGTGCATTGAAAATTCAGCATGTTGCCTACAAAAACAAGTGGTGCGTGTGTGATTTATTTAAACCTAAAAAGGTTTTGCCATCTCAAAATATATTTGACAAATAGAAATTTATGGATGTTTTTCCAAAAATTTAGAGTGTAATTCTATTTGAGTTATTGAGACAAATGATTGAAAATTTTATATTTAGATTGCTTCTCATAATCATAAATATATACAATGAAAATACAGTTAAATTATAACAACAATATTCCACCTGTACCTAACCGAAACACCTAACTAACCTACC
The DNA here is from genome assembly GCA_037957365.1 of Torreya grandis. Taxonomy (NCBI): domain Eukaryota; kingdom Viridiplantae; phylum Streptophyta; class Pinopsida; order Cupressales; family Taxaceae; genus Torreya; species Torreya grandis. The sequence continues at coordinate 2,609,641 of JARHVA010001959.1, read as the reverse complement.
CTATAGCTAAACAATGCAGTATTAACTAATTATGCCAATATTCCCCCATTTATTAGATTGTTTTTATAAATCTACCCCTGAAATAGATCAAATTTCACCTTACCAAGAGACTTGGTGAGAATATATATTATTTGTGAATCCATTGGGTAGTATTGGAGCTAAATGTGGTTGTTTAAGACTTTTTCTCTAATGTAATGACAATGAACCTGAATGTGTTTGTTTCATTCATGAAAAATGATATTCTTCACGAGCTTCAACACATCTTGATTGTCATAGAATAGAATTGGTGGTTGATCTTCAAGAATCTCCATATTAGACAAAATGTGATGAATCCATATTACTTCACACATAGCTCCTCATGCCGTATGATACTTTGATTCTATGGATGAGAGAGTAACTACTGACTACTTTTTATTGATCCATGAAATACGTCTAGATCTAAGATAAAAAATGTATCTTGAAGTATATTTTTTGTCATCAATAGATCTAGTATAGTCTGAGTCAATGTAACCCTACAAGAAGAATTGACTATTCTTATTATATTCTAGACCATACTCAAGTGTGCCTCAAACATATCTCAAAACAAGTTTTGTTGTAAACCTATGACATTTCTTTAACTCTTGCATAAATCAAGAAAGATAACTCACAACAAAACATATATCTAGCCTGGTGGAGGTCAAGTAGATGAGGCTCCCAACGAGCTATCTATAGAGAGTTACATCCAATTGAGGGGAATCCTAGAAATGAGAGAGTTGTAAACCTTTCTCCATTAGTGTTGAAATAGGTTTACATTCTGACATTCTATACTTTTCTAGGAGTGTCTTAGCATATTTCATCTAGGATATAAATATGTGATTCTATTTCTACCATATCATCAAGCCAAGACAATAATGTAGTAGCCCCAAATCAGTCATATCAAAGGATTTATTTAAGTCATTCTTTAATGCATCAACAAGATCATCTGAACTACTAGTGATCACAAGATCATCCACATACAAGACAAAAATGACAATAACTATACCAACCTTCTTGATATACAAATTGGAATAAGAGGGGCTAGGAATGAAACCATGCTTCAATAGGTGATCATCTATTTTTATGTACCATGCTCGAGGTGCTTGTTTAAGTCCATAAAGAGACTTAACTAGATGACATACCTTATGTGGATGTTTGCCATCGATGAAACCTTCTGGTTGGGTCATGTATTCTTCTTCTTTTAGATCACCATTCTAGAAAGCACTCTTGATGTCCATCTACTAAATTTTCCATCCATACTATGCTATCAGTACAAAAACAATTCTAATGGTCTTGATCTTCATAGTGGGTGCAAATGTCTCCTCATAAATAATGCCCTCTTGCTAAGCATAACCCTTTGCAACAAGTCATGCTTTATGTTTGTAAATGGATCCATATACCTTGTACTTTATTTTCAAGATCCATTTGTAGCCAATGGATGTCTTCCCCATAGGAAAATCAACAAGTTCCCATGTCCCATTCTTGATGAGGGCATCATATTATGCATCCATAACATTCTTCCACTGAGGTTAACTTAAGGCATCTCTAACTATCTTTGGTTTGATTCTATCAACCACAGAACTCATGAGTGAAAGATTGGCTTCATCTCTCACCTATCTTCTTATTTGAACTCCTGATGAAGTGTCTGGAGGAGAGATCATGTGTGAGTCCTTGATTATGAAATTATAGCCATTTAGAACATCATTGTGGTTGATTATTTGATGAAGAAATACCCTATAGATTACCAAGATCAACAAAAAATTCTCCTTCTTCTAGATCACCTTCTTCATGCTCATCATCTAATTGTGGGAATAGTTTATGAGAGGTTGTCTAGTCTCTCCTTTTATGCCAATGAGTCAAATGATGACTCATCACAGACCACATTATGACTTTCATAAATCTTCTTTGTCTCAAGATCCATGAGAGAGTATGCTTTGGAGGTAGTGCTATAACCCAAGAAAATACATTGGAGGGTCTTTGGTTCAATCTTCTTCCTTTTCTTGTCTAGAATATGCATATAAGAAGTACAACCAAATACTCAAAGATGAGAAATAGCTGGTTTACGACCACTCTATACCTCTTCTAAAATCTTGTCTAGAAAGATATTTATTGGTGCTCTATTGAAAAGATAGATAGCTGTCTATACTTCTTTTGACTAGAATTATGCCATCAACTTTGCAGTGGATAACATGCAATGATCCATCTTCATGACTGAGTGATTGCATCATTCTGCTATTTTGTTCTACTGAGGTGTATAGGGAGTAGTCAGGTGCTACTTGATTCCATTTTTCTTTAGGAATGCTAGGAATTCTTTTGAGGTGAATTTCCCCCCTCGATCTGAGTGGAGGAGTTGAAGTTTCTTCTTGAACTATGTAACAACACATTGATAGAAGGTCTTAAAATGTGCAAGAGCTTCACTCTTATTTTTGAGAAAGAACACCCAATTATTTTAATAAAAATTATCAACAAACAACTAAAAGTATCTGAATCATTGATGGGATGCTGGAATGGGTCCACACAGATCAGTATATACCATAGCAAGTCATTCCTTGGCATGTGAGTAACTTGGCTCAAACAAAACCCGATGTTGTTTGCCCAAAAGACAACCAAAACATATTGGCAAAGAATTAAAAAGCCAAGGAATTCCATGTACCATTACCTTAGAACTTAGCTAAAAGAGGGAACCAATAGATATATGCCCATTTTGGTAGTGCCAAAGTGTAGTGGATTCTGTTGTAGAGGCAGCGAGTGCAACTTCACTACTTGAAAATACATCTAAGGAAAATAACTGATCCTTCAAGAAGGCTTTAGTAAGAACCTAACATTCTCAATAAATGAGACATGATTTGATGCCTTCCTGGACTAAAAACTCTACTTTTATCTTGTGATTCAATAGTTGATTGATCGATAAGAGATTTGTTGTCAAACCAGGGACATAGAGTACCTTTATGAGAACACAGGGTCTTGTCCCAAGAGGAATGGTAACATGTCTAATTCCTCTCCAATGTACTCTTTATCATAAATAATTTGAACTCGATCTCTAGATAGGTGAGTTGTCAGTGAATTAAAGAGTTCCTTACATCTACTTATGTGCTTGCTGGCACCAGAGTCTATTAACCAAACTTTTCTCATTTTTTTCAAGTTTGGGGAGACTAGTACAAGATCATCATGGGCTCCATATGCTAATTCTTCTACTACTTCATCATCAGATGCATTCTCCTCTTGCTTTTATGCTTCTACATGCCCTTTCTACTTCCATTATCAAGGATGTCTCTTAGATTTCTTTAAATCTTTTTTAGTGGAAGAGCCCTCTTGACTGGATTGGCCTTAAGCCAAGGCATTATACTAGTAATGATTAGTATCATGTGTGTGGATTTTACAAATGTAATGCCACTACTTCATGCATAAATTGTATTACTTCCTCCTATTGAAGCAAATTGACTAGTTATTCAAATGACACCACTTGCTTGGTAATTTTGAGTGTCATAACAAACATGTGAAACTAATATTGGAGAGATCTCAACATCATTGAAACCAACATCTTGTCCTTGATCTTTTCTCTAAGTTTAACAAGTTTTGCTCGTAGTTCTACAACCTAGTGTAAGAACTCTTCAAATTTTTTGCCTGATTTCATACTGAGTGTATGAAGAAGCAATTACAAATATAGAATTTTGATCTAGATATTTTCCTTATAAATTATGGACAAAATGTCCATGCCTCATTCAATGTTTTTGCATCAATAACATGTAGTTTTAATTCATCAGTAATACTAAGAGTTATCAGCATGAGCACTTTCACATATGACTTGTCAAACTTCTTTTGCTTGTCTAGTCTGGAAGGATGGGTCACTGTTCTAGTGACGATGCCCCATAATTCTTTAAATTAAAGAATCATTCACATCTTCATCTTCCAAGTGGAAAATTTTATCCCTTTTAAGAGATGGGCATCTAACAATAGCAACTTGGGTGCAAACATATTTGTGTGTTTCCTTACTTTATTTTTGCAAAAAAATACAATCAAGAACAATATTTATGTTTTCAAAGTTTCAAAAATCTATATAAAGCAATGTACCTTAGAGGGATTTGCTACAATATTTCATGTCTCGTGGCTTTGAATATTTGATTGCAATCTCTTAGATTTGAGGAATGCTTGATGGATTATTGTAGTTGTAGGTCTAGACCGTAGTCTACAAACACCTCCTTTGAACAATGTCCTAACCTTGTGCCAATGATGGACTACTCTTTAAGGCTCTCAATACATGGGATATAATGCCTCTTTTCAAATGAAGCCAAAACTCTCCTCTACGCTTGGATAGGCTTATCACACAAGGCTTTGAATGATTTTAGTAGACTTCAAAATTGTTATATATCTTTTGATGTTACCACTTCTAAAGGCAACAATCCTTCCATAGCTTTGTATACTTTTTTGTGAGTTGATTGCTCTCATCTATAGGTCTACTCAGTCCAACATTTTCATTGTTCTAGGATTCAGTCTTTCCTTTCTACACTTTGCCTTCACATTATCTACCGATCAAACTTTCCCTTTAGGCATTGATCAAGATTAAGAAGCTCTGATACTAGAGTGAGAAAAATGATTAAAACTTTTATATTTAGATTTCTTACCAAAATCAAAAATATATACAATGAAAATATAGTTAAATTATAACTGCAATATGCCACTTGTACCTAACCAACACACCTAACTAACCTGCACTATAGCTAAACAATGTACTATTAACTAATTACACTAACAGTCATATCTAATATATGTTTTGGATATGGTTCATAGTTATGAGAACCAACCCTTCTTTTCACAACATCTCTTGCATTGGGCAAACTCTTGTATTTTCTTTCCAAAATTGAGCAAGTAACTCTTTGAAAGTATCGGCTATAGCCTTGTCCTTTCATGGAAGTATATCATAGAATACCCAGAGTTCATTGGTATTAGGTTCATTAAGTCTTTCAAGTCTTGAAATTGCTTTCATTAGTATTTTTCTATTTATATCAAGTGTTTGAATTGTTTTTTAAATCAAACATTTTTTTCACTATTTCATCACTTATTGCACAAGTTGTCATTATATGTCAGGTAACATTACAATCTTTGTTGTATGATCTCAAGCCTACAGTATGATATGCATCATGTAAATTTTAAATAATTTCATCATTTTCATCATCCATGTTAGATGTTCTTAGTCGTAATGTGTATGTTATAGGTCTCATCTTAATCAATTTTATCAATGAACCAAATAATTGACATCTTTGACTATCATACTCTAAATTATGAAAGAAAGTATCCCAAATGTGTTGGGTCAGTCTTTTTGAATGGTGATTAGACATTTTTTTATGCATTGGTTTTAAAATATTTTCATTGACTTCAATTAATTACTTTTATTTTCTATGCACAATTCTTGGAGGTGTTGGTAATGATGGGATTTGTTGAGAGGATGTTTCAAAATCATTATTAATTTTATTGTTTAAAGGTGGGATGACATTAAATTCTTCATTGTTAATTTATTCATTATATGTTTCCATGAAATTTTATTGATGGTTAATTTCACCATTATTTGTTTTCATCAAATTATATTAATTCATGGGGGGCGAAGAATCATACATAGACTCATCATCAACAAAATCAAAAACTTGGAACTTTGAGTGTGAACTTCCAACATTAACTAATTCATTATCATTCATTTCATTATAGTAAATTTCATTATGATTCATTTCATTATGGTCAATTTCAACATTATTCAATTGATTATAGTCAAGTTCATCATTTCTTAATTCATTATCATCAATTGTATCATTATTTATGGTATCTGGTTCATCAGGATTAGGGTTTGTACCTTGTTTACCATGAACTTTTTGCGTTAGTAGCTTGTCTTTCTCTTTGAAATATTCTAATTCCTTTGGTGTTTTTTTCTTCAACAACTTCCTCTTCCTCTTCGAACGTGATCTATAACCCATCAAAAGGGACAATGAACAACTTTTCAAAGGTGGGGTCAAGTACACAAGTACATAGATCTCGTAGAAGTACATAGAGAATGTTTTTGGGGATAGAAGTCTCGATTTAGGCTAAAAATAGTTATTGATAAGTGAACTTATCACTAAAATAATAATAATGTGATCACATCATATAACACAATCATGTTATGTTTTTTATAAGGTCCCAGTCCATCCAACCCATCGATAATAACATGATCACGTTATTATCGATATAAGATATGGGGTTGGAAATTGGAAATGAGTAACGAGTTTTGCCTATGTTAAGAATAACACAATCACATTATTAAATAATGTGATAACATTATCAAATAATGCAATCACATTATACTTAATATAGATAAAGGATTATGGATTGGGGATTAAGGCATTAGTGCATAAGGTTTATGGATTAGGTATTAGGGATTAAGGATTAGGGATTATGATTTATGTTTTAGATATTAGGGATTACAATTAAGGTCCAAAATGAAGGTGCATTGCTACTGTGACCTTTCCCCTAGAATGTCTTAGCTTTATGGATACTCATGTCACTCCCTACGTTAAAGCCCATGGTTTTGAATTAACATTGTGATGGAAGGGAAATGGTTCCCCATAAATTGAAATGATGTGTGTATTTAATATAATAGTAGGTAGCACACTTTTATGACATACATGGCATGAAAATGTTTTTGGTCATGTTTCTCAAAGTGCATTAAATGCCATGTCACTTTTGGTTTCAATTTGTTAAGTGGTCAGCCAATGTGTTTCCCAAAGTGCATTAAATTCCATGGTATTACTTCTTAAGTCTTTTTCATCCTTTAGTTACAAAAAGAAGCTCTGAGCACGTCGAAGCCCCAAATAATAATAAGTCATTAATAATAAAATGTGTTTTGGGGTTATCATTATACCCTAGATGTCATCATGCAGATTGAGTGAATTAGTCAAATGGGGCAATCAATCATGTGATTTATGCCAAATTGAACCCTGTGGACTTAATTATTAGTCTATAAATGATGTTAATTTGGGCTAAAATGATTTTTTCAAGGTTTAAAGAGTTTATATTTGTGGTTTAGATTTTAGGGATTAAGAAATTTAAGGATTAGGGCTTAGGATATAATTTTTAGGGTATATTTATATGATCATGTAGGCAACTGGGGCAAATTTGGGAGCCTTGAACCTATATTTATGATTACAAAATGTGAATTTGAGATAAATTATCCCTAACATCATCACAAATTGAGCTTAAAAATTCAATCATGGTAATGAGTGATGCAATTTAAACCAAGTTAATCCCTATGAACCTAATTCTTAATATATATAAAGGATTTTAATTGGGGCCAAATTTATTAGTTTAGGGTTTAGGGTCGATAATTTAAAGGGTTTGGGGTTTAAAGATTATGACCTAGGGTTTAATTTAAATGGTACAAGATTTGGGGTTAATGTTAAATGGTATAGGGTATTTTAGGGTTTAAGATATCAGATATAGGGTCAAATCACTAAGGTAATTAAAGAACATTTGAGCTACTTATGACACCTATTTATGACTTGATTACCTCCATGTTTGTATTTTTGATTAAAAAAATAGGGTCAATTATGCCATGTACATGTTATACAACTGATTGAGACATAAATTTGGTTTAGGGGCTCAATTTTACCCAAATCACGTAGAGAATTACACAAATTAATTAATCAAATCAATTCATGATAGAATATTGATCTTTTGATTTTGCCCCAAATCATATCTTACTATTGAAGGGCTTCAAATTAGCCTCAAATGCCTCCTTGATTAAAATAATCAACTAGCTCTCCTCCTCTTTGGTTAATTAGTTTGAAGGGGATTGAAATAGCCCTAAATTATTGAACAGATGCATAGCTAGATTGGTACTCCAAAGGCTTTAGCTATAGGTTTGAAAAGTGCATTTTATGACATATCATGATAAAATTAGTTATATCGTAAGGCATGTATGCTTGTGGCATGTAGTGGGCATTAGGGCATATGGATTACAATTTTTTTTTAGGGATCATTAGGGATTAAGACATAGGGTTTAGGTTTAAGGACCTGTATATTAATTTCTAATCACTAGATATGTTATGTGTTCAAACTAGATTTTTACTACAAAGGATGTTAATTAGGACTAAATTGAAGTTGGTAAAGACTTGGAAAGTAAATGGTTTAAAATTTAGGGTATAATGTTTAGGTTTATGATTTATGGCTTCTAGGTTTTAATGCATATACATGGTTTAGGGTACATAGGGTCAATCTCAAAGATAATTGACGACAATTTTAATCACTTGGACCCATTTGTGACTATAAAATGTATTTTTGGGTTGTCATTATATAATGGATGTCATCATGAAGATTGAGTGAATTAGTGAAATAGGGTAATTAGCTGTGTGATTTAGGCCAAACTAATCCCTATAAACTTAATTCTTAGTCTAAATGATGTTAATTTGGACTAAAATGATTATTTTAATATTTAAAAAGTTTATATTTATAGTAAATAGAGTTTTGGGATTAGGAACTTTAGGGATTAGGGCTTAGGGCATATAAGGTACAATCATGATAGATATTGGGGAAAATTTGAGCTCCTTGAACATAAATCTATGAGTAAAGAATGTGAATTTGGCATCAATTATCCCCCACATCATCACAGATTGAGCCTATGAAGTCAATTGTGGTAATAACTAATGTAATTCTAACCAAGTTCATCCATTTGAACTTATTTATTACTATATATAAAGGATGTTAATTGGGGCTAAATTGATCCTATGGGATTATTGAGCCTCAATGTAAGGAATTTCATCCTATCAATTGGGGATCCAAGTGCTCACCATATTAAAAAAATAAGTATTTTTTCAATTTGATATGCAATTCGGTCCAAAAGAGCCATGTAAAAGGAATTACATTCATATATAATTAAATTTGGGGCTTACATGGCCCTGATTGCATACCATATTGAACCAACAATTATTCATTTCCAGATGATACATAATTGGGGCCAATCAAGGTTTGCCCAAAGAATTGTGTCAACATAATTTTAATTAGGGCCATAAATGCACACCTTATTCAAATAATTGATTTTTATCATGAATATGATATGAAATCATGACCAATTGACCCTATGTAAGGAATTACATCCATCTTTAATAACAATTTAGATTTTGATTGTGTACCAAATTTAATTAAAAGAATATTTGGTTCAATACGGTCTATGAAATTTAGTCCAAACAAGCCTTGTGTAAGAAATTTCATCCTTTTATTGTCAATAGGGGACTCTGTTGGTCCCAAACACATAGCATATTGAATCAACCAAGTATTTAGTTCAGCTGAATATTCAATTATGGCCAATCAAGGCTCATGTAAGTAACTGAATAGATCTAATGTCAATTACAACTTTATTGGCCTAGATTGTAAACTATATCCAACTAATTATGTATTTGATTTTATCTTATTCATAATTTGGGCTAACTAAGCCCCATGAAAGTAATTTTATCCATATAATGTTCTAGTTGGGTTCAATTAGCCCCAGTCGCACACCATATTGAACTAATTGAGTATATGTGTTCAATATGATATGTAATTGGGGCCACTCAATCCCAAAGCAAGGAATTACATGTATCTAATGTCATTTGGGGTTATAATTACACCATGTTAAATTAATTGATTATTTTTCAATACTATACACAATTGAGGACAATTAAGTCCTATGTAATTAGCTGCTTCCACCAAGAATATCAATCAAGGCATTTTTCACCCCATACAATAAATTGTGTCCATCTAATTCATCCATTATGAATATTTTTCCCTAATTGCACATCATATTTAACCAATCAATTATTTTCTTCAATATAATCTATAATTAAGAGTAATTAGTCCCTGTGCAAGGAATTCCTTCAATATAATGTCAATTAGGGATTTGATAGCACACCATATTAATCTAATTGAATATTTACTTCAATATAATACACAATCAAGGTTAAATGAGCCTTGAGAAAGGAATTATGTCCATATGATGTCAATTGGGTCTCTAATTGCACACCATATTATAAAAAAACAAGTATTTAGTTTAGTTTGATACGTAACTGGGGCCAACCAAGCTCCATCTAAGGAAATATGTCCATCTATTATCAATTTGGGATCTATTGACCTAATTTCACACCATATTGGGATCAAAGGAACAATAAATTTATTCATAGGTTAATACATCTCCAATTATCATTCAATGCTATCAATTCTTGACAAGAACATTGGTCCCAAACAATAATCTTAATCTGAAACCAATATTTGATCTTAAGACTACTAGGCCTAGTGGCTTTTATTCAGGTTTTAGGATGTTGACAATATGTAATGTGATCATTTTACTAATATGATCACATTATTAATGCAATCATGGTATTTGAATTTGAATTTAACTCCTACACCTTTTGGCTCAGGAATGGCTTGGATTCTTGAGATAAAAGCTTAGACTGTTAATGTACAACTGAGTTTTGAAAGGTATGAAAATAAATAACAAATTTTAAATTTGATTTCCAAATACACTAAAAATTTCAATGTGAAAATTCAAAAACTTGATACTGTCACAATGAGCACACTCTCCTCTTTCCAAAAATATGATTCTTATAATTTTTGGACTAATTTAAGGTTTCAAACTATATTTATTTCTAACTATGCCTTTTTAGGCCACTACATGCCACCAAAATACATGCCTATAAATGTTCATGTAATTTGTCTTTCATTGATTCAAGTGAAAAACAAATTATATGGTGATGTAGTATGCATAATTCTACACACATTAAAAAAAAAATTGATTTTCAATTTTTTAGGTAGTTAGGCGTGACTCACGGATGACTATCCATTTCTTTGTCAGTTCTTAGGATCTATTTACTTGTAAAATTCATAAAAAATATAGTATTCATTGAAAAATTAAAAAAAATATACATGATGTGCTAGAATCTTTTATCTAAATTTTACCCAAAGGGTTTTAAATAATATTAAATGCTGTTTAAAAATGGTGTGCATCACGACCATCCATCTATTATGTTTTGTGGAAAAAAATAGGAGTTACTCTTCAAATTTTAGATGTTTGACCTAGTTATACTTAGCCATTTTTTTAAAAAAATAATGTTTTGGAAACTAGACTCAAAATGTTAAGTTTCATGTTCTTACAACATCTTCAAATTAGGAGTGTAGATATCTCAAATTATCTATAGAAGTTCAAATTTTTTAAATTTTAAAAAAATCATGTCCATAGGTAGGCCACTTTTTGTCCCCCAACTTTGTGCACTTGCCCTCCTTGATACTCATGACATGGAATAGACAAGATTATTTGATTTTATTTCTCTCATTGCACATATTCTCACCTCTTACCTGATAAGAGGAGAAGATATTTCATTGGTAGGTTTTCATTCTATCACCAATGATAGTACAACTTGATAGGGGTTGCTAGTACCATTAGTGTTGAGAAAAGGTCATCAACATTTATTGGACACTAGGGAGATGTGCCTTACATAGTATAGGTTGGTCACTTGGATGGGCTTCTAGGTGGAGCCTTATATGAATCATATAGTTGAACAAGCTTTGATTGTATTCTATTATATTACAATACGATGATCACAAGGGATGAACAAGCCTTGATCATGTTCATCAACCTTTTATGCCACAACTCACAAGGTTGGCTTCTATATGGAGTGGTATTGATTTTGGTCAATACCATGATGTATAATATATTAGTTGCAGTTTCTTCAGAGTTTCTTTGATGAATTAAAAGTCATTACTCTAGTTCTTTCAACTTCCATACCCCTTTAGATCAAGGCGGAGTTTTTTGGGTCATTTATGATCTAAAGTTATGTTTATTTAATTATTTTATGTTTTTTTAGTAAATTTATTAACTAAGCTTGTAAGTGGGTTTGTTAGTTCATGAGAATGTTGGTTGAGTCTCATAACCATGTCATGAAATATTATAAAGATTTTCACTTTCTTTGTAAATTAATCTTGAAATAATACATTATCACATTTTTGTCAAGTGTTTTATTCCCAATGTAATTTCTCAGTTATTCCTCCATTGCCCCTAGAGCCAACATTTTTCCAACAAGGTTTGATTTGCAACTGTATCTTTATGTTATTCCAAAGGCTTTACACATGTTTTCCATCCCTAATGTTCTCATTTTACCCTATGATATTGCATCATTTGTGAAGGTAATGGAATTTGGATGAAACTCATTAGTTTATGCAATAGAATTTTATTTTAATGTTGATTCTATTGTATTTATACATTTTATAATTGTAGGTTTTATACCCAATTGAAGCCATTCCAAAAACATAATCAAGCCCAATATAAAATGACAGTCATGAGGAATTCACATAATGTAATACTACTTATATCACCTTGGCAGGCTGCCTAAGGGAATCAATAGAGGTACTTTTGGTGAGCTATTTAGTCTATGGAAAAATAAAAATTACACCATAGAAGAAGTGACAGAGTGTATGATAGATAAAACTATTGATGTTGTGGATTGCACCCTTGAGAGAACACTGGGCTTCTCTCTTCCACATGGCACAATGGAAACTCCTCTCTTGCCTGTGTGTCTGGCAAAATTGAAGGGAGAGTCTCTAGATAAGGGCTAGCTCCCTCTGATGCATCTCTAAGTTATTCTAGTAATATTGCTAATACCTATATGTAATGGGCGGTGTTGAAAAGGGAGAAGGATTACTAAAAAATAGAACCTAACCTAAGCTGTTGATGCACCAAACAAGTTTGATCTACTCATACTCACACTTTGAACCATAAGAACACATACATACACTTTATCTAGTAAAAGGACCAGACTGCAGAGAACTTAATAGAAAGGCTTAATGAAGACACATAGAAGATGAACTTACCATAGGTGTTGTAGGAAGGCACACTGTCTGATAACCCTCTCCTATCTCTATGCTCTAGATATAGCTCTTTTTTCTATCTACAAGAATGGCACTTTGTCTATACCAGGTGTGTTGGTATCAAGCTTGTGAAAGCATCAAGAAAAAAATGACTGAACACAAGGTTAACACTTAGACACACTCAGAGATATATCCACCAAAATAGAGGTAAAAATGTGTATTCTATTGATTCCACGTGAAAATTGGTAGGGCTTCACCTAACAACATGAGAGATGCCTTTCTCAAATGAGAAGATTATAATATATATAGAGGAGGAAGTGAACAAATCCACTTTTGGAAAAGACTTTGGCACCTTTTTACAAGTTGGCCCATGTGCGTTGAGAGCATTAGGAAGAGGAAGCCACTAAAAAAGGATGTTGTGTCAGCTGCCAGTTTTGACCTTGGCATTCAAACATTAATGTGAAAGCATGGGCCACACCTCTTTTTCTGCAAACAAGACCGCTCTTTCATGACATTCACATGGTTTGTCTGTTTATCAATGCAAAGTGGAGAAAAATAGGTCACACCATTCACTATTTGCACTCAAAGATGACCACTTGGCAGAGACTGTTCCAACTGCAAGAATAACTCACCTCCCCTTTGCCACCTGGGCTATTTTGTCCATATTCATTTTGTCTCTTCTTGGCTTTGTCTTTTCCTAGAATTTGAGCTCTCAGGGCTATCTTATCATCCTTTGCTGGCTCCTTGGGCTCTTTCATCAACAGGTCACTAAGTTTATTCTTAACTTTTGTCTTTTACCATCTTTGTCTCTTCCTAGTTTTGTCTTTTCGTCTTTTGACTCTTTCTGGCAATCTAAACCCTTAGCGCTATCCTATATCAATCTTTGGCTCTTTGGGCTCCCTTCTCAACGGTCTCTTCCTTTTGGCCTTAAGGCCTTTAAATTCCTTCGAGTTGGAGCTCAAGCATTTAAAGATCAACAGCTATTTCATTGGCCTAAATTTGACGTCTTTGAGGATGTCATTTGATGTCCAGATTCCAACAGCTAGTTCATGATGCCTAATTTGACGTCTACGAGCCCGTCACCCCTTTGAATTCCTTTGGCTTTATTTTCTTTGGCCTTTATTTTGGTCAGGCTTTTGTCTTTTAACTCTCCTGAAGGGAAGGTGTCCCTTCGAGACTTAGAGAAAGGTCCCTTCATTTTTGTCGAGAGTCCCCCGCAAGGGTACTTTCCCTTCGGGGTCCTTCAGGGTCCTTGGGGTTCTCACATCCTTTGGACAAAATGTCTGAAGGAATTCCTTTGAACATTTTTCTTGAAGGAATTGTTCCTACTCACTTTCAATCAGCTTTTTTATGGATAAATTCCTTCAGACAAAATGTCTGAAGGAATTCCTTTCAATTTTTTGTTCGAAGGATTTGCCTTACCTTTTTCCACAGATTTTCTTTCTGAATGGACAATCTTTTGCTTTGTGGGCTTGATTTCCCTTGGCTTTTTGCACGGCCATTTCTCTAAATTTCCTTTTAATATTTTTCTGAAGGAATTTCGTTGGACAAAAGCCTGAAGGAATTCATTCTCTATCTTTGCTTTTGCCACCTTCACTTGTCTTTGAAAAAATTGCCCTTCAAAAATTTACAATGGTCCTATCGATGACCATGTGCCCTCTGCAAGGGCTCATGTACCCTCCTAAAAGGTATCCTGCCCTTCGAGTTTCTTGAAAATAACCTTTTCAAAGGGCCTTGACTTTAAACCTTGCTTCTTTAGGTGGACTTTTTGGATTCTCCAAAGTATTCCTTCATCTTAGGTGGTTTGGCCTTGTCCTTTACCTTGCGAATGAATTCCTTAGCACTTTTCTAGAGGCTTTTTTTTGAAGTAAAAAACCTTTTTATGACCATTCCTTTGGAATTTTCCTATTTTTAGTAAAAGGCCATTACCAAAAGCAATGTATTCTTTCTTCCTTGGCTTATGTGTGTATAGACTTTCTAAATGGCAAGAGACAATCTGCCCTGTAGAAGAATTGTCAGCAGAAGCTTTGTAAAAGCCTTGTATCCTTGAACTAGTCCATCTTTTTATCAAAAGGCTTGTGCAAACCAAATACACGACTGATGGCTCAGAACAGCAGGGGAAGAAGGAGACTGATTTTGGCCTACAAGACCAAAATGGACAACAAATTGGTGATTCCCAGGGGAAGCATGCCTGCTATGATTAAGAAACTAGTAGCCTCAAAGTCCATTGGGCACGGAGTCAAAACATAGCTTTGAAAGAGTTAGCAAAAGCCTCGAGAGATTCAAGAATCAATCATGAAGCTTTTTACCCCAAACACAAAGGAAAACACACACAAGGCTAAAAAACACTACCTATGTAGAGAACACTTAGGGAAAGAAAAATTGAAAGCAAACTATTATGTATAGCTAACCAGGTATATTTGCCTCCCTCCTAGATCAAAGGGAAAACTTTTTAAGTCTCCTTCATGGCAAGAAAGCTTATGATGCCAGATAAGTGGATGAATGGAATGGAGACTTGGTGACTTGCTTTTCTTGCCTGCCACCTTGATTGGCTTGTATTTGAGTGAATCGGGGGAAAACATGCTTCCAACATATGTGTATTCATCTTGTTCTTGGAAGCTTGCCTCCTACTAGTTCTTCATGCTGGTGTGTTTCATCAAAAAATCAATGGTTGTTGGGTCATCACCATAAGACCTTTGATATGCATCATGGATTAACTTATCTCCTTCTACCTTATTGAAGACATTGTCAAACTCATCTTCTACTTGATCATGGCTTGCTTGAAGAAGGGTGATTGTTGTGATGTCTAAAATGAGATCATAGACTAATTGTTCATCCCACAAAACATCACCTTCTTGTTCAAGGCTCTCTTCTTCAAAGCTTTCCTCAAGATAGACAGGCCTCTCCTTTTCTTGCATAAAGACTAGAGTCTCTAGCTGTTCAAAGACATCCTCCTAATCCTCCTCCAACTTTTGTTTCATGGCATGGTCATCCTTCTCAGGAAAGCAACAAGGAAGTTCATCAAACAAGGGGGGAGAGAGCTCACTAGGCTTACCTTCCTTTTCATATTACTGGAACATCTGCATGTATGCATGACTTGTGTCTTCTCCATTGTTGATGATGTATTCAAAGGGAGAATCCATGATGATTTCCTCCTCATTGTCATCCGTGAGAGCTTCTTGATTAGCTACAAATTGAATCCTCTCTTCTTCACTTGCCTCTTTCAAAACAGGTTCCTCCTTGAGAAAGGATGAAGAGGAAGGTTGAGGGTTAAACTCATGTGGAAGAGGAGGTAGTCCTTGAGCTAGAATCAAATGATTCTCTTCCTTCCATTTAGCCAGCACTTCATCTATATTAGATGTGGCTTGATAGTTTTCTTGAAGGAGTGTAGATGGGGTGTGTTCAAATATAGGATCTTTTTCTTGATCTGAATCATCCATCACACTTTGGCTGAGGAACCTCATTCTAGACTCTAACTCTACAATTCACCTGGCTATATTCTCTTGGAAGATCATTTATTGGGGGTCACAAGCATCATCATGATGAGTAGGAGTAACTTCATCTCCCTCAAGGTTTTGAGCAAAACCTTTCTCCTCATCCTTTCTGCCCCATGATTCCATTGTTTGCTTCCAACTCATGACCTTGGGATTGGAACTTTTCCCCTGTGAATATGCAGCAACTTTATCCTCTTCAAGGTCCCAAGCTGGTTGATGGTATTCCCTCTTCCAACTTGGAATCTTGACATCATGTTGAGAGACCTGAGGAGGTTGAGGAAGATTAAGAAGAGACTGTTGATACATAGGAAGAATTTCCTGAGGAGAGATGTGTTAGTTCATGGTATTCCCTTCAAAGGAGGATTCATAATCTAAGGAATTGAGAAGGTTCATCTCTATGAGAGGTTGTTTTAATGCCTTTTGATATTGAGAAGCTAGGTGCAAGGGATTAGGAATAAGAGTGATTAATGCATTAGATGAGCTAGAGTGAGCAAGTGCTATCTGGTAGAAAGGATTTGGTGCACAAGAGGGGGCTTTCTTTAGAATAGGAGGGGGCACACAAGGCTGAATACCTTGAATGAATGGGCTCTTCCATTTTGCTACCTCCTCCTCCATGGATTACAAGGCCTGAGCTTGCCTAAAAAAACACTCCTCTTTGTACATAAGCTCCTACTGATATCTATACTACTCATCCAATCTGTCTATCTCCATCACCTGCTTCTCAAATTCTAGTGTTACTTCTCTTATTATTGAAGGGCAATTAGGAGAGCTATTTGAGGTGATTCCATGAACAACCTGAGCTTGATCAAAACCATATGAAGGAATATAAGGTCCATGATTCTGAGCAATGGGATTATCATACAAAAATAAGATTTCTTGATGGCACCTGGACATCTTAACTAGTTGATTCAACTCGGAGTCGCCATTGGTGTTGATGGAAAAGCCTCTCAAAGGCTAGTTGGTTGAAGAACACACCAAAATTCTTCAACTCTTTAGACAAAATGTCCCACAATCACCTGATTAAAGGTCAGATGCTGGATTAGTGGTTTGTTCTTGCTATAACAAGACCAACACCAATCTTGGAACTTTTATGAGTGTTAAAACATTATCCCACCAGGCATGCCAAAAATTGTTGATGTTGTGGATTGCACCCTTGAGAGAAGGCTGGGTTTCTCTCTTCCACGTGGCATAATGGAAACTCCTCTCTTGCCTGTGGGTTTGGTAAAACTAAGGGGAGAGTCTCTAGATAAAGGCTAACTCCCTCTGATGCATCTCTAAGTTATTTCAATTATATTTCTAATACAAATATATAATGGGGGTTGAAAAGGGAGAAGGATTACTGAAAAATAGAACCTAACCTAAGCTGGTGATGCACCAAATACATTTGATCTACTCATACTCACACTTTGAACCATAAGAACACATACATATACTTTATTTGGTAAAAGGACCAAACTATAGAGAACTTAAGAGAAAGGCTTAATGAAGACACATAGAAGATGAAATTACCATAGGTGTTGTAGGAAGGCACACTGTCTGATAACCCTCTCCTATCTCTATGCTCTAGATACAGCTCTTTTTGCTATCTAAAAGAGTGGCACTTTTTCTATACTAGGTGTGCTGGTATCAAGCCCGTGAAAGCATCAAGAAAGAAATCACTGAACACAAGGTTAACACTCAGACACACTCAGAGATATATCCAACCAAAATATAGGTAAAAATATGTATTCTATTGATTCCAAGTGAAAATTGGTAGGGCTTCACCTTATAACATGAGAGATGCCTTTCTCAAATGAGAAGGTTATAATATATATAGAGAAAGAGGAAGCGAACTTGCCACTTTTGGAAAAGACTTTGGCACCTTTTTACAAGTTGGCCCATGTGCATTGAGAGCATTGGGAAGAGGAAGCCGCTAAAAAAGGATGCTATGTCAGCTGCCAGTTTTGACCTTAGCATTCAAACATTAATGTGAAAGCATGGGTCACACCTCTTTTTTTGCAAACAAGACCGCTCCTTCAAGAAATTCATGTGGTTTGTGTGCTTATCAATGCAAAGTGGAGAAAAATAGGTCACGTCATTCACTGTTTGCTCTCCTTGATGACCACTTGGCAGAGACTGTTCAAACTGCAGGAATAACTCGCCTCCCCTTTGCCACTTGGGCTATTTTGTCCATATTCATTTTATCTCTTCCTGGCTTTGTCTTTTCCTAGAATTTGAGCTCTCAGGGCTATCTTATCATCCTTTACTGGCTCCTTGGGCTCTTTCATCAGCAGGTCACTAAGTTCATTCTTAACTTTTGTCTTTTCCTAGCTTTGTCTCTTCTTGGTTTTGTCTTTTCCTCTCTTGACTCTTTCTGACAATCTGAGCCCTCGGGGCTATCTTCTATCAATTTTTGGCTCTTTGGGCTCCCTTCTCGACAGTCTCTTCCTTTTGGCCTTAAGGCCTTTTAATTCCTTCAGGTTGGCGCTCAAGCATTTAAAGATCAATGGCTATTTCATTGGCCTGAATTTGACATCTTCGAGAATGTCATTTGACATCTGAATTCCAATGGCTAGTTCATGATGCCCAATTTGACGTCTGCAGGCCCGTCACCCCTTTAAATTCCTTTGGCTTTCTTTTCTTCAGCCTTTCTTTTGGTTAGGCTTTTGTCTTTTAACTATCCCGAAGGGAAGGTGTCCCTTCGAGACTTGGAGAAAGGTCCCTTCATTTTTTCCAAGAGTCCCCCACAAGGGTACTTGCCCTTTGGGGTCCTTCAGGCTCCTTGGGGTTCTCACATCCTTCAGACAAAATGTCCAAAGGAATTCCTTCAGACATTTTGCCCAAAGGAATTGTTCCCGCTCACTTTCAGTTAACTTTTTTGCAGACAAATTCCTTCAAACAAAATGTCTAAAGGAATTCCTTCAGACTTTTTGTTCGAAAGATTTTCCTTACCTTTTTCCATGGATTTTCTTTCTGAATGGACAATCTTTTACTTTGTGGGCTTGATTTCCCTCAGCTTTTTGCGTGGCCATTTCTCCAAATTTCCTCAGACTATTTGTCTAAAGGAATTCCATCAGACAAAAGGCCGATGGAATTCATTCTCCATCTTTGCTTTTACCGCCTTCACTTGTCTTCAAAAAAATTGCCCTTCAAAAATTTGCAATGGTCCCATCGCTGACCATGTGCCCTCCGCAAGGGCTCTTGTACCCTCCCAAAAGGTACCCTACCCTTCGGGTTTCTTGAAAATGACCTTTTCGTAGGGCCTTGTCTTTAAACCTTGCTTCTTTAGGTGGATTTTTTGGATTCTCCAAAGTAATCCTTCGTCTTAGGTGCTTTGGCCTTGTCCTTTGCCTTGCGGATAAATTCCTTAGCACTTTTTCAAAGGCTTTTTTCTAAAGTAAAAAACCTTTTTGATGAACCATTCCTTTGGAATTTTCCTGTTTGTAGCAAAAGGCCATTACCAAAAGCAATGTATTCTTTCTTCCTTGGCTTATGTGTGCATGGACTTTCTAAATGGCAAGAGACAATCTGCCCTATGGAAGAATTGTCAACAAAAGCTTTGTAAAAGCCTTGCATCCTTGAACTGGTCCATCTTTTTGCCAAAAGGATTGTACAAACCAAATTCATGACTGATGGCTCAGAACAGCAGGGGAAGAAGGAAACTAATTTTGGCCTGCAGGACCAAAATGGTCAATAAGAACCAAAATGTCTGTTGTGTGAGTTTGATACTAGATATGTGTATATTTACATAAATTTTTCATAGTCTTTTTGAAATCTCTATGTTTACAAGAAGACATATTAATTTGAATTCATGAATGTGAGATGGATTAAGTCAGTTCAATTATGTATTGTTTGTCTAATTACTTATCAAATTACACTATGGTTTGGGAATGCCCATTTGTACATATAATTTTGATTGAACTTAAAATGATATTAGAATACCAATGTCTATATGTGTTGTCTCTTAAAACACTTATACTAAGGGAATATCTCTCACTTCACATCAAGATTTTGTATGCTTATGAGGGAAAGATCAAGTCTCAGAGAACATGTTACATGAGTTCATGGATAATCTAATTGGTTGGCTTAAATAAGCTGGACTTGTATGGCCGTATTGATGCATGCATATGGTATTGCTCTCTAAAAACATGAAAATTATGCCAAAATAGTTACTATTTTTCATAATGAGGATTTGAACGTGCTTAGGGCCTTCCCAGACATTTGATGATGATATTAATCATAGAATAGGAGAAGAGTAAGATATAGTAAAAATATATTTTATTTCAAGTTTTAGATTGACAGTCAATATAGAGATCCACTTATGTAACTTTATGTCGAAGGTTACATGTAATTCAATTTGGCTCACTAAACTATTACCAGTTCCTTTCTTATAATAGGACAAGACCAACATAATGTATGTCTTTTTTTTTTTCGTGAACTATATGCTGATACTGCAATTTTTTATTTGGTTTGAGAATGCTTCTATATAAAATATTGTTCGTCTATGTATTGAGTAGTTTGTAATGTCTTTTGTTTTTATCTTCTTGAGAATGCAATCACTTTCAAGGTTGGAGATCACAAACTTGTACTTGTAACTAAGCAACTTTGATGAAGAACATAACTTGATGTGTGACATGCCACCTATTCACATAGACATTTTTTATGTTAATTTTGTCATTTGTTATGTCAAATTTGTAAAAAATATACTACATGCCCTTACAAGATAAATATATTATATATCAACATAAATATCCATTATACAATGATTAGGAGCACTATAGCTTTTAGTTATTATTGTTGTTGTTGTTGTTGTTATTTTTAAATTATAAATCTATTATAATAATAATATCATAATATATTATAATAAATACTACATTATATTATAGTATACTCATATTATAATAAAAATAGAAATAACACATTTCCTTCCCGCACAACGCATTTTCACATAGTAGGAAGAAGCACACAACTTCAATTTGCACCATCACTTCTATAAAAAAAAATATCAAATTGTCATTTTTTTAACGATTGTTACTAAATGTTAGACAAAGTCAATGGTCATAGATTTTGAGTGTGATGCAACTGCTGATTTACAACCTTTCACTTTACAAATCTTTACTTTAGCAAAACGGAAAGTTTAATCATGCTATTGTATGAATCTTGGGCACTATATGTTGGTTCCATTTATTCTGAAAAATCCTTGCTATGTTTATATGATGGAATCTTCAACAATATTAGTTTGTCGTAAATTTGATTGGTTAATAGTTGAAAATAAAAAATTATAATTATTTAGATGAGATTTTCGAGTGATTAGAATGTGGTTTTGAAGTAGAGTAATTCTTTAACTAATGTCAATGATTGGGTATTTTAACATATACAATCAAATTAGGGGTTGGGTGTAGAGTAATTATTTAGGTAATACGGGATATGGGTGACGGTAAAAAAACATGCTTGGAAGAATCAAATAGTAGAAGCTACATTAAATGATCAAATAAATATGCATGTTTCAGTTAAGTTTTTCTCTTTTTTTTTTCTATAAAAATTGTGTTATGAAAGGCTTGAAGCATACAAGAACTAGAAAATATTGAGGAAACTTATCCAAACTTTTTAGTGATTTTCATAAGCATGACATTATGAAATAATATCAACAAGCATTAATCAATGATTATAATTTTCATCATCAATTTCATTAGGATAATTTGGTAAATTATGATTACTATTATGACAATATTAATAGTGAAGGGTTGATTGTTTGACTTTTACATCAACCCTTCATTTATATTTGACGGTTATTGAAGTATAAAAGATTTTATAAAATTTATAATTAATGTAACTCTTTTCAATAAATATACATAAATGCATTTCAAAAATATATATTTTAATCTTTACTACTCTTCACTTAATTCACACTCATAAATATTTAATTAAAAAGACAAATCTCTTCCAGCATTCCTTACACAATTAAAATAACTACTAATTTATAAACAAAGATAAGTAGGTCCATCCAGATCCACTATTGGGAAGGGCCGCTTTCCTCCGGAAAAGGATCTGCCACCTCCTTTTATCAATGCTGCTATGGACGCTTGATATGTTCCATACGTGTTTTGTTTTGTTATGTTAATATATTATTTTCGAAGTCTTGGTGTATGGTCGGGTTTTCTCCTTACTTTGGTATCAGATCTGTTTTATTTATTTAAAAATTATAAGTAGCTGTTGTTGCATCCGTTGATTTTGGATAATGAAGAAGATTTTTTTTTTTTTAAAAAAGAAATCATTCGTGGGGTGTAAACAACACCAGGAATCCAGTGCCTTCCGGCTGTCGGGTCTACTGCTTTGGACATCTGCCACGGTGGCCAGATTCCGATTTCTTGCACAACCGTCACATCAATGGATACAAAGCGATCTCGCACGATAATCTCTGCGTATTTGTTCTTTAGTAGGCGTGGCCAAATTCTTTATTTATCTCAACAAATTGTAAAAAAGAAAAGAAAAATAAAAGTCTTAAATACCGCAGACTGTAGGTAGGTGGAACTTAAAAGAAAAAAGACTGCTACTGTATGTAGTTACGCCCATCCTACTGAAATCTCACCAAACAAATGCATACAGGCGTTCATTTTTATTAAACTTGTTTTGAGAATGCAACCACCACGAGATTTCAGAGAAAGCTTTCACAGCAATTTTTTACGGTGTTCTCAAAAGAAAAAGATTTTAAACAAGATAAAGTTAAATCGAAATCGCTAAGAAAACCACCTGCCGGATCGGAAAGGATAATCAACAACAACCAGTTTTTAAAAAGCCAATCTCTGGAAGTAATTATCAGAAAATAGAGACAAAGAAAGCTGGACTTGATCTTCACTCCACATAACATTATATTTTTTTAAATCATTATTTTCCCAATAAGAAGCAACTCCATGTGCGCGGAGAGGATGTAACCACTTGACATACAAACGTCTGAATCCTCCCACAACATTTGTCACATGTTTGAGCCGTCCCGTAGGAATCCCCTTGGAGCCCACTGTTTTGTGCAAATCACTTTCCATAAATTATCGTCCATGGCTGCCTGGTACCACCGTCTACTGACGCAAGAGACAACAGCCAAGGTATGAGCATCTAAATGCTGGAAGATTTCATACATTGCATCCACGTTATCAAATGCCATGATTTTTTTCCTACTAAAAGCTGATAAAACTCAAATTTGATGATATTCCCTTACAGTGCACACTCGATTCAAAACGCAAAGGCACAAAAACGCGAGTAAAAGCTCCGCTGAATCCAATCATGCAAATGTTCGACTCCTCAGCTGTTGTATGTAAACCTGAATAGTCAAGCAGCTGGCGCACACATTGGGGAAATTAAAACCCTAATTTATCATGGTGGGCAAGATTTCGGGTAAGACAAATAATAAGTAAAAGTCCGCATTGGTAGTGAGCATAAAAAACAGACACATTGGTCCATGCACGCTGCAGGTCAAACGTGCCTGTCTTTACTAAATCTATGGCTCACATGAGGACACAAAAAGGTCAAATCGCTGCTACCAACTTCCTTGTCGTTAACGCTCCATTAAATCCTTCACAACTTCTCATGACGGCATTAAAAGCATGTGTAAGTTGTAAACTCGTACACAAAGAAACATATGCCATTAAGACGAGTTATTAGGTTAACAAAATTCTGTCCCGAATTTATCCACATAGAGCGGTCTTGGGTACAAACTGACTGTCTTGTTGGCAGCAACAGTTGCTATGCTCCAGATATTAGTCCTTCCGTGCTATGTTTCCTTATTCTGCTTGATAGTAACTTCGAGCTCCGGTTAATACAGAGAGTCCCGCTATTTACCTTACAAACACTTGTGTTCACTTTGATTTTATCAAAAATTAGGTTTGTATAGAGTGGGGAATAGCATAAATGCAAAGTTTTGTCTTTTAAGGTTTAAGAATGATTTGTCCGTGCTAGGTGCTAAATTTGATGGCCGAATAGCATAAATGTAAAGTTTTGCTTGTAGGGTTTAAGAAAGATTAGTCCTTGTTAGGATTAAATTTGATGGTCATATAGTCTAATTTAAGTTATTCATAGGGTATGATCCATTAAATAGGGGTGGGCAATGATGGAGTCAAAATCGGATTGAGTTCTTGAGCCACTCACACATGAAGATTGAGGAAGGCATTAACTCAGTGTAAGTTATTCACCCACTGATCACTATATACACGCACACACAGGGTGTCACAAGATTTATACATTGGTTTGCATACCTAGTAAGGTGTACTCATTCATTTTCTATCTTGTATCCCTTTACTCTTTTTTTTTTTTTCCCCTCAGTTTTACTTCTTTACTCAGTTTTGTTTTTTCTGTTGATATCTCTTAAGTAAGGATTGATCTATGCACGTTTGACTTATAGAACATGTAATGGAGCATGCTTCACATACTCAAATTCAGATTCACATGTTTCACCTCTTAGGTAAGTCCAAGTATGCTTCTTTTTCTTTTATTCTAGTCATTTCATTTTGTTGCATTTCTAGAATAAAGGGGGGCAAAAATAATTACCTAAAAATGACACTTGAGTGCTACTTGAGACCACCTATCCCTAGCTTAGCCCTAGACTTATTTTAGGACCTATTTTCACACTTATCCAACCTTCATGCGGACCACATGTATCCCTAGACATCCATAAAATAGTCCCAGATCCTTGTTCTTATATCCTATCCCTTCGTGCCTTAGGTTCTACCACCTGGACACTAATGCCATAATAGGGACAGTAGTGCCACATGGCATTATTGTCCCAATTTTGACGTTATTATCTTTGTCCTCATTTTTTCACAAACATATATCTTTTCAAATCTTAGACCACCTAGGGTCGGTCTAGACCTCTTTTAACACCCACACAAGTACCACAATAGTATATATACATAATTTTAGCCCTCTAAGGACTAGATAGAAATAAGATGCAAATTACACATGTAAACTCATAACAAATTGTGCACAATTAAAGTTATCAATCCATATTCTGCCCAACTTCTGTGTATTACCATCTAAAATATTTTTAAATTCAAATTTCTAGTCTCAAACGCATTCAAAGCACTCAAGTCAACCATCATACTAACTTCACTTGCACTTGCACACCATCACTTAGGTTGGAAGAACTACATCGAGCTTGATCTATTTTTAAAGTATTGTTATGTATGCAAGTCTCATCATAATGGGGTATTGAGGATGTTCAACCTACCCCACTAACAACACACTTTATTGCTTGTATCAACCAGATGCCCTAACAATATGGAAGATTAGGGTTTGATCATAAAATCAATCAAAACAGGTCATCTATAGGGTTGCATAACTCCTGCACATAAGAAAAATCTTGAAAGACCCAAACATAGATGCACCTAGAAGCTTAAAATAGTTTCGCACAAAAGACACTACCACCAAAATAGGGACACTAGTGCCACATGGCACTACTATCCAATTAAGGTGCTACTATCTAGGAGGGGTTTTGACACCTGAATCATATTTGTGACTCTTATACTAACTTTTGCCTTAGTTTTTAGTATCTAGATAATTTATCTTAGTCATTTTTAGCTAATATCTCATTTATATTATTAATTCTTATTTTTAGAAAGGTTAAATTTAGTCAATTCTATAATAAATTATTGGCTATATTAATTGCATATTTCTAATCTGATTTACTATACTCGACCCATTAACAATACATAATTTACATTCATCTAATTTTGAAAAGATTAAAACAAATTATTATTTTTAACGCTTGTTAGTAAAATGTGAAATGAGGTCAAAGGTCATGGGTTTCGAGTGTGATGCAATTGTTGATTTACAGTCTTTCACTTTACAAATCTCCACCTTAACAAAACAAAAACATTAATCAGGCTAGGGTATGAATATTAGGCACTATATTTTTGTTCCATTTATTCTGAAAGATCCTTTCTATGTTCATATGATGGAATCTTCAAAAATATTGGTTTAGGGTAAATTTGATTTTTTAATAGTTTAAAATAAAAAATTATAAG
This sequence comes from Torreya grandis, assembly GCA_037957365.1. Taxonomy (NCBI): domain Eukaryota; kingdom Viridiplantae; phylum Streptophyta; class Pinopsida; order Cupressales; family Taxaceae; genus Torreya; species Torreya grandis. The sequence continues at coordinate 2,583,285 of JARHVA010001959.1, read as the reverse complement.
TATGTTGAGGAGATTTTATAGTGATTAGAACATGGTTTTGGAATAGAGCAATTCTTTAACTAATGTCGATGATTGGGTGTTTCAACATATACAATCAAATTAGGGGTTTGGTGTAGAGTGATTATTTAGGTAATGTGGGTTATCGATGATGGTAAAAAAGTATGGTTGGATAAATCAAATAGTAGAAGTTACACTAAGTGATCAAATAAATATGCATGCTTAAGGGAACCTTTTTAAAAAAATAAAATAAAAGTTGTGTTATAAAGCATTGGAAGCACACAAGAACTAGAAAATATTGAGGAAACTTAACCAAACATTTTAGTAATTTTCAAAAAGCATGGCATTATGAAATAATATCAACAATCATCAGTCGATGGCCATAATTCTCATCATCAACTTCATTAGGATAATTTGGTAGATTATGATTACCATTATGGAAACATTGATAGTCAAGGGTTTACCTTCAATACAATATCAAGAGTACATTCACTATCAAACCTGTATATCAACACTTTATTTATATTTTACCGCTATGCAAGAATACAGGATTCTATAAAATTTACAACAAATGTAACTTTTCTCAATAAACACACAGGGATACATTTCACAAAAAATTGTTTTGGTCTTTACTACTCTTCACCTGATTCACACTCATAAACATTTAATTAAATAAAATTAAAAAATAAAGACAAGTCCCTTCCAACATTCCTTGCACCATCAAGGTAACTACTAGTTTATAAATAAAGATAAGTACGTCCATCTAGATCCACTACTAGGAGAGACCACTTTCCTCTGAAAAATGATTTGCCACTTCCGTTTATCAATGTTTTTAAGGGAGAGGACCCAATAGTTGAGCGGGGTGTAATAGTTGAGAGGGTAATTGAGGGTATGGGATCCAACTATAGAACATATTTTTTAATTTAAAGTAGACAATTTTTTTATTGATAACAAACAACTTTACACCCAATAGTTGAACACAAATATTATTAAAAAAGTCATAAAAAATCTTTAACATGTTCACAAAATATGGTACTATTATGAAATACCAATATTTTAAATTTTTATATTTTAATTTAAAATTTCTATTGATACATAGAAATATTGAACTCATTAATCTAAACTTTATACTATTTGTCTAATACAACATGGGTTTTCACATACAACTTGTCATATCAAATTGACACATCAACATGCAGACTCAAGACTTGACACATCAACTTGTTCAAACTTTATTCCATGCACACTCCAGGTCAAATTTACCTGTATTTAATAAATCTGTGGTTCACATGAGGACACAAAACAATCAAATCTTTGCTACCCACTTCCTTGTCATTAACCCCTCCATTAAATCCCTCGCAATTTCACATGATGGCATTAAAAACATAATTGACATGTGTAAGTTGTAATATTGTACACAAAGAAAATATGCCATTAAGATGAGTTATTACATTAAACCAAATTATGACTTGAATTTATCCACACAAAGCGGTCTTTAGTATAAACTCACTGTCTTGTCGACAACAACAATTGCTATGCTACTAAAATTAGCCTTTTCATGTTATGGTTCCTTCTTTTAATTGATGGTAACTCCAAGCTCCCCTTAATACACAAAGTCCCACAATTTACTTTACAAACACTTGTGCTCACTTTGTTTTTTTAAAAATTGAGTGGGGAATAGCATAAATGTAAAGTTTTTGTCTTTTAATAGAATTAATAGTGTCATGTTTCTTTTTTGAAATAATTAATAATGTAATAATAATTTATTAAGTTGTCTAAAAATTACTTTAAGTTATAAGTTTGGAAAAATGACATTTATTAATTATTATTTAGTGAGACCAAAAGTAATTAATATTCATAAGTTGAAAAAAGATGAATATTAAATTAAAAAGTATTTCTAATTACTTTAAAGTTTAGATGAATTTAAAAGTGAATTTTATATAAGGATAAAAGGGGCAATGCATAATCATTATTGATTATTAAACTTTTGACAATTCGTGACTGAATTCCAAGTTTATCCAACCTCTGCTTGAGGATGAAATTTTTATTGCAATCAGATTTAAGGATGAAACCCCTCCAATCCATTTTGGTAGCTCCATTCAGAGGTTACAAATGATTTACACATCTGATTATTCATATGCAATCAAAAAACAAGATTTTAGTAAAGTTTTGGAGAAAATAACAACAATTTTCTTAGCAAAGTGAGAGTTATACAACTAAGGTTTGGTCCATTGGGACTAGCGCCACCCTTGGCAGCCTCCTTTATGGTCGAAATCAACTTTTTTTTCAATTCCCTTCCTTTATTATTGTAGTTTATTACACTGTTAGTTATTAGTTTACTATTTCGGTTGGTAGTTTCTAGTTAGTTAAGAGTTGTAGCAACCGATTCTATGTTGTATTTAATCTCCTGTTGGGTTATTGAATAAAACATCAAAGCCATTTAAGTCTTCATCTGGTATTAGAGTATACTAAATATACAAGTGAGCAACCATGTGTCGACATGAAATGTGTGAAATGACGTGAATAAGACTTCAACTAAGGCTACGATCTAGACCTGTAAATGCTGCAGTGCATTGGAAGAGTTTGTAGAGGCGGTAACTGTAGGAGAGCAAGGCAGTAGAATTCATTGCTCTTCATTCTGTCTTGAATCAACTGTAAAAATGACAGAGACATTGCCACACAGATATCAACCTGAAACTATCGCTTTGTGTTTTAAAGTACTTAGAAGATCATTTTGGAATGGCTTGAGGCCATCTACAACAGAGACCCAATGCAAATGAGGGATGTCCAACTGAAAATTATTAAGCGAAGGCCAGCTATAATTCTTAGGGAGAATTCGAAGCTTTATCAAAATCCACCTCGTGTACCAGCTCCATCATGGAGTACTTCTGCGTGCCCCAATTTAAGTGCACTTTCTCATGCTGCTTAGAAATTGGTCAAGAATCCAGTAAGGTTTGATAAAGAGGGGAGTTTATATTTTTAACCATTGTCACTTTGATAAGGAAGCATTTAAGCAAGGTACTTTTTTTTTATACATAGAATTTTGAAGCATTCTACAAGTCATTTTGAATTCCTGATGAGTTCCAATGACTTCACTAGATTTTATTATGCTTTGCAAGCTACCCTCAAGAACATTGGTAATCTTTAACTTGATGAATTAGTTCACCAAGGCCTACTCGAATATTTTCTATTCGATGTGAAGTGTTAGGCATGAAGAATTTGCACAAAAATCATGAAGGCTACGATGCACATCATGAATGCAAAGAGGAACACCCACATAAGCATCCACATCTGATTGCAAAAGCATACTAATCCCACTTGCATGCCACTTTTTGTCCTTGAAAAAGGTACACTTGCTTGTACATACAACAATTTTAAACTAATAAAATACTAGTTTGTTTGTAAAATCTTGCATAAATAAATAAATAAAATATTTGCCCCAAAATTACCATTGTCAGATGCCCAGCTTCTCAAAGGGCCAAATTTCACAACATAAAAGATGAAGATGTGAATGATTCTTCAATTCAAATAATTATGGAGCATCATTACTACTAGAGTGACCCATTCTGTCAAAGCTTATGAGAAAATACAATAAGTCAAATGCAAAAGCCTTGATATTGATCACACTTAGTGTCACTGATGAGGTTCAACCTCATATTTTGGATTCGTCAACATCAAAATAGGCTTAGGACATTCTATCCACCATTTATGTGTAAAGAATCAGATAAAGATCCTCCATCTCCATTCCAATCTTCATATTCTCAATATGAAAGATGGTGAGAAAGTTGAGGAGTTCTGATGCCAAGTGGCAGAACTTCAACCAAAATTAGTTTCTCTTAGAGAAACGATTGAGGACAAGTTGTTGGTTTTGATCACATTAAGAACTCTCCCCTCTTAATTTTGAACATTCATCATGACACTTATAATTAAAAATCAAGCAGTATCTTTTGAATAACTGGTGAATTTGCTTCAACAAGAAGAAGCCATCCAGTCTGTGCAAGATGAGTTCAAGGATAAAGCCCTGCTTTCTAAGAAACATAGTTAAAATTTCTTGAAAGGACCACCAAAGTAGTCATAACAACAACATAAATCTAAGAAGGCAAAATGATGGTGTCATATTTGTCGCACCAATATGCATAACATTGATTACTGCTAGTATAATACCTTAACACAAGGTTCATTTAGTCAAGATGGAACATCTATTGGGTTCATTCACCAGTGAATCAAAGAGCCCCTTGCATCCTATCATATGCTTACTGGTGATATATAAACATTGCTCATTGGTGAGAAGGTTTGGGAGACAAGAACTACATTCTTATATGCACCATTGTAATCTAATTTTACTAGTGCCTCCTCTTCATATTTATCATCTTATTGATGTTGTACAGCTACATGTCCATGTTGCTTCCATCAACAAGGACGTATTTTAAATTTATTTGAATCGTCTCTATTTGATGTGCCTTCTTAGCTAGATGATCCTTCTATCAATGAATTATATCAGTGAAGATGAGTGTCATGTGTATTGGTATGGCAAATATGACACCATTATTTTTCCTTCTCAAATTTATGTTGTTGTTGTGATTGCTTTATATGACGAGTAGGAAGAATCTTGTCACAAAGAAGGTAAGATGTAAGCAAAATTGTTTGTTGATCTTGGAAATCTGGGAGATAATTCTTCATCAAATCAATAGTATAATTGATGTCCAAAATGGGTAGAAATCAAAATCATGGACTCGCATCTGAACTCTAATATAGATACTTCATCAGGAGTTTGTACAAAAACATGGGAAAGAAATGAGCTTAATCTCATAATGATGAGTTCATTAATTGACAACATCGAACCAGAGACAATTTGAGAGGATTTATATCAACCTCAATGGAAGAAGGCCATGGATGCTAAATGTTAGGCCCTAATAAAAAATGGGATGTGGGAACTTGTCGATCTACCTATACTAAATAAATCCATTAGATGCAAGTGGATTTTCAAGACAAAATACAAGGTAGATAGATCTATCAAAAAATACAAAGCATGACTTGTTGCAAAGGGATATGCTCAATAAGAAGGAATTGGTTATAAGGAGACCTTTGCATCTACTGCTAAGATGAAGACCATCATAGTTGTTTGTGCACTCACAACATAAAAGAGATGGAAGCTTCAATAGATGGATGATAAAAATGCATTCCTAAATGGTGATCTAAAAAAAAAGTGTAAATGGCCTATCTAGAAGGTTTCATTGATGAACAACATCCACAAAAGGTATGTCATCTAATTAACTTTATGGACTTAAACAAGTACCAAGGGCATGGTACATTAAGATATATGATCATATATGGCATCATGTATTCATTTGTAGCCTCTTAATTCAAATTTGTATATCAAGAAGGTAGGCACAAAGATTGACATTCTTGTTTGTTATGTGGATGATCTTGTGATCAGAAGAAGTTCAAATTATCTTGTTGAATAAGTAAAGAATGACTTAAATAAATCCTTCAACATGATAAAATAAGAATCACATATTTGTCTCACAGATGAAATATGCCAAGATGTTACTTGATAAATACAGGCTGTCAGAGTGTAAACCATTATCAAATCTGATGGAAAAAGGTTTGTAACTATCCTAATTTGAGGATTCACCTCAAGTAGATGAAACTCACTATAGGTAACTTGTTGAGAATCTCATTTACTTGACATATATTAGACTAGACATATGCTTTGTTGTTAGGTGTCTTTTGAGATTCATGTAGGAGCCCAAGAAGTGTCATTCGGTTGCAGTGAAGCAAATTTTGAGACATGTTTGAGCTATAGTTGATTATGGTCTAGATTACAAGAAGAACTCACATATTTTCTTGTAGGGTTACATAGACTCAGACTATGTTGGATATATTGATGACAAGAAATAAACTTTAGGATATATATTTCATTTCAGATCTGGACCAATTTCATGGATTAGTAAGAAGCAATTTATAGTTACTCTCTCATCCATAAAGGCATAATATCATGCCACATGTGGAGCTATATGTGAAGCAATTTGGTTACATCACATTCTATTTGACATAGACATTCTGAAGATCAACCACAAATTCTTTTCTACAATTATCAAGGTGTGTTGAAGCTTGTTAAGAATCTAGTATTTCATGAAATAACTAAACACATTGAGGTCTACTACCATTACATTTGATAACAAGTCTTGAACCACCACATTCAGCACTAGTATTGCCCAATAGATTCATAGATAGCATATATACTCACCAAGTCACTTGGCAAGGTGAAATTTGATCTATTTTGGGGTACATTTGTAAAAATAATGTAATAAAGTGGGGTATGCTAGCTAGTTTATTACACTGTTAGTTATTAGTTTACTATTTTGGTTGGTAGTTTCTATTTAGTTACAATTGTAGAAACCAACTCTATGTTGTATATAATCTCCTATTGGATTATTGAATAAAATATCAAATTCATTTAAGTCTTCATCCTCCCAACAATAGTTTATAGCCCCAAATAAGCAGCCAACAATCCTACATCACACTTGCAGGTCTGTCATATCAGATTAATTACTACAGCATAATAACAAAGATAATAAGTGGTATTTATCATTTGTAAACATTTATATTTATGCAAATTCAATAGGGTTTGAACCAATTGATTGTAATTAGTAGTGGGTTATTCATATTTGATGTTGCATGTAATATTTAGTATTCAATTGACTGAAATTAATGAGGGGTGTGGTTGGAAATCTTATTTCTTGTATTATTCTATTCATTTATTATTTGGTTACCTTGGTGAAAGACAAATATTTTGTGCCTCTATTATTACTCAGTGACATTAACAAATTTAATAGGGGTTCTAATTTATTCATGAGGGTTTTAATTTATATTACCCAAGGGTTCTAGTTTCTTCAAGAGGGTGTTGAGTTTATTTATTCTAAGGAAAATTTATTTGTTCTAAAGGAAATATCAAATATTTTATAAGGGTTTTATAGGAAATCCAAATATATATATATATATATATATATATATATATATATATATATAAAGGGATATTTCAATGGTATCAGAGCTTGTATCTTTCCAGCTTATGGGAAAGATTTAATTTATAACTTCTACTTCATGCAAAGTAGTGATAAAGAAACCAAATATTACCAAAGAGAAAGGAAAAGGGGTCTAGAACAACCAAAGGAAGGATTAGGAAACCCAGATCTAGAATCACTTGTAGGGGAAAAAAAAGGAAGCCATGGATAACAGAGATGCTGATGAAATTTGCTATGATAGGCTTATGCAAGGATAAAAGAGTTTAATGGATATGAAGGCTCAATTAGTCCACATCATGCAGGATGTGAATGTGTAGAGAGCTCAAAATGGTGAAGAAAGTTTTTTAGGGTTGAACAAAAAGCATCACACACAGAGGGTGACCATTAATTCCTTTGCTAGGCCTTTCCAACCAACTTTCCTTTTTAGGGAGGAAGTATCAGTTACAGAGGTGGAAATTCATCCCACTGTGGTAGATAAAATTGTTGCTAGCTATGAAGAATACAAGATCCTATCAGGTGAAATTAGGGAGGCTATCTCCCTCATTAATTTTATGAATCTAAATAAGAACAAAGGTGGTTAAAGAGCTAAAACTAAGCCACAAAGAAATCAAAGGGACCTCTAACAGACATTAGGAAAGTTAACACTTCCTACATATGATAGCTCTAGTAGGTGCACAACACACTCATGGATACATAAATTGGATACATTTTTATCATTGAGTCTAATGATAGAAGAGGAAGCCATCAAATTTACCACCCTTCACTTGGAAGGTGTAGCACACGAGTGGTGGTACCATGGATTGATCACTCAAGGGCAAAATCACATTCACCCATACGTGGAGTTTAGTACCATGTTAATAAAGAGATTTGATAGAGTTGATCTAAAAATCTATTGTTTGGAGTTAGCTCAACTCAAATAATCAAATTCAATAGAGGAATTTGTTGCTAATTTTTAGAAGCTTTTAGTTATGGTACCTAATGTGACTGAAAGGAGACATGTTGTTCTATTTGTTTAGGGTTTATTTGAACCACTCAAAGGTTTGGTGAAAGATTTTAACCCTATTTATCTTCAATAATCTATCAAAAAGGCTTTAGTTTTGGAGACATCAACATCTAAAGGTAAAATTTAGCCCTATAAATAACAAAAAATAACATCTTATGGGAAATTAAGGACAACATCTTATGGGAAACCAATGACATCAATTTTTGAGCAACAAAAGAAGCCATTTCAACAAGGGTTTTCTCTATAATAAGAGTTGTCACAAAAACCATGTATTGAGATAGAAACATGAAATGAACTCAAAAGGAAAATCCTATGCTTCACATGAAAGGATCCATGGGAACCAGGTCATAAGTGTCTTCCAAAAGGACATGTGAACTATATTAAGGTGATGTTTCATGATGAGTTAAAAGAAGTACCAGAACTTAAAAGACGAGATGGAGATAGTTTAAGGATCACCCTTGCCATACTTATTTTAGTAGGAACTTATGCTACACTTTTTGGTACACCCTGGTATTACCCTTTCAAAATTTATGGAGTTATATAGGGATACAAACTCATATTGTTGATTGATAGTGGGGAAACCCACAACTTCAATGATGAGGGTTTGATATCCCAAAGAGGGATCAAATTAAAAAAATTAGGGCTTAAATGTGATGTATCTGTTGATTCTACTATTCCTTACACCAAAAGGATTCAATAGTTGGTGATCACACTTGGTAATCACAAGGTGTATGATGACTTATATGTTGTGAGCATAGGATACAAAGGTTTGGTTTTAGTGGTGCAGTGGTTACATTCCCTTTGGGAATTTACATATAATTATCAAAATTCAGAGTTAAGATTTAAATCTGATGGAAAAAAGTTATACTTTGTGTATAGCCAATGGAGCCCCTACAGTTTTTACAACAAACCAAATGGAGGGTGTCACTCGTAGTATTACTCTCTCTAGATCACATCTCATTCATGATTATTTTATCATGGATTCATTCATAGATATTGTTGAAGAAGTATCAGTAGGTTTAGGGCTTTTAATTCCTAATTATATCAGAGTATTACAATAGAAACCATCCACATCACCAGGAAGAATGGTAGAAGCAACAAGATTGGTTAGGGATCCTAGTATTTGTATTGCTTGAAGATAAACAATTTTGGGAAGGGCAGACTGTCATGCCCCTTTTTTAAATAATTAATAATCTAGTAATAATTTATTAAGTTGTCTAAAAGGTACTTTAAGTTATAACTTTGGAAAAATGATACTTATTAATTATTACTAAGTGGGGCCAAAATTAATTAATTTTCACAAGTTTAAAAAAATGAATATTAAATTAAAAAGTAATTTTAATTACTTTAGGGTTTGGGTGAATTAAAAAGTGAATCTTGAAGAGCTCAAAAGGCTTTGATGATTTTATTCAAGGAAATATCATGAATATATACAAAAAAAATTAGCTAAAAATAGTTATCAACTCTATCAAAACTTTTAATTAATAACTAATATTTAATTTAACAATGTAATTAACTCTATTTATGCTAACATTTCCCCGTTATTACAATGTTCTTACAAATGTACCCTTGAAATAGATCAAATTTTACCTTACAAAGTGATTTGGTGAGTATATATGCTACTGTAAATCTGTTAGGTAGTACTAGAGTTGAATGTAATGGTTTAAGAATTATTCTCAAATGTAATAGCACTAGACCTCAATGTATTTGGTTCTTTCATGAAACACTGGATTCTTGACAAGCTTCAACACACTTTGATTGTCATGGAAGAGGATTGGTGGCTGATATTTAGGAATGTCTATGTCAAAAAAAATGTGACATAAACAAATTGATTTGCACACAACTCCTCAAGTGGCATGTTATTCTGACTATGTGGATGAGAGAGAAACTACAAATTGTTTCTTACTAATCCATAAAATCAGTTCAAATCTGAGATGAAATATATCCTGTAGTTGATTTCCTATTATCAATAGATCCAACATAGTCTAAGTCTGTATAATCTTGTAAGAATAAATGTGAGTTCTTCTTGTATTCCAGACCATAATCTACTATACCTTAGACATATCTCAAAACATGCTTTGCTACAACCCAATGACACTTCTTTGGGTCTTGCATAAATCTCAAAAGATAGATGACAATAAAGCATATATTTAGTATGGTATACGTCAAGTAAATGAGACTCCCAAAAACTTACCTATAGTGAGTTTCATCTACTTGAGGTGAATCATGAAATATGGATAGTTACAAACCTCTCTCCATCAGAGTTGACAATGGTTTACAATGAATCATCCCATATTTATCAAGTAGTGTCTTGGCATATTTCATTTGTGAGACAAAAATGTGATTTTCTTTTGACATATCTCTATGCGAAGACAAAAATTAAGTAGTCCCAAGTCTATAATGTCAAATTATTTCTTCAATGTATTCTTTACTCCTTAAACAAGATCATCTGAGCTTCCCGTGATCACAAGATCATCCACATATAAAATAAGAATGACAATCTTTGTGCCTACCTTCTTGATATACAAATTTGAATTTGAGGTGCTAAAAATGAGTCCATGTTGCAATAGATGATCATCTATCTTAATGTAACATGCCCTTGGTGCCTGCTTAAGTCCATAAAGTGAATTAATTAGACAACATGCCTTTTATGGATGTTATTTGTCATTGAAGCCTTCTGGCTGGGTCATGTACACTTCTTCTTTGAGATCACCATTCAAGAATGCACTTTTGAAAATTATCTATTGAAAATTCCATCCCTTTTATGCTATAAGTTCATAAATAAATTTGATGGTCTTTATCTTAGTAGTGGGTGCAAAGGTCTCTTCATAATCAATTCATTCTTGTTGATCATACCCCTTTGTAACAAGTCATGATTTGGTGATGGATCCATCTTCCTTATATTTTTACTTGAAAATTCACTTGAAAGTAATGGATTTATTTCCTATAGGTAGATCGACAAGTTCCCACTTCCTATTTTTGATGAGGGCTTCATATTCAACATTCATGGCCTTCTTCCACTGAGGTTGGCATAATGCCTCTTGAACTATCTCTAGTTCACTGTTGTCAACTACTAAACTCATTAGTGCACTATTAACTTCAATTCTCACTTGTCTTCTTGTTTTAACTCCTGATGAGGTATCTAGAATCAAATTTAGGTGTGAGTCCTTGATGGTGATTTCTACCCATTTAGGTGTGTGTGTGTGTAGTAACCCTTAATCATAGAAAATATGTTGACATTTTTAACAATGTACATTGCATGTTTTTAAATTTTTTCATATCTTATGCTATCAAAATAATGACAATTATAAAGAGAAAGAGAATAGCCTACAAGATAAGGCTAAATTAAAAAAATGTGAGAAGAGTGGTTGTAGAAAATTTTGAAGGCAAAGCCACCACATATTCACACATACAAGCTCACACTAGTACACATGTGAAAGGGGGTCCTTAATCAAGTAAAATGGTATGTTCCATAGTCATTGGATTTCTACTAAAATAGAGCATGCCATAAAGGATGTCAAAGATAATGGCTACTCCACTCGAATTACTAAAAAAAGTGGGGAATCCCTTTAGTTACACTCTCCTACTAGGTGTTGGGTATTACAACTATAAAAAATAAGGCCCCACCAATAATGATAATTTTAAGAATGGACCCTTAAGCTTATTAAAAATAACGGTAAATCCTAGAGTTCATGTATAATTCCACTGATGAATCTTTAGCAAAACCACCATGCAAGTATAATTTAACTAACGATTTCTATTAGCTCTTTTAAAGAACCTATAAATACCTGGATAATTAAATGTCATATTCAAATCAAGAAATAATTTTTAAAAAATCCATATTTAATCCCCTTTCCCTAAACACATGCATGGGGTAAATATGCCTGAGGTGGAATAACGATTATGATCAATACATACCCTATATTTTTCAAAATAGCCATTTTGCTTGCCTTATAAAATTGGGGGCAGACCATCCATTTCAAACACTTTTCTAAATGAATAAATCCAAATAAGGAGTACATAAGATACAAAATGAATAATAACTACTATAGACCCATCACAAATGTAAACATTAAGCAAGTGTGTGTGACTCTAAAAAATAATTCATCACCACATAAATACCCAGACACACATTCATAAGATTTTTTAGGTCTTGTTGATCTTGTTACTAAACAAACAATCCAAAACAAATGCAAATATCTTGTTGATCTCAATAATAAACAAATGATCCCATGTGATAACCAAATTGTGTCTAATTTTAGGGGTTTTGATATAAGATAAAAAGGGTTTTCACATTGTGAGTAAAGATCTGATAAAAAAATAACATGGCAACAGTTCAAATCCCTTAAAAGATAAGAAGAATTCATTAAAAGTGTGAAAACATTTATAGATATGTATGGCTTGTATTTCTTACTTGGATTGTATCTCATTTTTGGCTGCTTAGACTCTTCCTTGGCCTCCTCTTGTAATTGTCACTTGCTTCATGATTCCCATGACTTGTATGGCTTATATTTTTTACTTGGATTGTACTTTATTGTTGGTTTCTTAGACTCCTTGGCCTCCACTTAATATTATTGTTCACTTCATGATTCCCATGACATGTAGGGCTTAAATTTCTTACTTGGATTGTACTTCATTGTTGGCTACTTAGACTCCTCCTTAGCCTCCTCTTAAAACTATCACTCATTTCATAATTCCCATGACCACAAAGGAATAAAAATTTGATAGAAATGAAGTTATATAAATTTAGATTTTATGGTTTCATTGTTATAAGTTTTAAATCAAGTTGAAGAACTTATGCAGATTTATTTTATAAGAGGTAATTTGGGTTGATTAAAAAATAAATGGAGAAAGAGGTTATTGGATGATAAGTCTAAAGTTGAGATCTTATTTACGGTTCCTTCTTTTTATAGGTTAATTTTGTCATTATTTTTAAATATTAAATTTGTCTTCTTAAGTGCTAAATTAGATGGACATATGACTAAGTATAAATTGAGTACATACCTATTTAAGTCTCTCAAAAGACCAACTAGAAAATATAATAAACTAATTATAACAAAAATAGTGATAAAAAATTTAAGTATAGAGTATAAACCAACTATGGGGCCATAGGGAAAGACAACTATGAAAAGCGAGGATGAAATAACTAAAAAATATATTCAAACTATTTTTATAGTTTTAAAATCATAAATTATGTAATAAGATCTGCCAAAATGTCTTAACCACATCTATATTGGCCTTTCAAATATTTTTTAATTTAAATTAATAAACCATGCCAACCGGAATATAATTATTTCCTTAAACATTTAAAAACAAAATATAGTATGATCATGAGGCTCTATTGCATTTATTTAGTTTATTCTTTGTGCATTGTTTAAAATAAGTATCTTACATGTCATTATTTCTTAGAGAAAATTAATTTCTTGTTTGTTTAAAATAAGTATGCGATAAAGACCAAATAGATAATATAATAAATTGAGTATAAAAAAATAGTGACAAAAAGCGTATAGAGTATAAACCAACTATGGGGCTATATGGAAAAACAACTATAAAATGTGATGATGACATGACTGAAAAAATATTTAAAAAAATTTCATAGTTTTAAAATTATAAACTATATAATAAGATCTACCAAAATGTCTTAACCACATCCATATTGGCCTCTCAAATATTTTTTTATATAAATTAATAAACCATGTCAACTATAATACAATTATTACCTTAAACATTTAAAATCAAAATATAGTATGATCATGAAGCTCTATTGCATTTACTTAGTTTGTTCTTTGTACATTGTTTAAAAGAAGTATCTTACATGTCATTATTTCTCAGAGAAAATTAATTTCTTGTTTGTTTAAAATAAGTATGTAGTAAATACCAATTAGATAATATAATAAACTAAGTATAGCAAAAATAGTGACAAAAAATTAGAGTATAAAGTATAAACCAACCATGGGGCCATATGGCAAGACAACTATAAAAAGCGAGGATGACATAACTGAAAAAAATATTCAAAATATTTTCATAGTTATAAAATTATAAACTATATAATAAGGTCTGTCAAAATGTCTTAACCGCATCTATATTGGCCCTTCAAATATTTTCTTATTTCAATTAACAAACCATGCCAACCAGAATATAATTATTAACTTAAACATTTAATTACAAAATTGTAAACTATATAATAAGGTCTGTCAAAATGTCTTAACCGCATCTATATTGGCCCTTCAAATATTTTCTTATTTCAATTAACAAACCATGTCAACTATAATACAATTATTACCTTAAACATTTAAAATCAAAATATAGTATGATCATGAAGCTCTATTGCATTTATTTAGTTTGTTCTTTGTACATTGTTTAAAAGAAGTATCTTACATGTCATTATTTCTCAGAGATTAATTTCTTGTTTGTTTAAAATAAGTATGTAGTAAATACCAATTAGATAATATAATAAACTAAGTATAGCAAAAATAGTGACAAAAAATTAGAGTATAAAGTATAAACCAGCCATGGGGCCATATGGCAAGACAACTTTAAAAAGTGAGGATGACATAACTGAAAAAAATATTCAAAATATTTTCATAGTTATAAAATTATAAACTATATAATAAGGTCTGTCAAAATGTCTTAACCGCATCTATATTGGCCCTTCAAATATTTTCTTATTTCAATTAACAAACCATGCCAACCAGAATATAATTATTAACTTAAACATTTAATTACAAAATACAATATGATCATGAGGCTCTATTGTGTTTATCAGTTTTTTCTTTGTGCATTATTTAAAAGAAGTATCTTGCATGTCATTATTTCTCAGAGGAAATCAATTTTCTATTATTTAAATAAGTATGTGGTAAAGACTAACCAAATAGTATAATAAACTAAATATAGAAAAAATAGTGACAACAAATTAGAGGGTAAGTGCAAGGAAATGATGGGTCCAAAGGGGGTCTTAAGTGAACATGTTTTTCTTGAAGAACAAAAAACCTCAAATTGTACAAATTATTTGAGACACCTACATTCAAAATTTGAAGATGTCATGTAAACATGAATTGTATTTGTAGCTTAAATTTTAGATTCACCTTATATTACTATTTTTAGCAATAAAAACCTAAAATCTTAAAAACATCAAAAGGAAGGGATAAAATAGATAATCAGATTGCTAAGAGAACTCTTACCATCATTTTACCTTTATATAACTCTTCTCCAAGATTTCCAAATAGATTGCTTGATACAAAATAGATGGATGTTGGATTACTGGGCTTTGCTTGATAATGGCTTCCAATGTGTAATTGTGATTGATAGTGGCTCTTAATGAGGGTTGTGTTGATGCAAGGGAGATGTTTGTGGATCCAAGATAGCAATAAGGCTTCAAGATTTCATGTTAGTTTCAATGGAATAAGGTGGCTTGTTTATATAGGAAGTGGAGGGAAGAATCAATGGCTCAAATTTAATTTTGAGCCATTGATATCAATGGTTAGGATATTTCCAAGGAATTTTAAATTCCTTGGAAATATATAGAATGGAGAATTATATAAGAAAATGGGATAAAATAGAGGAGACTTATAGAATTCTCCAATTAAATAAATCTCTATTAGGGTTTAGGTGTTTAGGAATAGCTAGGAATAGGGTGGTAGATGGGTAGGTAGAATAAATTATATTTTTAAATTGGCAAGTGGCTTAGGGAGTGGGTTAGTAGGTAAATGGGTTTTATTAATAGATTAATGAAGGGGATTAATTGGTCATTAGATGGAATAAAGTTTTTAGGATGTAGGAAATAGGGAATTAGATATTGGTTAATTAACTAGGAAATATAATTGTAGGTTAAATTAGCATAATTAATGTAATTAGTGGGGTGAGCAAATTTTAGTGCATATATTTTTCCCCTCTTTGAAAGGGCATTATGAGTGGATAGGAGGAGGGGAGT
The DNA here is from genome assembly GCA_037957365.1 of Torreya grandis. Lineage (NCBI taxonomy): Eukaryota > Viridiplantae > Streptophyta > Pinopsida > Cupressales > Taxaceae > Torreya > Torreya grandis. The sequence continues at coordinate 2,567,327 of JARHVA010001959.1, read as the reverse complement.
AATGTTATTTCAAATAAGAACCATAATTGTGTGTGGAAGCAATATTTGATAGTGTTAATAGTTATGCTAGTGTGATGCCCCCTTGAGGGAACATGCAGGGAGAACCGACCTAGATGGTCACTCAAATAGAAGTCCCAAGGGTGGTATGAAACTAGGATGATAAAATGGCCTTATGATGCTGAAATTAATTATGTAGCTATGGTTGAGATGCCCCAAGTTTAGAGACAAGTGGATAAAATGGCTCAGTTGTGATGGGTTCTAGAAAATGACCAATGTCTAGAGAGGAAGTTGATTGACAAGACTACTTTTCTTGAGATAGAGATATTATTTGAGAAATAAAAGAGATAATATGGACACAAGACTATGATAATTCCCATATCAAGGACGCATGCTAGGTAAGGCTTGGAAACTGATAAAGGAGATAAAAGTTGTTAATGGATGATAATAGTCCACTTTACATAAGATACATAGCTTAAAATAATATGTGGCTATCAAGTGACTACTCTGATGATGGGATGAGAATGAAGGGTTAATGGTGGTCAAGCTATCCTTGGGCATAAAAGCATGGCTAGGTATTGCCTACATAGTTTTTGAAGACCTCGGGTTGATGTAGTTATGACTTGGAATTTAGGTTGGATGGTGGGGAAATGAAAAATAGATGCCTCAAATGAGTTTAGAGAGGATAATTAATGATAGATTTGGATGTTCGAGGGATAAAATGATATGTGGAAATGGCAAGGTCATTAGCAAAGGGTGGATAGAGGTGAAGGGGTTAAAAGAGGGTGGTAGGTAGGGGAGGGGGGGTCAAATAGGATAAAATAGTAAAAAGAGAGTCATTTGAACTTTTATCTTTTGTGAAAATTAACTCTGAGCTAGAAATATAGACCGGCCTCCCTAATCTTTGCATCATAGTGAGAGAGTCTGAGAGTTCCATAGATCTGTAGAGGTTGGACCACCAGTGAGTAATGAACCTTAATCTTCATGTTTTTTTCAATTTTGTTTTAAATTTTGGGATTTTAGCATGAAGTTAGGCTATCTGTGCCACTAGTATAATACCGAGACTGAGGGTAATACCCTCAATCATGATATTATAGTCGTGACTTGAGCTATTACATAAGAAATAGTAATTTTGTAATACCACAAGTCTAAAGCTATGGTATTGTAGTATTGTAATTTTAGAGCTACAATATTACAATACCATAAGTTAAGTATTATAATTTTTCAATATAGTGGATTAGGGATTTGTGGTTTTGCATAACTGTGTGGTTATGCAAAACCATGGGATACAAGTAGTGGTTTTTTTTTAATTATATGTTAGGGCATGCTCATTATTTATGGTTGTTTTGGAGTTAGGTTAAGTGATGGGAGATAGGCTAAGGGGTGTTGATGTGGGTGTGAGAAAGGGTTAGGTTTAAGTGGTTTAGGGGTATGTTAGAAAAAATTAAGGTGTTTTAGGATGTATTTAGGAGTAGGGATGGTGAGGATGAATTTGATGAATTAGGATTAGTGATGGTAGAGAGGATGTTAGTTAGTGAGTTAGGATTAATGTGATGAGGGGGCTTTAGTGATGGAGTTGGTTGATTAGGAATGTTTTAGAATTAGTTAATGAGTGAGGTTAGGATTGGGAATTTAGGATGGGTTAGGGTATATTTTATAGTGAGAGTAGGATGGACTATGGTGAAAATGGATGAAGGTAAGAGGTGGGTAGGTGATTAGTTCAGGTTTTATGGGCATGGATATTAGGGGTGGAGGTGTTCGATGTTAGACTAGGGGAAAGGTTAGGAGGAGAACTTAATTTGTATATTAGGGAGTCAATTTGTGATGGAAGAAGTAGTAGGTTGATGGTCATTAGTGTAAGAGGACTTACGTGTGATAGATTCATAGCTACGATAACCTAAGGTGATACACGAGATGCACTTGTTGACTGATGTGGACTATGAAGTATTAGAGCTGATAGGATTGCATTACATCATGATAATGCCAGTGTTACATATTGATCAAGCCTTGATCATAACTTTGGTGGAGTGATGGCATTTAGAGACTAGCACATTTTGCTTTGTGATAGGAGAGATGATAATGAATCTTGAGGATGTTTATTGAAATCTCCATCTACCGATGTTTGGAGATAAGATCTACTGGAGATCACACACACTTAGTATGACCTTAAAAATACTAGTAGGATGATTATGGGTGGCAGTATGAGACATACACATGGATATCAACAAATGCCTTTGAGAGGGGACTATTGATCACCTAACCCTTATAGTTATGTCTCTTGTTACTGGCATACTCCTACCAAACAAGAATAGGCATTGGTTTCACCTAGGCCTAGGGAATGTAGCAGCAAACACGGTTAAGTATTTTAGAGTTTTTACATGGGGGCCAGTGGTATTGGCCCATCTATATTGAGAGATACACTTGGGAGCATACAAGGGAGTAACAATCCTAGCACCATCATTGTTACTATAGATTTAGAGTAGGGAGCATATTATGATCCAACAACCACTTGGGACTCTGGCAATGATAGAGCCACACTAGTCCATGGTATTTAGATGGTATATCTTACTAAGATTGCATAGGGGCCATGCTAGGGAGATACAATTCTATTGATAGGTATTTGATAAATTACATATGAAGCACATCACATGGATGCCCTATCAAGGACTATAGTTTGGCTAGGACAATGAGGTTGTAGTGACATAATATATATTGATTGAGTATTATTTGATAGGCCATCAAGACTTTATCATAGTGTGATAGGGGGCTGACCATGTACAAAGGTGGTTTGTATTTATTCAGGATGTGACAAGAGAGGAGCACCTATTTGCAAGGAGTGATTGGGAGAGGGCCTAGTGGGGTAGGCTAGTAGATAGAGCCCTAGAATGAGTGGATTATGATATCATTGCCATAGTCCCATGGGATTTTAAAACTCTGATCCCTGATCTAGGAGTTACCATGGCCTATATATAATGGTCTACTCATAGGATTCCATTGAGATAACTTCGGCCTAGGGTTGTGATTCAGAGAGGGGTAGTGAGGAGAGTGATACAGGAATGAGTGAGATTATAGAGGAGGAGGATGTAGGCACCTACATAGGATGGCTAGGATGGGAAGGATGGTGATGTCATGGATGTGGATAGAGGGGATGGAGGCTAGAGAGAATTTATAGGGCAAGCTGGAGGGAGTGGGGGCCAGGTTAGGGATAGTGGAGCATGGGTAGATACACAAGCTAGGGGAAGTGGTGGTATGGATGGTGCAAGACCATCATAAAAACCTTTAATAAATGATGAGATGGCTTTACTAGCATGGCTATAGATAGAGATATAGGCTCAACTAATAGAGATATCTAGTATCACTTGAGAGAGATCAACTATAGGAATAGTTGTAGCCCCAGACAACATAGAGAGTTGGCTAAGTTAGCCTAGGCTGAGGCATAGGTCATAGGATTACATGGTTAGGTCAACATTATAGGCTTAGATGGTCACACTTAAAATCTAGATCCATAGTTAGGATGCACAAATCATAGGGTATTAGGGACAGATCACCCAAATGCAAGAACAGATTCAAACACTAACAAGAGAGGTAGAGGTGATAGAGAAGGCCAAAGAGGAGGTTGATACAATGATGAGAGAGGGTGGGATGGTGTGTTTCATGTGAAACATCATGACATTAACTCAAGAGGCCTAGTACTATAGGACATTATATGAGGTAGTGGTACTACCAGGATAGCATGCAACTTCATTCAGGGATAACTCTTCACATTCAGTTCATTAGCCTCAAAGAGAACCACTAGGAGTGTAGCCATGATTTCATGAGACATGATATGTATAGAGTATTTTTTGTATTATAACACATTCTTACCCCATGGGCCCACATATTATATCTATTTTCTGATATGGACTCCATGTGGACTTTGTGTGTGTGTGTGTGTGTGTATGATGAGATATTGGATAATGTGATGTTATATATTTTTGTAGTGATGATGTGATTATATGGATTTTAATAGATTTGATGGACACATTATTTTTGGTTATATGATGTGATTAGATGTATGTTGGTTAGATGTATGTGATGGACTTGTTTTATGATATGGATGATGGATATATGTAGAAGCTTTATGTATGCTTTAGATGATTAGAATAAAAATTTATATGATATATATATATATATATATATATATATATATATATATATATATATATATATATAGTTTTGTGTTATTGATGTGATGGATTTGATTTAGAGGCAATGTTTATTAATTTAGATGTGTGATGTACACATGTGATGTGCTTATTATGAGATTATGATAAATGATGTGTTTATGGAGTTATTTTTGATATGATATGCAAATGGTTAACTAGATGACATATTAGGAGCTGTTATGAGACATTGATTTATTATTGGATGCATGCTATAAAATAAATATGATGGCAATAAGGTATGTACTAAAATATAAACCAATGTGCTAAAAAGATGAATCTAGTCTCACAACTTGGGTTAAAAATCCTCTTGCACCATGGAGGTAGGATGATGATGGGATTGAGGGGAGTAGGTTTAGATGGGATAATGATAGATTAGATTGGATATTGATAGATTTGGGAGAATTAGATGGGTGGCTAATTTGGAATCCATTAATAATGTATGCAATCCTTTTTAATATTGCACTATAGATGTATGCATGCCAAATGACATGCAAAAATTCAAAGGCATATTAAGTTTCCAGTGCGTGAGGGAAATTTGTTTTAAAGTGACCTTGCCTGGACCAAGTTTAGGGGTCACATAGACCATCCTTGTTCCCAAAAATTTAACAAGATGAAATATATACAAAATGCTAACAAGACTATTAAATAAATAAGACAATGTAATTAACATGTACAAACAACAACACATATTCAAAATATACACATATTCACACAAGACAATCATAAAATAATATCGAATAAAGATAGGGATAATAACAATGATATAAAAATGGATGATGAAGTGATTATAAAAGGATTGTAGATAACGATCCAAATGATGATAAGGCAATATGTACACAAGATATAGTATGCCCAATAGTATGAGATTGAAATAAGGATCCATCCAAATAAAAAATAACCACTTATGGGTTTTAGGATGATCAATCAGGATTCAGTGTCATAATGTATGCAAATTCTCAAAGTAAAAATCTATTTTTGACTATTCCATGATGATAATGTTAGTGGGAAGGTGTGAACCATGGTTTTGGGGTAACAAGAGACAAATGGGGATGGGATTAGCTTGATGCTAAAAGGAGACACACTTGTCAAAGATGATGTGATGGGGTAATGAGTATAGGATAGATACAAGGATGTGATCAGATTTGGGGAGATATATGATAGATATGGATAAAGATACTCTAGGGTACTTCCCCAACAAACATCCATGTTAAACGAGAAGTAATAAATTCTTCTTTATTTAAAAAAAATTGTCTCTTATTGATACATAAAAACCTGTAATGGATGCCCACTATTAAGACCAAGATTAGGAACATGCAAAATAGATAAGAATGGGAAGAGGAGAATGGAAAGGAAGAGGATATGCCCCCAAGAGTGGGCACCCATAGATGGAGGTAAAGTGGAGCCTGTCAAGTGTAAAAATGTTTTAGATGCATTATATTCATTGGGTCATCAAGCTCTTTGCCATCCAATGTAGCTAAATTATAAGCTCTAGATCCAAACTTAACAATTATTATAAGGCCCAAGCCAATTAACTTCAAATTTGCCCTTCTTATCCCTATCAGCATTAGTATTTTTTTAATTCTCTTTTAGAACTAGATCACCGACCTCAAACTCTCTAGATTGGATCTTCTTATAGTATTATCCTTTTAATCTATTTGATATGCCCATAAGTGATTGAGGTCCCTTTATCACTTTTCATCTAGAAGCTCCAATTCTTGTAGCCTTTCCTAGTAAAAATTATGATTAGTGATAATGCCCTGTAATGAGATTTACAAGGAGGGGATTTTCACTTCCACAAGCAAGATAGCCTCTATCCCATATACTAAACCATATGGAGTAGCCCTAGTACACATTCAAACACTTGTTCGATAATACCAAAGTGCATGATATAATTATAGGTGCCAATTACTACCTACCTCATTAACTATTTTCTTAAAAATCTTGATGAGAGTCTTATTTATTACTTCAACTTGTCTGTTCCCTTGGGGGTAGTAAGGGGAAGAAAAGTGCTACTTGATATGGTATCATTGACATAAGGCCTCAACTTTTTGATGTTTGAAGGACTTGTTGTTCTCAGATATGATGTTGGTAGGAATGTTGAAATGGAAAATGACCTAATTTAGGAGGAATTTAGAAATTTGGAGACCTGTAGTATAAGTAAGCAACATTTCTTCTACCCATTTGGTGAAATACTCCATATCAATAATAATAAATTTATGCCTTTTATAAGATGTAGGATTTATCTTGCCAATCAAATCAATTCCCCATATAAATAATGACCATGGACTCATAATAGGTTGCAATTCTTGTGTGGGTGCATGGATAAGATTACCATGCTTTTGACAAGCTACACATTTTTGTACATACTGGCATGAGTCCCATTCTATGGTAAGCCAATAGTATGCAGTCTAGATCAATTTTTTGGCCAGGGCCATTCCACTGACATGATCACAAAAAATACCATCATGGACCTCATTGATTGTAAGAAAATCCTCTTCTGAGGTTAGGAATCTTAACAAAGTCCTATCATAACCTCTATAATAAATCATGCTGCCAAGGATAGTGTAATGGGAGGTATAGTGGATGAAGGCCTTGTGTTGATGATGATTGAGGTTTAGTAAAATTTTATCGTAGAGGTAATTATAAATGTCATGGTACCAGGGAAGACCGAGATCAAGAATTATGCAAATTTGCAAAGGAGCCATAGATTGATGCACTGGTAAGATCAAATGCTCTATCAATAAATTCCATTCAAGGGCATCTTTAGGGAGATCAATTAGAGAACCAATAGTGGCCATGGAATCAATTGCTTTATTACTCCCTCTTGGCACTTGTTCAAATGTAATAGACTAAAAATTTTGTCTCTATTGATCTACTAATTACTTATAAGGGAGTAATTTTTCATCTTTAGTTGGAAAATCTTTGTTGACCTATTTGATTATGAGCTACGAATCACCAAACACTTGAAGATGGTGGATATTCCACTAGATGGCTAATTGAAGACCTGTTATTAAAGCATCGTATTCAAAAATATTTTTGGTACATGGGAAAGTGATGTAGAAGGCTTTTGGAATAAGGTCACATTGTGGGGTGACTAAAAGGATGCTCGCTCCCAATCCATGTGTGGTAAAAGAGCCATCAAAATATAGCTTCCAAATATTTAATTTTTAAAGTAGTCATTATGTATTCATCCAGAAGGCTGTGGTAAGAGGCTTAGTCACAACAAGAGGTGCTTCTACTAGTTGATCTGCTATCACTTATCTTTTTATGGCATTTTGATGAAAATATTGAATATCAAATCCATTGAGTAATGTAATCCACTTGGCCATTAATCCTATGAGGACTGATTTTAATAGTAAATAGTTGAGAGGATCAACTTTAGCAATGAATTGGACTTGATTGTTAAGCATATGGTGCTAAAGTTTTTGTGAGGTAAAGACCATGGCTAAACAGGCCTTTTCAATTGGAGTATAATTTAGATCATAAGAGAGTAAAGTGTGACTGAGATAATAAATTTCTTGCTCCTTGCCCTAATCATTGTGTTGTGCTAATAGGGTACCTATCGTACACGAAGTTGCAAAAATATATAACAACAAGGGTCTTCCGATGATAGAGAGTGATAACATAGGTGTATTTACCAAATATTTCTTGAGATTATTTAAGGCTTGTTGGCATTTACAAATCTAATTAATATTGGTCCCTTTCTTCAAGATATGAGTAAAGGGGTGAAATTTATCTATGAGCTGAGAGATGAATCACTGAATAGTTTGTAACTTTCTATGAAGACTCCTATGCTGCTTCAGATTATGGGGTGGGGGCATTTCCATAATTGCTTTGAATTTATTTAGGTACACTTCTATGTCTTTCCTAGATACAATAAACCCTAGTAATTTACTTGAGGTTATGGCAAATACACATTTCTTCAAATTTAATCTAACTTTATTCTCTCACAGCGACTCAAAGATTCTTTTTAAGACTTCATGATGTTCTAATCTAAGTCAGGACTTCCCTAGGATATTGTCCACATAATCTTCAACTATATCATGCATCATATTGTGCAAAATAATTGTCATTGCACGTTGGTAAGTAGCACAAAAAATTTTGAGACTAAAGGGCATGACTTGATAGCAAAAGTTCCCCCATGGAGTTATGAAGGTTATTTTATGTTGATCTTTGGGAGATATTTTGATTTGATTGTAGTTCAAAAATCCATCTATAAGAGATAACATTTCATATTTGGTTGTTGAATCCATGATCATATCAATATTTAGAAGAGGGTAGTCATCTTTGGGACATGCCTTTTTAATGTCTCAAAAGTTTTTACAAACCCAAATTCCTCCTTATGGCTTAGCCATAGGAACAATATTGGATATCCAATCAAAATAATAAATGGGTCTGATAAAGCCAGGTTCTAAGAATTTTGTAGTTCTTCCTTAACTAGGCCACTTTGGGGTGCATCTTTCGTATTTTTTTCTTGATTGGTTTAACATTGGGATAAACAATTAAATGTTGCAATACTAAGTGGGGATCAAGTCCAAGTATGTTAGAATAAGACCATTCAAAAACATATATAGATTCCTTGAGTAGCATAAAAATAATTTGATGCTCCTGAAGTGTTAGAGTTGCCCCCAGTTTGATGATTTTGGGATGTTATTCAATTTCAATATCAACTTAAATCACCTCCTCAATGAAAGAGGGTGACTAATATTGGATACAAGGAGGTAATGATTGATCAAGGATAGCTAAATTGAAACCATTTGGGAGTTTTGTATCTATTTCGGTGTAGTCTTTTGATTTTACTAAACCATGTGGAAGTTCTTCCAAATTTTGAGGTGGCTCTTCTTCATCAGATTGATCTTCATCACTTGGGTCAATGGGAGGTTGTTGTTCCCACAAATAAGATAATTGACATAAATTAATAGAAAATCCTTTCTTATGGTCATCAAAAGGCATGCAATCTTGAGCTCTTAGAAATTCTAAGATAGTGTCATCATTTTGAAATATATCAATGTATGGCTCTTGATGTTTATATTAGTTGATTAAATAGGGGTAGTAGAGGGATATTTTGATGGTGGAAATAGTGGTAATGGTTTGTGGTAGTTAGCTCCTTATAGCAACTATAAATGGAACCCATCTCGATTGCTTCATCAGATAGAGACTCCTTAAGGACCGAAGTAGTATCCACAATGATATCATTTAAGTCATTATTGAATTGTTTTTAACCTAAACCAAGATATTTTGGATGTTCTTGAACTATTATGGGTTCAGTTCTACCTTGCTCATGTCTCCCTAGTCCCTTTCCCTAATAATGCATATTTTGTGACATTTTCTAGATGTGGGGGTATCTTTTTTCTTGGAGATGTGAGGGCCTCATCTTCTAGGATAAGCCATGATTCATCTGATTCATCAATATTTTCCTATGATAATAATATTTCACTAGATAAAGTCATCAATCCAAATTGATATTTGATAAGATTGGTATTATGCATGGCCGAGGACCTGTAACTATGTGAGGAAAGAGGTAAGTCACGTACACAAAAGGTTTTATATTCATATTCTCTGTAACCCATGGATGTGATTTTTAAAATGAGTGACTTTAGGTAGTGGATTTGAAGCATGATCAAGCTTATTGGGGCATATATATTTAGTATCTATTGGGCTTAAAATAGAATTATCCATGCTAGGAAATAATATGAAGATGAGGATTGATCCATTTGGTAACTGTGAAAATGATCAATTTCCCCAAGAATGATGACATCCATGCCTAAGAGGGGGAATTTTAAACATTTATGTAGGTTAGATGGGACAACATGTATCTCATAGATCTAAGGGTGACCTAGCAGCATATTATAGGGTAAATCAACATCCACAACATAGAGCAAGGTTTGATGTACCATGGGTCCCATGAAAATAAGAAGGTAGATAGTTATTGTGTAAGGTTATTTTGTCATCATATGTTTTTATCATAATCAGAGTAGGCCCTAAATATGCTTTAGAATATGCCAATTTCTTTAAAAAATATAGATTAAATAAATTTAATGTAGACCCTCCGTCTATCAGTACCCAGGGGATGTAGTGTTTGGATATGGAGACTTATATGAATAAGGGGTAATTATGATGGAAACCAATTGGAGGCATGTCCTAGGCACCAAAGGTGATTTTTTGAGAAGGGGATAAATGACCCACTAATGCCTAGAACTGATTGGTGTCAATATCTCTAGAGACCTTGAGGTCATTCAAGACCTAATTGAGTATTTCCTAATGTAGATGGGATGTTTTGAGAAGTTCCATTAATGAGATTTAAGTGGGTGTTTTCTCAAGATCTTGCATTATATCATAAGATTTATTGAAAGATACCAAAATGTTTAGAGAGATTTATCCCCCTTTTGAGTTTTAGAGGTAGATGTGTCCTTCGAGGGTGCCACAGGAACTATGATTTCGTTGCCTTTGGTAGTAACCAAATAATCAGTAGTGACCTAGTTGATTTTTAATATGGTGGGTGATGGTGGAGTGGGATCTTAGGGGATACATATTTTAATGGTGTTGATGTAGTGATATGGCATGGCATGATAGTTAGTGTGATTAGAAGAGGAGGCCTAACCCTAGTATCTTGGTGGCTTCCTATTTATCTGATTTTGCTTGGGTAGGGGATCTTAATAAATTCCTAGTTTCTAATTTGTAGATTGATTTGGAGTACTTTCCCCTTATATTTCAATACCACCTCTTTCAATTAGGTCCTGAATATAATTCTTTAATTGCATACACCTTTTTATGTCATGACCTTTGACTCTATAATATTTTCAAAATTCATCCTCGTGCTACCAATTAGATCAAGGTTGACAATCATCCAAAGGTCAAATTTTAGGAAGAGTAATCATGTTAGAAGCAATCAATTATTTAAGGACTATTTCAATGGCCACTCCAAGGCTAGTGAGAGGTATTTTTCTAGTTTGAGGCTTTGGTTTACCTCATGACACTCGAATAAAGGAGACATTTTGCTAATTTATAGGATTCCTCTTTTGTTCTATTTGAACATGCTGATTGGAATTTGTAACCCTATCTCCCATAACATTCTTATTTTTGTTGAAGATTTTTGACTTACCCGAAAAGGAGTTATCTTGGTTTTAACTATGTTCATTTTGGGAGTATAGTTTAATTGTTCCCTTTTCAATGAGTGCTCTTTCAATTTGCATCCTGTTTTCAATAATCTCATCAAATGTTTTGGCACATTAGAGTCATAACTGATATTTTAGCTCAACATTAAGATTATCAACAAATATTTTAGCTAGCTATTTTTTAAGTACTATGAATTGAAATTATCTTACTAAACTTCTCCATCATTACAAGAAAGATGCCAAACTTTTCCCACTTCTCTATTTAGTGTTATAGAGGTCCATGATGGAGACATCATGTTCAATATTAAATGATAAATGTCTTATAAATTATTTAGTTAATTCTCCAAAACTAGATATTGACCCCTTTGGCAGATGCATGAACCATTCTAGGGTTGGTCCAGTGAGACTTTTTGGAAAATGTCTTAGTAAGTAGTCATCTTCATATTCAACTTCATGAAAAGACACATAAAACTCCTATATTTGGTCTCAAGGATCACCTTTCCCTCTATATTTTTCAAACTTATGTACCTTGAAGTGAGGTAGGAAAGGTATTTGTAAGATACTCATATACAATGGAGATGAATAAAAATCTTCATATTTATATTTCATTACTTGTGAGAGTGGGTCAATTTGTTGGAGAGTCTCCTTCATCACTTTCCACTCTTGTGTGAATGTGGGGTCTCCAAGGGGATTGGAGGTTTGATCATTACTATTATAGGGTCTATGGGTGTTATGGATATTTTGATGTGGGGATGATGGCCGTTGATTTCGAGCATGGAGGAAAAGATTTATTTTTTATGTAAGTTGGTCTATTCAATCCTCTAAGATAGTTTGCCTCTTATTAGCCTCAATATAGTTATTTCAGAGAGGTGTGGGTCATTATTCTTATTAAAATTATTGGTTCACACCTTCTTCTTCTTCAAGTACTTGATTAGTGTATATATTCTACCATGGTGTATTAGGCTAGGTGGAGAGGTAGACTATGTGTTGTAAAAGGCTATGATCAAAATTTGAGGAAAGTGTGCCCCCCATTTCAATGGCTTGAGATATAAATTGGTCATGATTTTCATAGAGGTATCAATCAATTAAATTCCTAACATAATAATTATGGAGGGGATTGAATCAGTTATCTTCTCCTCTAGGAGTATGTATATCACTATGTGTATCATCATGATCTCAAGTTGGATCACTTAGATTCCCCAATAAATCATTTTCTTGGTTGGAAGTTTATCCCATCCTAAGTTGTTGAGCACATATTTGGATCACCAAATTGGATGAAGAAAGTGGAGATTGTGATGAGGTGTGATAGGTGAAGTGAAAGTTTTGAATATTAACTTGGTCTAGAAATCAATTCTTCTAGTGGTCAAAGAAGGCGATGTGGTGATTTACAAGGGATGTAGAGATTAGAATGGCTAAGAATCACCAAAAGACAAAGCCTTATAAGAGTATAATATAGATAAAATAAAAGGGGGAGATGGGATCGGATACCTTTTATACTAGCAAAATGGTAATTGGATGGGTGTTGGGTATGAAAAGGCACTTGATAGATAAGAATGATGGGTGCTAGACTAGAGTCTTAATAAGGCTATGTATGTTGATAATACCTAATTCAAGGATTTAGAAAGTGATAATGAGGATCAAAGGGATGAGTGACCACTATAATTTGGTTCCAAGACTAAATATAGTATTCAAGGATGATGAGAGACTATGAGAGGAATGTTTGAGATGATGGGATATAGAAGATGGAAGATATAAGGTTAATATTAGATGTTGTTTAGGATAGGGAATGGGGAGATATAAGATGGATGTTGTTTAGGATAGTGAGTATGATATGAGGAAAATAGAAGATATAAGATGGGTATTAGATGGATGGATGGTGAAATATATGGGATAGATATTAGATGTTGTTCAGGATGGGGAGTAGAAGATATAAGATGAGTGGACGATATAGGATGGGTGTGGTTTAGCATGATGGGGTCTAAGAATGGATTTTATCCTAAGGGTATCTAAGGTGTCAAAAATAAAAGGGGTATGGCTGACTTGGCTTATAAACAACATGGGTCTAACACAACACTCAAATAAAACACATAGTGGCAAGCCCTAAACTAGTAAATTGAAAAGGGTGTGTAACCTGATGCTTGCATCATCTAACAGATTCATGAGTGAGGTTATGGGATAGTGATTCATTATATAATCAACCAAACCCTCTCAACCCCATCTGCACTTAATAACTTTTTAATAATTTATCCTGCCTCTTGTAGCAAAATGCTTGTTACAGTTGAAAGGTCCTATGCTAGGTTAGCATAAGGATTTATATGAGATCCCTGATATATATGAAGATACATTGGGGCCCAAGTTTATATATGATGTTGTCTAATCACCTTGTGTGTTGATAACTCTCCATAAAACCTTTTGTGGGGAATTCTACTTTGGCACCTAATGACAACTCTCCTAATTTTTATACTTTATCAAAACATGAAATTTGGTATATTGCACGGTGATAAAATCCATGTCATCGACTCCTAATTGATAATCCCATATGTGGGGATGAATTATACATCACGTGATATCCTAGACTCAAGAGGGAGTAATAAATAAGAGAGCACAATTAATTTTTCCCAACTAATTACCTATGTGAGAAAAATACAAATATATTCACTTACACCACACACAACAAGAAAATATATACAAGAAATGAGATTAAAATACTATGTTTTTATCACCTCTCCTATAAATACAAAGGTTAGGAAACAAAAGGGGGTACCTTGATCTTGAGGGGTCCATCACAAAAGGGTTAGTAGTTTTATCTATTACAAAACTATAACTATCCTGCAAGATTGCAATTACACAGTCAGTTATTTACAAAATTGTAACCAAAAACTGCAAAACCACAACTCCAAGGAAAATTCATAGATTATGAGTTTTGATATTGCAACTAGTCACTAGCCATGATAGTTAACTTGCAAAACCATGACTATTAAGTAAAATTATAACTTATAACAGCAAGATCACATTTCTCAAAAAATTTGTGATCTATGGTTTTGCACTAAAATGGAAAAATTATAAAATATTAAAGTTTTATTCTATGTAGATGACTACTAGAAACACTAGTGAGATGATTAACTTCTATAATATTCCAAAATAGATAGACTAATTAAGAAATTTATAGTTATGACAATTTATAGATTGTGGACTGTATCTGCTAAAATGTTCAAAAAGATAATATATCCTAATGTGTAGATAGGATGATTAGACTATTTACCCTAGTGTTTAGCTAGAGGATCAAGAAAATAACTAAAATTATATCCTATCTCTCTCATAATACAAAATTGCTACTTACAATGCAAAATCACAGATAATAGAGCAAAAATGCAAATTCAAAAGTCATAGTTTTGATTCAAGGGTTTAAACAAGTAAATGCTATGTTATTTTGTATTTTTTTAATCCTCCTCTTCTACCTGATGGCCCTGCACACATAGCAATCTTAAAATACCCCTTTCCATCACACAGTTAGGTTGAAATGATCAAACTCTAAAATAATCAAGATGGAAAATAGATAACCTTGTCTTATTATGGATGACTTATGACTGTTTAATAGAAGCTAAAAAATACTTTTTTAGAAATCAAAAATTGATAGGACAAGATTTTAACATTTTACCTAATATATGCAATATCACAATTCTCGATGGTAATACCATGATTACTAGGTCAAGGTCACTAATTAGAAAGTTCTGATATTATAGGTTATGCACAAACTATCAAAATCTTGATTAATTCTTCCCTTTCCTACACATAAGAGATAGAAAGCCCCCTCTAGCCAACATAGACAAAACAATAATAGTTTGTGGAGAAATCAGTGGTGGATAAGAAATATAGATATAGAGCAAACCAAAATTTTGGCAAAATCACAACTCTAAGTGCAAAACCATAATTACTAAGGCAAAGTTACTAATTCAAAAGCCACGTTATTACTGTTTGGACACAAATATCTAAATGTTTGATTACCCCTTATTTATCCTACCCATAAGATATAAAAACACTTCTAGATACAAAATAGACTTACAAAAGGGTTAGTAACAAATAGAGACAAAGATATGACCCTAACTAGTAGACCCTATAAAATCCTGACTCAATTCTACAAAATAATGATTAATACGGTAATATCACTATTTGAAAAGTAGTGATTTTTAACAAAGACAAAAACTTGAAAAAACCCTAAGCCATTAACTGTTAAGACTAGACCATCATACAATATTTCTATTTGCCTACAAAACTACAACTTCAATATCATATATACTAGTGCAAAATCACAAATCACCTAAACATGATAAATTTTCAAAATTCAGTGCTCAATCCACATCTAGTTATTCTTGAAAGATTATAAATTAATTTCATCAAGACTAAAATGTTATATTAGGGAGAAAAATCCTACCGTGGTCACAAAAATGTTTCCTAAATTCTAGATTCACCTTATATTTCTATTTTTAGTAATAAAAACCTAAAATCTAGACAAAATCAAAAGAAGGGGATAAAAGAGATAATCAAATTTCTAGGAGAAATCTTACCATCATTTTACCTCTTTATAACTCCTCTCCAATATTACCAAATGGATTTCCTGATACAAAATAGATGGATGATGGATTGCTTGTCTTTGCTTGATAATGGCTTCCAATGGGCAATTATGCTTGATAGTGGCTCTTGACGAGGGTTGTGTTGATGCAAGGGAGTTGGTTGTGGATGTAATATAGAAACAAGGCTTCAAGATTTCATGTTAGTTTCCTTAGATGAAGGTGGCGTAGTTATATAGGAAGTGGAGGGAAGAATCAATGGCTCAAATTTAATTTTGAGCCATTGAGATCAATGATTAGGATATTTTCAAGGATTTTAAATTCCTTGGAAATATTTAAAATGGAAAATTCTAGAGGAAAAAGGGATAAAATGGAGGATATTTATAGAATTCTCCAATTCTATAAATCTCTATCAGGGTTTAGGGTTTTAGGAATAGCTTGGAATAGGGTGGTAGATGGATAAGTAGAATAAATTGTATTTTTAAATTGGCAAGTAGCTTAAGGAGTAGGTTAGTAGGTAAACGGGTTTTGTTAATAGATTAATGAATGGGATTAATTTGTCATGGGATGGAATAAGGTTTGTAGGATATAGGAAATAGGGAATGGGGCATTGGTTAATTAGCTAGGAAATATAGTTATAGGTCAAATTAGTAGAATTAGTATAATTAATGGGGTGAGTGGATTTTAGTGCATACAATATCATTTCAAATATAGTTTCTAAACTTTTAATTATTTTTAAATGGTCAAGTATAAGTAGTTCAAACATCATAAATTCAAAAAGGTAGTACTGTTTTTTAGAAAAAGATGAGTAGATAGCTTTCCATGCAGCCCATCAATTTTTAACATCATTTAGTTTTGTTTTAAAACCTTTGGTGGAAACTTAGATAAGATCATCTAGTTTCCAACCTATATATATTTTTAAATTAATTAATTAATTATTTTATTAATTTCACAAGTCAATAGACCTTGAAATATGATCAATAATGTATAGTTGACTGTGCGAACACCCCTAACTACCTCAAAAATATTGAAAATTCATTTTTTTTAATGTGAATAAAATTAGGTCTAGTTTGCAACCATATATATATATATATATATATATATATATATATATATATATATATATATATATATATATATATATATATATTTGGTTTGAATCGATGAATCAAAAGATACATAAACAAATATGAACATGTATAGTTATGGCATATAGCATTATAAAAAGACATACTTAGAAATAAATATAGATAAAAACCATAAAAGTAATAATATATATCTATCTATATATATATATATATATATATATATATATATATATATATGAAGACGAGAGTGTAGTCAATGTTGTAGTAATATTTTCAAGAAATTTTTTGATAAAATTTATAGTGTTTAGCATGGTTGAAGTTGAATTTTGTTGTTTTTAATAAAAAACACACATTCAACTGTGTGTTTCCAGGTTTGTGCCTCAAAATTGAGATTCCAAGCCATTCTTAAGCCTTCAAGCATGTGTTTAAAAATTAAAATATAAGAACCATGTATGTGAAAGTACCACGTACGTGGTAGTACCAAGTACACATATTTACTACATATGTGGTTCGTGGTGAAATATATTTCACCATCCTATTATTATTTTTATATTAATTGTAATTTAAAATTATAAATTATGGTTTAAGGTATAGTGTATAGGGTTTAGGGTACAATCGCAAAGGCAATTGAGGATAATTTGAGCTGCTTGAATCTATTTATGACTATAGAATGTGATTTTAGGCATAATTAACTCTAACAACATCACAAATTGAGACAATCAGTAAATTGGGCCAATAAGTAATGTGGTTTGCATTAAATTAAGCAATGTAAATGTAATTCTTACTCTAAAGAATGTTAAGTGGGGTTAAATCAATTATTTTAAGGTTTAGGGTTTACAATTTACAATTTAGGGTTTAGGGCTCAGGGTATAAGATCTAATCATGAAGGCACATGGGAAAAATTGAGCTCATTTAATGTATTTATGACTATAAAATATGATTTTGGGCTCAATTGGCCCTAGGCACGTCATTAAAAATTGAGCTGATAAGTTAATTAGGGTAATAAGTGATGCGATTTGGGCTAAATTGAGACCTATGAACATAATTCTCTCTAAATGATGTTTATTAAGGATAAATTGATTATTTTAGGGTTTTAAAATTAGGGTTTAGAGTCCAATGACAAAGGAAATTGACCTGCTTAAACCCATTTGTGAGTACAAAAAGTGATTTTGGGCACAATTAGCCCCAACACCATAAAAATTTGAGCCAATAAGCCAATTAGGCCAATAATTAATGTGATTTACATTGAATTGAGCCTTATAAACATCATTAAGTGGGGTTATATCAAATGGTTCAAGGGAAATATGGTTTATGATTTAAGGTATAGGGTTTAGAGTTTAGGGTTTAAGGCTTAGGGCATATAAAGTTTAGGTTTTAGGGTATAAGGTCTAATCATGAAGGTAATTAGGGTCAAATTCAGCTCCTTTAACCTACTTGGGACTACATAATGTGATTTTTGGCTTAATTGGCACCCACATCATCATAGATTGAGCCAATTGGTCAATTAGGGTAATGATTGATGCGATTTGGGCCAAATTGAGTCTTGTGATTGTAATTCTTACTCTAAAGGATGTTAATTAAGGCTAAACAAAATGGTTTACAATTTAGGGTTTAGGGTGGATAATCATGAAGGAAATTAAGTTGTTTGAACCCATTTGTTTAGGTTTTTCGGCACAATTAGCCCCAACACCATCATAAATTGATCCAAACAGTTAATTAGGCTAATAATTAATGTGATTTGCATTGAATTAAGCCCTATGAACATACTTAAGTGAGGTTAAATTAAATGGTTTAAGGTAAATATGGTTTATGATTTAAGGTTTACGGTTTAGGGTTTAGGGCTTAAGGCTTAGGGTATATAGTGTTTAGGTTTTAAGGTATAATGTCTAATGGTGAAGGCAATTAGGGCCAAATTAAGCTCTTTTAACTTATTTGTAACTATATAATGTCAATCAGGGCAATGATTGATGTAATTTGGGCCAAATTTAACCCTATGAGCATAACTCTTATCTAAATGATGTTAATTGAGGACAAATTTATTGGTTTAAGGTTTAGGGTTTAGGGTCCAATCATAAAGGTAATTGAGGATAATTTAAACTATTTGAACCTATTTGTGACCATAGAATGTGTTTTTGTGTTCAATTAGCCCTTATGCCATCACACAAAACAAAATAGTCAATTGGGGTAGTTATTGGTGTGATTTAGACCAAATTGAGCCCTATGGACCTAATTCTTTGTATAAATGAGGGTAATTGGGCCTCAAATGATTTGGTTAGGATTTTAAGAGTTTATGATTTAGGTTTTAGGGTTTATAGAGATTTAGGTTTAGGGGTTAAGGTTTAGTTTTGAGGGTATAGGTCAAACAGATCAAGGTTACAGTGTTAAGGGTTTAGGTTAGGTGTGTTTATTCATACACCCAAGACCACATCTGTAGTATGAATGCATATACAATTTGGTTAGTGGTAAATTAACAAAAAAAACTTTTAGGTCAACAGATATTTTTGGGATCGAGACTTATGTCCTCTAAACACTTTGCTTTATTTTTTTTGTATGTTGTATATCTATTTTTACTAATTTGATTCATGTCCCCACCCTCAAAATTAAAAAAACTTTGTCTACTCATGATTGACTAAAGAGTGCATGTCTATTTTTTAATAATTTGATTGTTATCCCCACTTGGTACTACACAACAAGAAAGTTTGATTTTTAATACTTGGATTGTTGTCCCCACCCTCAAAAGTTGACAACTTTGTGCAATCATGGCTGATGGCTTTCATAATAGAAAGAAGAAGTTAAACAAAAAAACACCAGAGGAATTACAAGTGCAGAAAGAAAAGCAAAGGTAGTGAATGCAAAAACTTCATGAAAGTAAGTATACTATCCCTAATGAATTGAATGTCACAAATAATGATGAAACAAACATTGATATTATACCAAATTTTGAAGGTACAATTTACAATTCTAAGAGTATAACAAATTATAATGCAAGTCTACATTCAAATTTTATGGTTTATAGTTTTAATGATGAGGATAGAATGCATGATGATGTAAATTACATGGAAACACAAATTGGTGAAAGTAACTATGAAGAAAACACTATGGGAAAACCATTGAATGAATAAATTAGCAATGAAGAAAATAATATGGATACAACCAATCAATCAAATTGACCAAGTAGATAAGAACACCTCCTAGGATTTTGAAAATAATACCCATGTATTTAATTGAAATTTATGAAAATATTTTGTAACCAATGCCTAAACAATGTCTTGGCACCATATGTGAAGAAAAGTTGAAAAAAAATGGGACTCACATTTTCACAAATGAAATGAAACTCAAAGATGCCAATTGTTTGTTATATTGATGAAAGTGAATAAGATGAGACATATAACAAAAACCCTTTGACCAAGGACATCTAATATTGATGGTGTAAATAATGAAATTGTTGAAAATTTTCATAATGCATACCATCAAGTAGGTGTGAACAAATGTACCAAAGATGGGAATTCTACCTGATGAATTATTAAATCTTATGTGGTAAGTTGTCAAACAAAAAATAAATGATTGATTAGACAAACAAGCCAAGAATTGAATAGAAATAAAAAAACACTAATGAAAGTAATTGGGCGACATAGGAGACTTAATGTTTCTGATAACAATGGCTTGTGGGCATTCTACGGTAGAATCCCATAGAAATACAAGGCTATAGTTGATGCCCTGAGAGATTTAATTGTATAATTTTGGAAAGATAACACAAGGGTATCACCTAATATTAGATATGTAGTGAAATTAAGAGTTGGTTCTCGTAACTATGAACCACATCCTAAACATTTTTTGCATATAACTCAAACAATTATACTCTCAATTTGTTAAAAGATATCCACATATTTCTATTTATTCAAAGATATTTTGAAATGGACAAACCCTTCTATGTGAAAATCAATCACACACACACTACTTGTTATTGTAGGCAACATGTTGAATGTTCTATGCATTATGATATTTTTCATCATGTTCATTGTACCTTGCATATTAACAACATTTTACAGGATGGTGGAGTGGAAGCCCTGCCAAAATCAATTAGGGAATTTATTCCATCTATTTTTTATGAATGAAGAAATGGATAATTTTTTTATAATAAGACATGTTTGGACGGAACTTGCAACATTTATGATGGATTACCAAAAATTTTAAAAATGTACCCGTGAAGAGAGTACACATGAAATTAGACAATAATTGATTGGTTTTAGTAAATATAAATATATGACATATAAATTAAATGATGAAAAGGAATCCAAAAGGTGTGAGCTTATTATTTAACAAATACCTATTTTCAAATTTATGGATAAATTTAGGGAATAAATTGTATATGATTATGAAAGGCATACACACAAAGCTCGATGGCTAAATGAACAATTAAAGTTAAGTAGTGACACATTCCCACTTAGTATTATTGTTTTAGTAGTTGAATTTGTAGATAGTTACACATTGTAACCACAAAGAGAGGTTTAGTCACAATACTACCATTCAGTACAGGTTTCCCTTTTTGTGCATATAGTATTCATGCATTCACCTAATAGTATAGAGCATGATCAAAAAATATTAAGGGATTACCACTTCTGTGTCAGTGATGATCAAACACATTATTTAGAGTATACATAAGGTTGTTTTCAAATATTTTATGGAAAGTTGAGTGAAAGGAACATTAATTTCAATCATCATTATATTTGTTCAAATAATTACATGTCATAATTTAAGAATGCACGGATGTTCTATTAGCTGATTAGGATGCATGTGACCACTGGTGTACAACATATTTTTATTTTCATTGAAGTAGGGAATAGAAAATGGGAGCACGATAGTATCAGAGCATGTGTCAAAAGAGTGCTTGCAAAGAGGAGTTGAATTTTGAACAGGTCACTGATTTGACAATTGTAAAAAACATAGTTGAATGGTGTAATGAAATTATGGGCCATTATGCTAAAAAAAAATCCACTATTCATAGATATTTATGGATGATGGAGGATGTAAAATTGGCAAGGTATGAATATCGTATGATAGTAACAAGATCGAATGAGTTAAACTCATTTCATAGTTCAAACGTAGGTTCTTGGATGGTTCATACAAGGCACATGGAATTATTTTTTTCTACATGCATTTACTTTGTTTGGAACAAGTACAAGTCACAAGAATGGGTGGATGAGTGGAGTTGTAGGCCTCTAGTTCTAATTGACACTTATCATGTTGCACCAACATTACAACTTACAAAGTTAAAATCATGGCATGACTTTGACCATGTATCTGATCTAGTTAAACTAGGTACCATCTATTTAATATGTGTTTCATGTACTAAATTTTGTAAATATATCAATAGATCATATTCATAAATTATGTTTTATTTTATGATATAGTGCATGTTTATGTAGTTATTGTAGATGAGGATAACAAGGAAGGGATAGACTACTACTTATGCCAATGTATATAAAAATAATATAAATTGAATTCTGTAGTCACAGATGGGGAAAACATTCACTATCCCATTGGGTCTGTAGTAGTTACTAGAACTTGGCTTCGATACTAGCCTATAAAAAATTTAAATGTATAGTTTTTTTAAGACTATGAAGTACATATGAAGATACTCCACTGTTAGAATTTAGTTCTCAAGAATCAAATATCTAATTACATAAATATCAGGGTATGCCATTAAAAAGGACTCTATTGAAGGTTTTTGAATCTAATCATGAAGCAATTCTTGCTACTATAAAGAATAGAGTTGATTCTAGTGGTTCCTTAGATTAAAATCCTAACGTATGTTGAATTTTCAAATGCAAATGTGTTTAATTTTATCATGTTTTATTTATTTCCTAGGTATTACATATAAATTTCAATTTAACTACATATTAACATATATTTTTTAGGTTAGTGGTGCCAAATTAGCTTCCACTTCATGTGGTTGGCATCGTTAGTAGAGAATTCCATATTCTTGAAGCTAGAGAATATTTTTGTTCATGTAGATGATTGAATATTTTACCTTTCAATTCATGTAAATGATTCCACCTTCACTTGGTTGGCACCACTAGTATATAATCATCTTTCATCTAGGGACAAGTGGTCTTGAGGCCTGAATGGGTGTTCCATCTCCTAATCGAGCATACTTGGATGCCAGGAAAGTTGGATTTTAGGATTTATCATTAAATCCTATACCATGAGTTATTTAATGCTTTACAATTTGAGAGATTTGGTGTGTAAGTATATGAATTCAAGACACACATGATGGTTCCTTTAGTTTATAGGTATGACTTATGATTTCCATTTTACGATTGTCCAAAGTTCACCTAAAAATACCAATTTTGCCTTACAGGAACAAGTGGTATTAAGGATAGAACAAGTGTTCTATCTCCTAAATGGGCATACATGGATGCCAATAATATGGTATTATAGGGTAATCCCCAGACCCAATGTGTTGGTGATGTTAGTTTTAACCCACGAGCCCCAAGAGATAGAGATCTTGCATTATGGCTTGCATATTGCATCTACAGACAAATGGCCTTGAGGCCAGAATGGGTGCTCCATATCCTAATTGATCATAATTTAATGCTAATAATTTGGTCCTAGAGGTTAATCCCCACCCCAAACATTGTGTAAATGTTATTTTTCACCCACGATCCCTAGAGATAGAGATCTTGTACTGTGGTTTGCATCTAGGGACAAGAGGTCTTAAGGTCAGAATATGTGCTTCATCTCCTAACCAGATGTAATAAAATACAAATAATGGGTTCCTATAGGTTAATATCCACCCCCAACATGGTGTAATTATCATTTTTCACCCACAAGCCTCCAAATATAGAGATATCACACTATGGCTTGCATCTTGACAACATTTCTTGCCAATGTTACTTGAGGCTAAAATTATTATAAAAAAGGTATCTACATAGATTCAGAGGCCATGGATATGGTAATTCATGTAAATTGAATATATAAAGGTGTTGGATGTGATTTATTTCAATGTGGAGGTCCTGAAAGCATAAATGTCTATTGGAGGCAAATAACCTATCTCTTAACTACATGAAAGTTGCATTTTAGGATTGATCACTAAATCCTCTGCCAAGAGTTTCTTGATGCTTTGTAATGAAATATATTCAGGGTGAAAGTAGTGGAATTCAACACACATTTGATGGTTCTTTATATTTGTCTATATGACTTATGATTTCTATTTTATAATTGTTCAATTTTTTCTTAAAAAATACTAGTTTTTCCTTGTAGGGACAAGTGGTCCTGAGGTCAGAATGGATGATCTATCTCCTAATAAAGCATAATTAGATTCTAGGAATGTGGTCCTAAAGTTTAATCCCCACCCCTAACGTGGTGGTGATGTCATTTTACACCCATTATCCCCCAAAGATAGATATCTTTCACCGTGGCTTGCATCTTGCATCTAGGGAAATATCATATTGAGGTTGAAATAGGTGATTTGTATCCTAATTGGGTATACTAAAATACAAATAATGTGGTCATAAGATTCAATCTCAATCCTATTTGTGGTGTTGATGTTATTTTATAGCCACAAGGCCTCGGAGATAAGAAATAATTTTTTATTGATAGTCTGCAATGGTAACATGGTTCTATGTATGAGGAAACTTCCTTTTCTTGAAACCAAAAGGGATATGTTGGTTATATTTATTGTATTCATCTTATCCTTGCCTAAATAAAGAGAAATCAATTCAATTTAAGGATAAGTTTCACTGGTTTCAAGGTCTAAGTAATTAAAATCTTCAATCAACCCTATTTTGTGTATTCACACTCATTTGCAGGCACTTAGAAGAATATTATTTTGTTCAAGAAGTAATAGTCTACAAATATAAGTATAATTATAAGCATTGGTATTTAAATTTATCATATAAGGATAATTATAATAGTCCATTAATGCCTTGTGATAGACCTCACATGTAGTGAAAACCACTCGTACATTGAAGCATGTGAAAAAAATATTTGTGCCCCTCTTCATTACACTTTATGCACCAAATGTATTTTAGTTTTTTTTAAATCCCTTCATGATTGTCTCTCCAAAAAAAATTCATGTTATCGATATGACCCTATATCAATGGGTTGATGCTTACATCAAAACTTTTAGCTACTTTTATACTTGGTGCAACCTCAAGAGCTTTATGTGCATCTAAATATGTCTTTGATGCATGACTTTTCTTAAAGAGGGCCAAGGGTTCTCAAAAAATCCACATAATGGATGAAATTATAAAAAATAACTATTAGATTTTAAACATATTATTTAAACATAGATAGCCCACCACCTTGCCAATTCTACTTAATGCAACATGTAATATCCCCTGTTTCCCTTGATCTCTGAAACTGGATATTTTGAATTGCTTTTCTGTGTATTCTAATTTTTTTGGTGTTTAATGCATGTAATAAGAAAAAAATTGCGAGTTTTACAAAATAATTCCAAATAAATAAATAAACCACAGTATAATCTCTCAACTGGAAAATCAAAGATCTTATTACTCATCCAAATGATTACAATTAAAGTCCTCTATCATGCATATAAAAGAATATTAAAATACTGTCTTAAAAACTTGATTATTCTAGAAAATTTGAAATAAACCCTGGATCTATGTGGCTCAGGTTGCTGTGTCAAAAATAGATTCACCGATGTCAGTTATTCTGTCATCATCGGTTGATATACTACCAGCGTCAGTCACTATCGGTTGGCTACTCTATCGATGTCGGTATGAAGTCGGTCGATGTCAATCACTGGGCTGTTGATGTCGGTCTCTAGGTCCCTTGCGGTGTTGTCTAGCCTGCTGCAGAATGGTACGGACTTTCACAAATTTGTATGGATTCTGTATAAGAGCAAATAGAATCTAGTGCAGCCTGAATGCTGAACCCCTGATTTGAAGGAATATTATGCTAATACTGAAGATCTAATCTAGATAATTACTAAATCAAAACATAATGAAAGAAATACCCGTAAACCTCTGTGATAACTTTTGTATGAAGTTATCTCTCAAATTGGCAATAGATCAGCTGATATCTCACAGCTTCTGAATTGCACACACTAAAGAGTGGATGTTCTCCAATGCAACTGGAATCTTGGAACCCTTGGCTCAGTCTTCTCAGAAAATACTTAGCAAAATTCTTCAATATCAATAATCAATAATATGACTCTCCTCCCAATGAGAAACCCTTATATCCTCATAAAAGATGCACTTGCCCTAATTAGGGTTTCATAATTAAGAATTAGGGTTTCATAATTAAAATATGCTAAATAATTAATATTTAATTAAATCAATCAAATATTAATATCTCCCTCAATATATGTCTGAAAGAGCCCGAACAAAAGCCAACTAGTAAAATTTTGCTAATCGAAGCCAAGCCAAGCTCCATCAAGACCCTCTATCCATCCTATCAGCCTATGAGGGTCACATAATAGGCTAAACATCAACTCTGAAGATGTCAACTGAAATGGGGACATGACAATCCGCCCCTCCTAAAATTGCTTGTCCTCAAGCAATCGCTGAATGATAAACCAATCAATCCACCTGGATCCCAAATGTAGTCATGATCTACACCGCTGTCAATCAACACAAATTCCATGCCATGTCCATCACAACTCTCATCCAATGGCATCACATCATCCCTAGTACCAAGATAAGGATCCCAACATCCATTCCATGAATGGAAATCAACTGGCAACTCAAGTAAACTCCTTACCTGAATAATATCTGAATCTGGAATGTGAATGCTAGACATACTCATATCATCATCAACATGTGACCCAGCTATAATAGAAAGCGGAGTCCCTACCACATGTGCTAACTCCTAAACTGAACTCACCTCAAGACAAAGCTCATCCACATGTCTCTCCTGTGTTGGTGCCAATGTTCACTCGGCAGCCCACTCTACCATATCGTGTCTTATGAGCCTCTCCATCTGATGAAAAAATATATTTTTGATGTTACTGCCCCGTATTGCCTTAAGAATGTGTCTTCCCATCAACATCAAAATGAACCTCCATGTCCTTGAGATGAAGAGTGACTTCCTCAAGGGAATGAAACCACTTCATACCCAAGACTCAGTCTATATCCCCCATGTTCACCACATAATAATCAGCCTTGAACTCATAGTTGTTCAAGCGCAATGGGAGGTCTCTAATCATCCACTCACACCTAAGAGTGTGACCATCAGCCACCTTAAATCTAATGCCCTCAAAATCTTCGGTAGTGAGTCCATGCTTCTCCACAAATCTAGCATCTATAAAATTATGTGTGGCTCCTGTATCAAGAAGGGTGATGACCCTCTGTCCTACCAAAACTCCATGGAGTCTGAATGAATCATCCGACTGAATGCTGGATAGGCGTGCCTCTTGTATGTGAAGCTCTAAATCTGCCTCTACCTTAGGCTCTAAAGCCTCTACCTCTGACTCCTTAGAACTATCTTGTTGTTTATAATCTTCTAATTTTGAATCCTCATAATACGCCCACATCACATGATTTGTCTTGCCCTTAGGCCTCAAAGGACAATTGTGATTGGCATCATATGGACCTTTGCAGTAGAAGCAAAGCTTTTTCCTGCGTAGATCGTTAAGAGCCTCTTGATCCAAAGGTGGTGCTACTGGATTTGCCTTTAAATCATTCTTAACACCTGATTTATCTATGTTAAAATCTAGCCTCTCTCTATTACTATTGAAGCCCTTATTGTCCCTGGATGAAGAAGTACCTCCTGAGTTAGATTTACTAGATGGGGCTGCTATCTCCATACTTCACGCCTTCTTCATAGCTTCCTGTAATGAAGGAGGATCAAAGCCTTTGATCCAACCTCTCAATGGTTATGTCAATCCCTCCATGAAGAGCACTACAAGTTGCCTCTCTGAAATGTCAAGAACCATGACTGATAACTTTTGGAAGTCACCAATGTAAGACTCTAGACTGCCACTCTGGCGCAACTATGCCAACTCTCAGAAATAGGATTCTAGATCCCTCCTATCAAAATGCTCCACCAACCTATCCACAAAATCCTGATAAGATGTGATCCGATCATGATGGAGTGTCACCATCCCATGGTGCCACCAATCATGAGCTACTCCCTCAAGATGCAGTGTCACATATTTGATAGCATCTCCCTTAGCCATCAGACGCAACATGAGAAATGTATCTAGCTTACTAATCCAGGCCTGTGTTGTCACCTTACCACTATCGTCAAACATCGCTAGTGTGATCATGCTCATAGCATGCTTCAGATCATTATTCTGGTGTCTAGGTCTCCCATCCTGTCAACCTCAGTTATGCTCTCTCCTTTGTGTGATGAACTAGTCAAAAGTAATCATCTCTCTGACCTCAGGTGATAATAACTCCCACTCATCATTCGCTGCCATAAGTGTGTCTACAAATAACTCCTCATGCTCCTCACCTGCTATCACCTCCTCGGCCTCCTGCCTCACAAAGGTAGGCCTAGTAGGCCTGTCAGCTGTACGGGAAGGAGTTCTAAATGCTCTCTATGATCCTACATCACTTTTGACATCGTCACAATGTGGTGAATGTTTCCTCAGAGTACCCAATCTTGGTAGTGCTTCTGCCAACTACTGTAATACTTCATTAAGATGCCTTTGCCCTTCTCATAGTTCTCTGAGAGTAAATAAAACCTCTGCATCATCTTGATCCCTAAGATGGTGAGGAATACGGGTCCTGTCAATATTGTCACCCATGTCTTCCGGCTGCCCACTCAAAACCTATTGCCTATCAACCAAGGTTCTACTACGTGTGTAATACCTGTGTGGTCCCAACTCTCATGGCTGCATAAGATCTCTAAATCCTCAGGATGGCAGGATTTAGCTCTGATACCACTATAATATCCCTTGTTTCCCTTAATCTCTGAAACTGGATATTTTGAATTGCTTTTCTGTGTATTCTAATTTTTTTGGTGTTTAATGCATGTAATAATAATTTTTTTTTGAGTTTTACAAAATAATTTAAAATAAATAAATAAATTACAGTATAATCTCTCAACTGGAAAATCAAAGATCTTATTACTCATCCAAATGATTATAATTAAAGTCCTATGTCATGCATATAAAAGAATATTAAAATACTGTCTTAAAAACCTGATTATTCTAGCAAACTAGAAATAAACCCTGGATCTATACATCTTGGGTTGTTGTGTCAAAAACATAGTCATCGATGTCAGTTATTCTATCGTCATCGATCGATATACTACCGACATTAGTCACTGTCAATTGGCTACTCTATCGATGTCGGTATGAAGTCAGCCAATGTCGGTCACTGGGCTATCGATGTCGGTCTCTGGGTCCCCTGCGGCACTATCTGGCTTGCTACAGAATGGTACAGACTTGCACGGATTCCATACAGGAGCAAATAAAATCTAGTACAGCCTGAATGCTGAACACCTGATCTAAAGGAATATTATGCTAATACTGAAGATCTAATCTTGATAATTACTAAATCAAAACCTAATGAAAGAAATACCTGTAAACCTTTGTGATAACTTCTGTATTAAGTTATCTCTCAAATTGGCAATAGATCAGCTGATATCTCACAGCTTCTAAATTGCACACACTGAAGAGTGGATGTTCTCCAATGCAACTGGAATCCTGGAACCCTTGGCTCAGTCTTCTCAGAAAATACTTAGCAAAATTCTTCAATATCAATAATCAATAATATGACTCTCCTCCCAATGAGAAACCCTTATATCCTCAAAAATGATGCACTTGCCCTAATTAGGGTTTCATAATTAAGAATTAGGGTTTCATAATTAAAATATGCTAAATAATTAATATTTAATTAAATCAATCAAATATTAATATCTCTCTCAATATATGTCTGAAAGAGCCTGAACGAAAGCCAACTGGTAAAAATTTGCTAATCGAAGCCAAGCCAAGCTCCATCAAGACCCTCTATCCATCTTATCAGCCTACGAGGGTTGCATAATAGGCTAACCATCAACTCTGAAGATGTCAACTGAAATGGGGACATGACACAACAACATAGATGGAAAAAAAATTAGAAATTTCTAGAGCAAATCTCAAAACACATACTTATAAGATATGCTCTATATAATGGATTTTCCATAATTATAATCACATTAACTTTTGTATTGTATTATGTCTATTTAACAACAAACCAAACCAAACTATAACACAAAAATAGTTGTATCTACTTCAAAAAATATATTCTATAATCACTACAAGGTAGATTTTTAATGCTCAAAAAACGTTTAAGGCATACAATGATGTGAACATGTAATAGAATATGTAATAAATTAAAATAAAATCCAAAACTTGAAATCAATGAGAATATTTATAAATTGAAGCTATGAACAATATATAATGTATATAAAATCCATATAAAGGTGTATAAAACATGAACACAAGTTATACAATATCCTAGAGTAATTCCGTATAGGCATACAATGCCAAAAAACTATACATCAAGCTATATAGGCATATTATAAAATGTCATAAGACATGATCATAATCATCAAAATGCATCATTCTCTTTTCCTTGCTTGAAGAAGCCTCTCCCTTGGATGCCCTGCTCACAGCTAGAGGTGTTGGATCTGGGTGACTACAAGTCCTTCTCCACTCAAAACTCGCCTATAGATACAACTATTCATATACAAATATTTTCATCAAATTTACATGTAATGGATCAAGATACTTAAAAATTTAATAAGTTAAGTTTTTAAGATGATACAAAAATAATTAATAAGTGCACTTACCACAAGCTGGTAGTCACACTCAGTTTGGGACTGGTGCTCAATAGGGTTAATGATTGGTTCACATTGGCAAACAAGAGTGTGAAACAAATCACTAATATGAGCCAATGACGTGCTTATGATAATTGAATGTTTGGATCCCTATATATATATATATATATATATATATATATATATATATATATATTCAAAATTAACTCATAAACATTTAAACTAACTAACTAAATTATTAAAATATAATAAAAAAATTTACAAATTAAATTGTCAATTGTACCACGTCATGCCTGCTAATCATTTCAACAGGACCAGAAGACATCATCAGAGGAGTCTACAAAGATAATTATTTCATGTGTCAGCTATTTTCACAAGTACAAACAACAATTATAAAACACACATCCATAGTTACACTTAAATATTATAATAACTCTCACGTACCTTAGTGAGTTGTTGTGCAGATAAAATCACAACAATAACACTTACATTTGCTTCTTCTAAAATAGATGGTGGAGTGTCTACTATGTTCATCAACTGAACAAACAAAATATCTATTTGGTCATACAAATAGATATGCACTAGTTTTCCATCAATAAATAAGACACAAATTTGGGATTTGGTTATATTTTATCTTTCATAGTGGTTGTAGATAATTTATTGGAATAGTATGCCCTTCATCTATTTCTATAGTTAGTCCACCTCTTAATTTGACATGTTAATGACTCAACTTCGCCTAAATATTTTTGTATTGTGTTTGCCAAAAAAAATTAGTGGTGGTTGTTTGCATAAGGATCCCTCAATGTCATAATCAAATTATCAAGTTCAATCTTATTTTCAATGATATGGGCTACTAAATCCTCTTAACTACCTTGGGGAGATTAAGGAACTACATGAGAGTTAGAAGGGTTTTGTGGGTGAGGATTAAGGAACTACTAGATATATAATTTCAAGAAAAATGCAATGAAATTAACTAATTTTATTTGTAAATATAATAAAATATATTTGCATACCTCTCTTTTGGTGTGTCATTATCGAATTTGGGTTGCTGGAGTGCTTGTTTCTTGCCATAGTTGTGCGTATCCAATTTTTGGCCTCCCATATTCATGCACACACCCTAGAGTATAGAGTATAAACCAAATATGGGACCATAGGACAAGACAACTATGAAAAGTGAGGATGATATAACTAAAAAAATATTTTCATAGTTTTAAAACTATATACTATATAATAGGGTCTGCCAAAATGTCTTAACCACATCCATATTGGCCTTTCAAATATTTTTATATTTTAATTAACAAACCATACCAACCAGAATATAATTATTACCTTAAACATTTTTTTTTTAAATACGGTATGATCATGAGGCTCAAAGACTCTTTTTGTGATATACATATAGTAAGATCATGTGCAATACTTATTATAAATTAAGTACATATGACAACTCACACTTTTGATACAATTGGTTAATTTAATAGACTCAAATAAGTTCATGCTACAAGGGATTGATTCTCTGAGGTTGATCTTCTATAAGTTATACCTTGAAGGAAATTGTAAAATGTTTCTTTTTCATATTAGATATCATTTTCCTCAGGATGAACTATTAGAAACCATGGCTATGATGTACCCTAAATATTAAACAAAAATTAGCTCATCAAATTTTTAGAATAAAATCAGAACCTTGGCCCAACACTTCTGCAAGTGTGTATAATTTAATGGTGAACAAATTGAAGGCAATGTTATATTTGTTAAATTAAAGAGAGTAGTCAATTCTATTTACCATAATAATTTTGGAGCAATTTAAAATTTTGGGCCATGCTTTTAAAGATGGATCGATCACTAGACTACAGACTACCTTAAGTTTGAGTGAAATACTACATGATGGTATCTCATAATATTTATTCTTGATAATTTATGCCAAACAATGATTTTGGACTCAGTGAAAGATGAGAGAATTTTTAGTGCATTGTATTTTTAAAGTTAAAGTTAAGAAACAAGCTTGACAAAAATTTGAAACTTGTTTGAGGCTCTATACAACTAGATACAATGTCCTCGATTTTCTATTTGATAGATCTTTGATAATTTGGTAGCCAACATCTAAAAGAAGAGGAATGAGTTATAATTCTTCAAACACACTAAAGTTATACAATACTAGATCCTAGTCCAACAACTTTTGAAAAGAATGTAAATAACAATTATAAAGCACAAAATGAAAAAAATTGGTGTTTTAAAAATTTGAAATTTAGGCATCTAAAATTTGAGGTTGATCGAGGAAGGACAATAAATTTTATGATCAATTTTGAGATTTATTTTATCAGAGTTTTGAGAAAGATTGTTGAAGATAATGCAGAGTATATAAATGATTAAGAGGTAATTTGTATATTTTTGTGTTCTGTTTAATTAAGAGAACATGTATATAATAGTTGTAAACTCTATTATAGAGATTCATAAGTATATTGTGGTGTTCCCTTGTTATTTTATACCAAACTTATTTGAGGTATCTATAGTTTAATGAACTCTAAGTATCTATATTAGATCAACAACTTTACTTCAGCCAATAGATTGCATAAAATGACAATAAAAATCAAAAATACCATCATATATGTATTCTACTAACTTACATTAATCTCACGGGTGACGTGTTGGGCCAACATTAAATTTTGTATTTTCTCTTCAATATGCTAGCACCAATTCACTAAAAAATGGGGCAAGATTTCAACCTCAATCCCCATAGCTTTAATTTCACCTACACTATATTCAATTCTAGGAATAAAATATACATTAAATTTGAGAATTTTGGATGTGTAGTCATTATCTTATTAACCTATTTTAATACTCTCTAATTTTTTAAGCCTTGAATATGTGGCGATTTCAACTTACAAGTTAATAATTATAGTTTTAGTTATTTATTATTAAGTTTTTTAGTCATTAAAACCATATAGAAGGAAGATCATGTTTGTTTTACTCAGTTTTATAAATCTATTAAGAACCACTTGTGACTTACACAATAATCTTAAGGTAATAATTATATTTTGGTTGGCATGGTTTGCTAATTGAAAAAAAAAATTGAAAGGCCATTATTGATTATGGATATGGTCAGGACATTTTGGCATACCATATCATTATTGATTATGGATATGGTTAACACATTTGAAATTAAGGATGACTAAATATCTTTAAATAAATGTTTTTTAGGGAACTTATTATATTTATTCATTTGAAGATAGATGACTGTGCATGCAAAAAATTGCTCTCAATGTTCAGAATAAAAGAAACACAAATGTATACATTGAAATCACAAAGAAACTAACCTAAAAATTATTTGCACCTTCATTTCGAACCTCTTGTCTGAATATTTTAACTATTAGAGCTTCGCTTCTACCAATATCTTGCTATAGACACCAAAATTTAACACCCTTGCCCTATTCTTCCATCTTTTAGGATATCATTTTAATAATTAAATTTAGATGTTATAAATCTACACCATACCCTGAAATCCTGAAATAAGCTAAGTTTGAAATGTGGTAGAAACCTTCAAAATTTTACATTTTGCATCTTAACTCCTGGAGGTCCCAAACCACTCTAAAACATCCTGAAAGTATATACATAAAATATAACTTAAAGTATAAGAAACTATCCATAATTAAATGTCAAATTATACTTACTATTTAACCATGGTAATAATTAACCCTATTAATTACTATTTACCATCCCTAACCACCCAAAATATTTTTAATAATAAAAAATCTAAAAATTAAATAAAAATATAAATATACTAAACCTCCTAACAAACTTATTCCATGGTTAAAACAAATCAAACAACCTCAGAAGTTATTTTAACCCTCATTTACCCCATGCCAACCCATTAGAATGGATTTTTGTTCAGCTTCACCCATTTTTGGTAAATCAACGTCGATCCTCTGTGATATCGACATCGATCCATTTATATACAGTAGACCTCCATAGCTTGAGATAAAACGTGATTGCACTTTTAGAACCTGAAACACTACCAAAATCTCATTACAACTTGTGTTTAGAATTTATTAACAACCTACTATCTTATGGAACTTCTGTTGGAGAGCTTATCAAAGGTTTTTGAAGGTTTTTCTCTCTCATCTTATCCAAGTTCATTTTTAGGCATTAAAGGATAGTATTGCTTTTAAATTTATTTGCATTTCTAATTTATTGTCTTTATGTGTCTATCTTACATTTAGTTTTATCATTTTATTAAAAATACAGGCCATCATTATATTCTATTTATATTTCAACACTTTTACACAGAATCAACATCGATTCATTTGAATCAATGTTGATCCTATATAATCGATGTCGATCCTCTAGGATCATCGTCAATCCTTGTCAAACTATAAAAATATCTTTAAACAGTCTATTTCAGCATCTATTAAGTTTGTATGCTATTTTATAAATATCTCTCCTAATATATTTATATTTATTACTAAAACTTAGTAAAGCATTTATACATGTCCTTGAATAATCCATTTATCTTATCTCTTAATCATAGATAGTCTGCGTCTAATAATCCATTTTTTTAATCTCTTAATATTTATCTAATCTTTATTAAGTTGTATGTTGGTGTTGTTTATACTTGCATCTATTATCTTATATATTTTATCTGTTATCTTGAATAATCCATAATCATTTATCTTTATTAAATTATCTTTTACATCATTTATATCTTGTAATCTTTATCTTTTATCTTTATTATCCTTCATAATTGAAAATAGTGGGCTGACATCCATATGAGAAAGTGTGCTACTTCTCAAGACTAGTTTGTAACTAAGTAGCCCACTCATCTCTCTTTTAATCCCATTTTTTGTTTAAGTGTGGTGTATTACAAGTCATTCCTCCCTATCCAAAGAGAAGTTCTCATAATCAAGCTTGATCAACAGTGCACAACCAACCATCCATATCTCCAAGTAATCTTAAACCCTGCTTAGACTTTGTTTTTAGTAGTTAATTAGATCACATTAAAAAAGCATAAAAACTACTCAAACACTTGCATCAATGACTATAAAAAATGAAAAAATGTCACATATTTATTTGAGTAATTTACTTATACTCGAATACATATGTATCTCTGTAATAAATTTTACAACTGTTATAGACATGTTTTCTTAATCAAAAAAAATACTCATAATAGTTTTTTGCATGCATAGTCATTTGTCTTGAAATAAATAAATATAATAATAAGTTCCTTGAAAAATATTTCTTTACATATATTTGCTTTCCATCATCACTTTTCATAGTTATCTTGCCCTATAGCCCCATAGTCAGTTTAAGTTAATAATTATATTTTGGTTGACATGGTTTGTTAATTCAAATGAAAATAATATTTGAAAGGACATTATTGATTATGGATATGGTTAAGACATTTTGACAGAACTTATTTTATAGTTTATATATCAATTATCAATTATCAAATATATGTATATGTGAATCAAATTTTAAATAATATAATATAACATATCCAACATAGTAAAGCCTATAGAAGAAACAATCTCTTAAAGAAAGATTTATGATTCTATCAAAAAGTTTTATTAATCTCTTGATATATATTTTATATATCTATTGCTAAAAAGAGGTGAAAAGAAATGAAATGAAAGCAACCAAGAGAGAAAAAGAATCAATGTACTCAATGTATACTTATAGATTAGTCTCTTATATATCAATCTATTGGTATCCCTTTTATATCTTAGATTAGTCTTTTGAAATACTTACAGAGATTTGTACTCAATGTCTATTAAGTATTGCACATGATCTTACCATATATACTACACAAAAAGAGTCCTGGAGAACTATATTTTTGGGACATGAAGGATAATTTAAAAAAATTATTGATTTCAACCTCTCCCTTAGGATCATCTTGAATTTTGATCATGTTACATACATTTATTTACTGATTTTGGCAAGGCTAAAACATGATCAATATGTAGAAACAACTTTAAAAAAATTATTATATTAAAATAAAATTGTAGGTGATTTTTGAGCTCAAGGATTAAATCATGTGTATTCATATCTAATGCAAAATTAGATGAATTACGCATGGCTAATGACACCCAATCCATAGGTCTTCTTATTTGCTTACACAACCCTTATAGGATATTTTTTCACTAATTCCAAGTCATCCACAACCTTTTGAACTTAACCCTTACAGACCCAGGTAGCTCTTTCAAGCCTAGTTCCATCTCCCCAAGTCTTATTCTCTTAAGACAATAGTACCCAACTTAGACAAGAACGTTGGAACCCAAGTGTTATTATCCAAGTTCATATCTTGATCTTAACAGTCAGATTCTATTAGATCCTTATCATTTTCCTTTTTAGGCTAACATGAATTCATTTAACCCATGATCATTAATTCCCATATAAAAGGCCATTTAAAGTCCATTTAGAAGGGTTGGCACTCATTTACAAGAGAGAAATAAGAATACAAGCAATTACACTCAAGCATTCTTCTCTATTCTTTGCATACAGCCTTCCAAGATCATTTCAAGCTTATTCAAACCTTTGCATTAGTCCCTAGCCATCTGAAGTACATCCAATTTTTCATCTAGTTACATTTATCATACATAATTACATCAAGCACTTCAATGGGAGAAATACATTAACTTGATCCGTCCTTGGAGTATTTGTATGTAGGAAGCATGGCCACACATGGGGTGTGAAGTGCATCCAATGTATCCTTTACACACTAACCCCTTATCTATATTTTCTAAGTTTCCACTCAAGTTAAAGCATAAATAGATCCTATGGATTTGAAGATTAAAAACAAATGCACATCAAGCTTCTTAGGATTTTAGGCTTCGATATTTCACTGATAGGGTAACACATACCTGTCGAACATAATCTAGAAAGCTCAAACCACCTAGACAACAATGCCAAAAAGGAATACAACTTTGGATATCAGGGTGTCCCACTTTTATCACTCCTATCCCATCCAAAAATGAACTTTAGGATCCAATTTTTGACAAGTTCTAGTTCTGCTCCTCTAATATCAGACCTTGTCTCAATCTAGATCATTCAAAATAAACTAAGTTAGATCTCTCTTATTTATTACTATATTTAGAAAAGGTAAAAATACAAATATATTTACACAAATTAGTATCTTAATTCTTGCATATTATTTACTAATTTACTTTGCTCAGACATGTTTGATTAACTAGAAATAAAACCCCGTTATTTTGAAAATAATAAAACATTTGATGAACCCGATGTACTTCAACTTTTTCACAAAAACCCTAGAAACCCTAAGGATAATTATTTATAATTTTTTTCCATAATTTAGTAATTATTATTACAATTAAAAATCATATATCTATAAATTAATTTCAAAAATATCACATATTTTGTTAAAACCCTAGTTTGCACATAATAGGTCCCTCTTACATACAAACACATTCCAAACACTAGGAAAGATATATTTCTATTTTTAGAAATATTTTTTGATTTTTCCTAAATTTTCTAAGAAAAATTATACAAATTTTATATAAATTAATATAAAAAATTTAAACTTATCATACTAATTTTAAAAATTCATTAAAAAAACCCTAGTTACATCAGCTAGTTCCCAGTTATTTTCCACTACTTTTCAAATTATTTTATGCATTTTTAGTTGTATATCAAACTCAAAAAATAAATTTCAAATTCAAAAATTCATAGTATTTTGCATAAGTATTTTTAATAAAACCTTAGTTGCATATACTAGCACCTATTGGGTTCTTGAGGTATCACCTTACATGTTTGGGAACTACATATCCTTTTAGCACAAATTCCAATTAGCTATTTTTTAGGATTTTGCTTTTTTTATATTCAATACTATCCTTTTCTATCACATTACCTATTAAAACTTATTTCAAAACATTAAAACATGTTATAAATTGTTTTCTTACTTTCATAATGGCCCAATATACCGGTTTTGATGAAACTAATAAAAGAGAACTTCAATAACTCCTAACCACAAATTTGGATATGTAAGATGACATGCTTAGAATTTTACAAGAGGAACAACAAAAAGTGAAAAATGGTCAATCTTCTCAAACCATAGAGCAACCAATTGAGAATGACACTACGAGGGAAACTATGTCTCAACAACCCCCTATAGCAGCCCAACCTGCCTCTATCCCACTAACTACAACTAGTACATCCCTATCTCCTGATGTGGCAGCCCTTATGCAAGAGATAAGATCTCTTCAATCCAAGGTGCAACATCTCCATCAAGGTACCACTAGACCTACATAGGCTTTGGATTATTTTGATCTTTTGCATACACCATGGGCATGTCATATTGCTTCTACACTCTTACAACAAGGTTTTATTCAACCCAAGTTTACTCTTTATGATGGCAAGGGTGATCTAGAGACACACTTTAGATATTTTCATGAAACATGTTTAGATTATGTACCCAATGTGTAGACACCAAAATTGTGTCTACTCCTTGGTCGACTCCCCCTTGGTCCCCTTGGTCCACTTCTAAACATTCCTAATCCACACACTTATTAATTTAAAATAATTACTTATTTTAAATTAATAACACCTCACCCATGACACCTCACCTTGGATTCCTTGCCCTTGGATACCCTCATTTATCTGCCTATGACTAATCATTCCAACTCTCCCACTAATCCTCACACTTATTAAACCCGCCTTCGACCGTTTAGTGACAACCACTGAACTCGGCAGATGGAGGAACGGGAAAAAGGCTGAAAATAGCCTTTTTACCCATCCTCTAGCCACCGACGTCAGTCAACCGTTGGCCGATGCCGACGGTATCACTGACGTTGGTTTCTTTAAGACTAAATTCTGCACCTAGAATGCAGATCTTCTTCCCTGAATGTGAATTCTTTTGCACTCAAAATCTAACCTCTCTCTCTCTCTCTCTCTCTCTCTCTCTCTCTCTCTCTCTCTCTCTCTCTCTCTCTCTCTCTCTCTCTCTCTCTCTCTCTGACGCACACCAAGCATCACAGGCTATAGAAACTCTGCATCAGTCACTCCAGCCCTGATTGAAACATTGTAGGAAGTCTTCTACATTATCTGCATCAGCAACAGTCTTCTACATTCCTTCTTCAGCAAGCCAGAGCTAAATGTTTCTTCTGTCCTTTTATTTTAGTATTTTGAAAAGCATTGGTAACTAGTCTCTATTTTGTTGTTTCTAAGTACTGTAGACCAGACCAAACCTGACTTTCTTCCTAGAGAGGCTGAGAGGCCTTCCCCATATCCTTACCCTTTTTGACAACCTATCTTCTACCTCTTGTCCCTCTTAAGACTCTATTGACTTCCCTACAATCTTGCACGGACCTCCCCAAACCATTAAACATACCCAGATTCCTTTCAGATCCATTCTGTCAACCATAAAACCCATCCAAGGCCATTGCCCTGACCGACATCGACCATTGCCACAATTGACGTCTACAGACTAACCGACATTGGCAACATTGACTAACCGATGTCGGTAGCATAACTGATGTCGGTGACTGTAGAAGATAGATTGTAGAATATAGGTACGCATTATCTCTATTTCTTTTGTTTAGTCTTTCACCATTTCTCTTTTTATTCGACATTCTTTTATCAACTAGTGGGCTGTCATCCCTCAAGGAAGTCTTTACACTTCTAAGACTGAGCAATGTGCTTGGCAGTCCACCATATATCTATCTAACATTTTCTCTGTTTAAGCCTTTCTTATCTATAGGTGTCATCCTCCACATCCAAAGAGGAGCTCCTTCAATCATCTGGATACGGTGCACAAACTTCATCTGGGTATCATCTAACCCCTGACCATTATCTCTAGTTTCTTATTCCCTCTGAATGTGAAAAGCAAAAAAATAGTTAGAAATATTCTGGCACGCCCGGTGGGACCCTAGAGTTTTCCTTGGGTTCATACTTTTTCTTCTAAAAGCAAACACTCATATAGGTGCATTAGATCTCTTCTTGCATCCTTTCCTTCTATCTCTTTATTTTGAAACAAAACCATAAGCACAAGTTAAAAAGAACTTCTTTCTTTTTTTTCTTGTCACCCTTTTCCTGCATTTTAGAGTAGTGAAATTCATACTCTTAACCTTTTCTCCACTTGTCTACATCCGAACACACATTTCCATTTGGGTTAAAAATATATTGCATTTCATTTCTGCCTGAATGCATTTTTAGCTCATCTAGTAATTAAAACCGCATTATGAATAAATCATAGTGCACTTATGTTACACGACCAGACCACTATCACAATCAAACATCTAAACATACCTGAGACAAGGTTCGACTAGAATTTCATCACCTAGCAGATACTTTACCCTTCCTGGTGATCCCACTTGGACTTCACTACCAAGGGGAGAACCCACTCTGTTCTCTGGCAGAGTATAAACTCTAGGGGAAGTATATACTAGCTAAGCGACCTAGCTTGTCTCTGGGCTCGTGAAGTAAGGGGAGCTAGCTCCTAGCACCAGGCCATGTATGGAACTTAATATAGATCTTGAGCACCAAAACTAACTTGAAACCAACCTTAGACTGCTTCTTCTAGGACCCGTTCTAAAAGGCCAACTTTCCAAACACACTCTTCTAAGGCATAAGCCAACACGACTCTAAAATTTATTCTTAGAAATTTAATGTTTAGGGTTTACTTGCCTTCATCTACTTTTCTATTTTTATCTAGTTTTTTAAGCTAGTAAGGACATATTATCTTGCCTTGGATGGTTTTGACATGTAGTCAAACCAAAACTCTTGTTGACCATGCAAGGCAACAACCACTCCCGCCTTCACCTTCCATATCAAGTCTCCAAATGGAGTATAATTTAGAAACTGAACGTACTCCTATCCAGCCAACCCCAACTCAACCCCATATTGTTCCTGAAGGGGACCAAGACTTTGAAAGGTTCCTTGACCTCAATGTCAAGGCCCTTCAGCACTAACTCGCGAGAAGTCAAACACGAGACTCTTTAGGCAACCTAGTTTATGGGATGCCAACTTCTTTAGTTGAGACGGCAATCATGTCAACAGCCTCCGTAATTCAACCCATAGACACCCAAGCCATTGCCTCAGGTAACAACCTAACCATGACTAATCTTCAAAGTGTGGCCTCTCCTTCTATTTCTGGACCTACATCCATCGGGGTTTTGGTACCCCTTTAACCACAAACCATTCAACAAAGTTCTACACCATTCCAAAACTTAATCATCTCCATCCCACCTACTCTTGCACCCATAAACACAAGAGTAACTACTTGTCCTTTGGCTAGTGTTGCCACCATCCAACCACCTTTGGTCACATCAAGTCCAGTTGTGCCTTCTAGCTTTATGACACAACCACCCATGACTTCAACATCAGTCCCTATGACTAGTTACCAATATGTTGTGCCTATACAAGCACAACCAACTATGTCATACGCCCCTCCTAACACCTTCCAAGTGCCATACAATCTAGGGGGTGCCCCACCTAAAAATCCATCAACCGATCTAATCAAGATGTTGATGGATAAGGTGTCTAATCTTGAGACATATGTTTTAGGTTCAAGAAATGTTCTCTCATATGAATAAATATGTAATGAACCTATTCATCCCTCAGTCCCAATCTGACCATATCCTAGTCAGTGGGAACTTCCCAAGTTTACTCCCTTTCAGAGTAAGGAAGACCCATAGCAACATCTACGAGCATTTAGACATGATTGTTACCTTATAGCATATGATGATGCATTATTACTAAGCACTTTTCCCATGTCACTTTCTGGCGGTGCCCTTGATTGGTATAGTTCTATTACCAGTCACTCTCTTTTCAAATTCACTCAACTGGCTCAACTTTTCCTTGACCACTTTTCGATTAACATAACTAAAAAGGTCTCCATCACGGACCTATACTCTATCAGACAATTTGATGATGAGTCAATCGCTGACTTCGTTGCCTATTGGAGAAGTTTAATCAACCAACTCTCCTTTTCTTTACCTCAACCCGAACTCATTGAGCTCTTTTCACAAGCATGTGCCAAACACATCTCATCTACTTTGCGGGTCCAAACATTCCTCACATTTGATGAAGCTTTCACCATGGCCAGGAAGCTTGAACTCTGCATAGTCAAAGAGGACAAGGTCAAATTGCGTAATAATAATGCAAAATCCAATGACCCTTCTTCATCCAAACC
Source organism: Torreya grandis (assembly GCA_037957365.1). Lineage (NCBI taxonomy): Eukaryota > Viridiplantae > Streptophyta > Pinopsida > Cupressales > Taxaceae > Torreya > Torreya grandis. Next base: position 2,524,484 of record JARHVA010001959.1, on the reverse strand, counting down.
TTCTCCTTCCCACTCCAAGTCTAAAGGAGTGGAAAATGCTATGGTCGTTAGGCCATCATCTTCAACGACAATTAACCAATCTCAACCTTCAACATTAGAATATATCACAAGGCAATTCCAACAACGGCATGTATAGCATCAATATACTCCAATAGGAGAATCATACACTTTCGTGCTAGATAAACTAGTCAAACAGGGAGTCCTCAACCTCCCCCAAATTTGACTACCACCTCAATTCGATCCCTCACATGCCATCCCTATATGGTATAGGGAAAAGGACTTCTATAACAATCATCGTGTCAAGGGTCATGACACAAACAACTACAAAACCTTCAAAAACATTGTCCAAGACATGTTAGACAAGGGTGATCTTGTTTTGGATAACCCAAATGTGCCAGCTAACCAAAACATAGACATCTTTAGACAACCTTTTCCTAATCATCCCCCTAGTCAAAACAACATCTAGACCATAGCCGATGACCTTCAAGAGCGTAATATACGCACGATCAACATGGTCTCTCTTCTTATACCTGACCAACCTCTCTCACAGTTTGAAGAGGTTAGCCAACCTATTTTTCTATCACAGGTAGAAGAACCTTCTTCTCCTATTTGTCCACCATAGGTAGAAGAACCTTCTTCTCCTATTTGTCCACCACAGGTAGAAGAGTCTTCTTCTCCTATTAGTCCTTCATCCACCCCAGTTTCACATGTGGGAGAGTCTACCTTGACCTCTCCCGTATTGGAGGATGCTTTGATGGCACCAACGCCGGTTGTCTCACCCTCATCCTTCTTATTGTCAATGGGGGATCATACTTTTTCCACTCATCGACCACACGCAAAAGCCATGACTATTACTGCACTCTATCTAACTAAAGAGACAAAATCTCTAATCCCTTCTCCATCAAGAGAAGAACATATCACCTCACCCAAATCCTTTAAATGATCAACTATAAAACCTCATGCCACCTCACCCAAACCCTCACAGGCATCTACTATGATGAAGCAGATTAAATCTCTCAGCGTTCACCCCATATCTGACCTCACTTACCCACAAGTGAAGGTAGACTTGAACCTCACCCCTCACAATAGTGGCCCTAACACTAAACTAAAGAAGGCTACTAAACCACGTCGGAGAACTCCTCCCCCATCATCATCATTGCCCTCTATTTTGGGCCCACACCCATCTACCTTAATAGGAGTACTCCCTATTCCAACACCTCACAGAGGCAAATTGTCTCCATTACTCCTTCAACCCATCAAAAAAATACCTCATCTGAAACATCTAACACTTTTCACTGCAAAAGTGTCATCCACACGTGCGGCCACACCACCCATGAAAAAGATGACACAAAACACTCCCTCAACATCTTCTAAATAGAAGTTGTCAACTTTTACTACAACAAAACACGTAGACCCATTATCAAGGTCATATGCTTTGCTATTACATCAATTGTTGCAGTCTTCTAGCATCAGTCTCCCACCTCTTAAACCATTTCAACCTCTCAGACCAAAACCATCTTGGTTTAATGACACTCAAATCTGTACATATCATTGCACACCTAGACATGACACTAAGCGTTGATGTGCTCTTAAAGCTGTCATTCATCAACACCTAAAAAAGGATACCCTTATTAATAAGGATCCTCTTGACCACCCTTTCAACAAACCATTGACATCATCCCATACCTCTCAAACATCCTCACCAAAATCGGGATCTCAACGCAAGACTATGGTCCCTCTACCAACTTATCCCCCTTTATTCAAAATTAACACCATCAATGTGGCCACTAGGTCACAAACCAGGAAGGATAAAGGAAAAGAAAAGATTTCTATCCCTTGGACATATCCATCCATCAAGCCCTTTCCATCACCAAAACCCAAGATTTCAACCTTGGGCGCATCTCGACCAACATCTTTGAAGCTAATCTATGACTCCATGGTGAAACAACTTCACCAAACCCCTGTGAAGACATCTTTGTATGACCTCATTCAAAGATCTCCACAACATTGTCACACCCTGATCAAGGCCTTACAAGTAGTGGTGGTCCAACCTGAAGACCCTCAACCACTGGCTGCTTTGGTCAAATCATTACCAACTATTGCCTCCATCACCTTCAATGATTCTAAGATTCCTGTCTCCAACCTAGAAGATCAAGATCTCGCCCTCTTAAACTAAGCCTCTGAAGAGCTTTGTAGGATACATCCTTGCGTTACACTCATTGTCAAAGAGGAGCTTCAGCATCTTCTCTCCATCATCCAACCCATTTGACTATCAACAATGGCTGTTAAACATTGTCCCTGTCACAAAGCAACTGGGAGAATTTGACTTTCTACTGACTATCATGACCTTGACTAAACATCAACCAAGCATCGACCAAACATCAACCAAGCATCGACCAAACATCGACCAAGCATCGACCAAACATCAATCAACCAAGCATTGACCAAACATCGACCAAATATCAACCAAACATCGACCAGACATCAACCCATCAAGCATCAACCAACATTTGACCATTATGAAAAGAAGCAAACGAGGCAAGTTTGCTCCTAATTGGCTTGGACCTTATATCATAATGCACAAGTATGGATTAGGGACTTATCATCTGCCTTCTCTTAAAGGCTGGCCAGAACTTGAGCCCCTTAATGCCTTACATCTGCAACCATTCTACTGTTCATCAAGTACTCAATCACTTGATATTTCACTTGAGCTCATCCCTTGAGCAACCCCCGTCATCGTCCTTCCTATTCCTTTTAACCCTTGTTCCAAACATTAGTCAACCCTTTTGTCAAGCATGAATGCTTTGTCCTAATAAAAGGGAACCCTTAAACCTCTATAGTCAAGTCCATGACCAAAGTCTAGTCCAAAACAAAAACAAATAAAACTAGGATGCCTATTCCAAGGTCATAAAATTATAAATGTAGATTGCTCCCTCGAAGGACAACTGCATAATTGCTATAATTGATAGACTGCTCCCTTGAAGGATAGTTATTCAAAGACATTCAAACATATAAAGCAAAATATAGACCACTCCCTCGAAAGATGGCTATGCCTAAAAATCTTGCTACAAATAACACTCTCTCATAAGCTTCCCACATTGATTAGCTTCACATATGACCACAAAACAAAACAACATCCCCACATAGACTTCCCACATCGATCAGTCTACCAAAAAAAATGACTGACAAACTATTAAGTTATGGACTTGTCTATAGTCGTTCTCAAGGTCAAAAGGGGAAAAGTTATCCTTGCTACATAAGGTTACGCTATCCTCACGTTTCACATAGTCAAACCTATTACCTTGACATGCCCAAGGGATTTTGAGCTCACTTAACATCAAGAGATTCGACTACTTCTCTAACACAAACAATGGTCAAGGACGTAATGCATGAACGGGGCTTTTGTTTGTAACAACCCTTTCTATGCTATCATTATAGTCCTTGTCAATGAAAGAGCAACGTGCTTTTCACTTCTTCACACTTTGGTCACATGCAACCAAATCATTTTCTAACCAAACCAAACCAAACCAAACCAACCAAACTTTTTTCTGATCATAGCCTATTCACACTAGTTTCTATGAAAACCAATACACATGGAAACTATCGACCACACAATTTATGTCAAGAATAAACCATTACTTGCTGAAGAATAAATAAACCCATTTCATTTTTAGCATACACCATCATAAATATGTAAAATTACTAGGGATGAAAGACCACATAACCAATGTTACAGAATACACCATCACACAATATGGGAAAGGCTGTAACATCATCATACCCTTCATCATTTCACACATGTCCCATCAGACATATGGAAAGTGCTAAACCATTAGCATGACCAAACCAACTATCAACCACTTTGACTCTTTTTCTAAACTACATTGGTCTGAGGCCCTTAAAATAGGGGCTATGTAGGCAGCACTCAGATGACTTGACGTCTTCTGGGGTTAGCTCGGCCACATCCATTTGTTCGTCTACTTGATGGACAAACCATTTAACCTTTAACCATGACTTAACTTAGTCAAAACCAATCCATGACCTAACCAACCTATCAACCACTTTGACCCTTCCTCCCTTTGGGGAGAACTACATTGGTCTTAGGCCCTTCAAACAAGGGCTATGTAGGCAGCACTCAGTTGACATGGGGTCTTCTAAGGTTAGCTCGACCATTCCTTCATCCATCTATTCACCCATTCATCTTCCTAATGACATCATCCATCCATTCTTTCATCTGTCTACCTGATAGACCAATCATATCACCTTTCACCATGACCAAACACCTCGTCCAACATCATGACCAAACAACCAGCCCTGACACTGTAGAAGTGATCTTAGACTCCTCATGTGGCATATTTGAGATCACTTATATCTCGACCCGACTCGACCAACAACCTTAGAGATGAAGACTATCTCCTCAGACCATGACCACTTTTTGAGACAACTTTGTCTTAGTTGTTTTGATTGCATAAATGCTACCTCACGAATAGTTAGCAAAATTGTTTGCAAATCACATTACGACCCCCACAAGTATTAGATCACAAGCAAGTTGATCCCCACTACTTGTGACATTTTCATGTTTTCTAGGAGCACTTCCTGAGCCCAGAATACTTGGAACACGATGACCATTGGAGCTACAGCTTGGATCGAATAACCCAATCATCTACGACTAAATGCTGGGGACCGGTTATTTTGATTTTAGCACTCCTCGACCTTTGACTGCGATAATTTGACCTAACCATCACGTGAAGTGGTATACATGCAATCTCAACTATTACATCATTCACACTCAAAATTCACCATACTCATCCACTATCTATCAAATCAGCACCTGATATCAGGTTACCTTCCCTTGACTCCTGCTTTGAGGGGGAATACCTCATCCCATACCTCGGGGCAATCAACTCTTATTTTTGTCTTGCAGTTCATCAGAACAACCAATAGGACAAAATCAACCTTATCCCACATCTTGGGAAACTTACTCCTATTTTTGTCTTGCAGTTCATCAAAACAACCAACAAGACAAAAAGGGGCAAATGTAGACACCAAAATTGTGTCTACTCCTTGGTCAACTCCCCCTTGGTCCCCTTGGTCCACTTTTAAACATTCCTAATCCACACACTTATTAATTTAGAATAATTACTTATTTTAAATTAATAACACCTCACCCATGACACATCACCCATGACACCTCACCTTGGATTCCTTACCCTTGGATACCCTCATTTATCTCCCTATGACTAATCATTCCAACTCTCCCACTAATCCTCACACCTATTAAACTCGCCTTTGACTGTTTAGCCACGACCACTGAACTCGGCAGATGGAGGAATGGGAAAAAGGCTGAAAATAGCCTTTTTACCCATCCTCTAGCCACTGACGTCGATCAACCGTCGACCGACGCCGGCGGTATCGCTGACATCGGTTGCTTTAAAACTAAATTCTGCACCTAAAATGTGGATCTTCTTCCCCAAATGTGAATTCTTTTGCACCCAAAATCTGACCTCTCTCTCTCCCATATGCACACCAAGCATCATAGGCTATAGGAACTCTGCATCAGTCACTCTAGCCCTGATTGAAACATTGCAGGAATTCTTCTACATCAGTCGCATCAGCAACAGTCTTCTACATTCCTTCTTCAGCAAGCTAGAGCTAATTGTTTCTTCTATCCTTTTATTTCAGTATTTTGAAAAGCATTGGTAACTAGTCTCTATTTTGCTATTTCTAAGTACTATAGACCAGACCAAACCTGACTTTCTTTTTGGAGAGGTTGAGAGGCCTTCCCCATATCCTTACCCTTTTTGACAACCTATCTTCTACCTCTTATCCCTCTTAAGACTCTATTGACTTCCCTGCAATCTTGCACGGACCTCCCCAAACCATTAAACATACCCATACTCCTTTTAGATCCATTCTATCAACCATAAAACCCATCCAAAACCTGTCCAAGGCCATTGCCCTGACTGACATCGACCATTGCCACAACTAACGTCGGCAGACTAACTGACGTCAGCAACATTGACTAACCGACGCCGGCAGCATAATCGATGTCGATGACTGTGGAAGATAGATTGCAGAATATAGGTATGCATTATCTCTATTTTTTTTGTTTAGTCTTTCACCATTTCTCTTTTTATTTGACATTCTTTTATCAATTAGTGGACTGTCATCCCTCAAGGAAGTCTTTACACTTCTAGGACCGAGCAATGTGCTTGGCAGTCCACCATATATTTATCTAACATTTTCTCTATTTAAGCCTTTCTTAGCTACAGGTGTCATCCTCCATAGCCAAAGAGGAGCTCCTTCAATCGTCTGGATATGGTGTGCAAACTTCATCCAGGTATCATCTAACCCCTGACCATTATCTCTAGTTTCCTATTCCCTCTGAATGTGAAAAGCAAAAAAATAGTTGGAAACACAATGATTGGCTACTTATCAAGATATTTCCATGGAGTCTAAAGGATTATGATTTACAATGATTTTATAGTCTACTGAATCAGTCAGTCATGGAATTTAATCCTTTAGCAGATATGTTCCTAGCACATTTTAGTATCAACATTGGTGATAAGGTTTCATATGCTCAAATTACTCAATAGAAACAATTACCAAATGAGCATCTCATGGACTATGTTCTTCGGTATAAGACCATCTTGGCTAAGATAACTAGTCCCATGGTAGATCAGGACTTACAAGACCTCTTCAAACAGAGTCTTCTACCAGCACTTTATGAATCAATCATGTTCAAGTGATTCTCTTCTTTTAATGAATTATGTCATACACTAAAGGAAGGAGAAGTCAAGATAATTTCAATGGGTAAACCTAAGTACTCAAGTATCTTAGACACAACAAACAAGAGTAATAAGAATCAGAATCAACCAATACTCAATGTGGCTTTAGAGCCCCCTCAGCATGTGGTTTTATCAGCACCTCCTTGTCATGCATTTACCAATCTACCAGTTTCCCTAGCTATCATTTTACAATAGCTATTGGAATGTAACATCACTACTTTCCCTCCTATTTAGAAAGCTAACCCAGTGAAGCCTCTTCCATGGGGATATGATTAGCATGCATTTTGTGATTTCCATAGGGCATTAGGACACACAATAAACAAATACATTAGTTTGAGACATAAGATATATGACTTGATAGCTGACAATATACTTGATCTAGGCACTTTAGTTGACCCTCCAAAGGCAAATCCAACACAATATATAGCTTTAAAAATATTCTTAGATCCATTTTCATATCATCTCTATAGGAAAAAGAGGGCACCTCAGGTGTTCACCATACATACCACGTACATCCTCCACCAGCTACATACTAGGCACTTTCAGTTGAGGCACATCCGTTCAGAGGTATGATAGGTGTGTATGAGTCCATAGTTCTAGCTAGACCTTCAATATCTTTTTAAAATTAGGATATTATGGAAGATAATATAGGTTAGAATCCACTTTTTATTAGAGCACGTATTCATAATCAACCTATTCATAGTGTGCTTATTGACAATGGTTCTAGCCTTCAATGTGCACCTTGACACTACTACAACATTTGGGTTATTGAGAGTAGGATATCACTCCAATAGACATAATTATTAGTGGTTCTAGTGGGTATATATAGAGTTTATTAGGTGAGATAGTACTTCCACTATAGGTTGGTCCTACATATTTGGCAACACCATTCACTATAGTTCCCAGTGTAGGACTTTTTGACATATTACTTGGTCGACCATTGATTTGAAAACTCAAGGCAGTACCCTCTATAGCTAATAGATGTATGAAATTAATTCACACTAATCAGGGTATTATAGTTGATGGAATTCCTTATGAGTCACCACTCCCCACTTTAGATCCATCTACCAGCTTAAAAACACCATCTCTAGTTCTTCTACATATCTCAGTTTTTCTTCCAGTTTCAGTTTTGCTTCCACCTCATATATAACCATAGTTAAGACATCTATCACTAGTACAGAGGTTTCACACACCTCCACAACATCAAGATTCTAGAAATCTTCTAGAGACAATGTTCACACCCAGAGCAGTAATATTAAGGTCTCATGTAGCTACACAGAGTGCACCTATTCAGATATATTCTTCTACTTCTAGATGGGTCCCTAAGAGCCCTATAGTTTTATCCACTTCTTAAAGTTATAAGGGGACCCCACATTCAGTTTCCACTTTAGATATTTTAGAATAATTAAAACATACATAGATTTTAGCTTCATAATCTCAAACATTTAATCATGTCTCATGATCACATATGATTAAGTTGTTCGATACATGACACCATGATAGGGAGTCTCATCTAAGACTCATCGGTTAGTATCATTTCTTCCTAGTTTTACCTTTACATAGCTTATATCACAATACAAAAACTATACAAAATTTTCAAAACTACAAAAAAAATTCAAATATGTCAAAAATACTAAAAACATTTTGATTGTATGCAACATCCATGCTTTACATTACTACTATCATGATAGGACTTACATTTGCTATTTCATGATATTGTATGTCAATTTTTATACATTACCATGATTCACTTGATCTCTTTTGAGTGTGTGAAATGACATCCAACTACTTGATTGCTTCACTTTGCCCCTTCAAGGGGCATTCTTACTTCTACATTCAACACACACATTGATATACATACCCACTAGGGGCATATTCTACATGACTACACCATCCAGGCTATGCCATTCCTACACTACACACTCTGAGTTATCATACTAATGTATATTCCTTTCTAAGATTACATAGATTACTATATCAACATTTCACTAGTATCTAGCACTTGTGTATTTCTTAGCATATACCTAGTCTTGTACTACACACGTTATTCACACTTTCACATTTTCTTTGAATAGTTAGATGTAATTTTACCTTTCCATTTATTACATGCTTTCTCCTCTTGCTCAGTATAGCTTGTGTGATTATATTTCTAGTTCCTTCTTTTCTCCTATTTATGCCTTAGGACATTTATGAATGTCTTTTAGTTTTATTCATGTGTGTGCCTTAGGACATTTGCCAATATCCTTTGATTTTACTCTTCCATGTGCCTATGGTCTTTGTGCTAACTTTGCTTGTTTCACTTTTATGTGTATGTGGCATTTAAACATGCCTTATATGCTTTATTTCTAGTTTGAGTGACATGTACCCATGTCCCTTGTTTACATGGCTACTTGGCCATCCCATCATGCTTCTTGCTTTTTTTCTTAATTTCTTATTTGTTTCTCAATGTGTACAATTCCATGATCCATATCATGCATTTCCCTTGCTTTCTTGGATTCCATGATGGACATCATGTTCCATCCCTCCAACTAACAACTAACATATAACATTTCCAATTTCAATTCAATACTTTGCACATGTTTTTACATTTTTATATCTATCTAGGCATACCCCTATTGATCTAACAATCTATCAATATAAACATTGTTATATCTATAAATATCTTGTCAAATTTCATTGCTATATCATATATCTATATAGCTTAACACACTTGTAGGACTCTTTCTTCTGAGGGTAGTCATTGCAGGTTCATCATTCCTACCCTCAAAAGAGAGGGAAATAAATATGCGTTTTGTCACAAATATAAAATCTCTTAACCATCAAAATAATAGCATTCAGATCACCCAGTTTAAAATCCAAAGGTCAAACTAGTCAGAATAGAGCATAAAAATAGTGACAGTTCTAGATTAGCAACTAGTTTTAACATAGGATAAACATTGTAGAAATAGATAGTAGCACCAAACATAGGGGTGTCCACATTTTGGTGGTCTTCTCTAGGAATAAAAACACTTAGGTTTTCCATAAATAGTTTTAAAAGTTCAATTTAGATACAATTTTTACACATCTAGATCAGTAAGAATCAGTAGTTCAGTATAGTTTTCGTAGAGAATCTAGATTTATGAGGTTATCATGTGCTTCATGATGGTTCTCACTTTTAGTTTTAGATTAGGTAGTTTACATAACTTCTAGATCAAAATTCATGTTCAAGCCACTAGTGATTTGGGGCAATGTGCATGGCACATTGGTCTTCTTTTATTTCCAAGTTTAATTTATTTTCTAGGCATTCTCAGTAGTTATGTGCCTTACTCCATCTACAGGTGGTTGGCATCACTTTCAAGTTAAACTTTCTTACAAGTTTAACTTTATAAGTTCATGAGTTATTGAGTTGGCTTTTATATAAGCCTAGTACATCAATTTTAGAGTGGATTTCATACAAGCCTCCTCCATCTTTCAAAATGGCCAAGAATGGCCTAGTTTCTAGCATACATTTAAGTTATCCATGCCACATTGTTATATTTCTAGAACATCCATGGGCTCCATGAGCCATCTCATATGACATTTATTCTATACCAATATCACTCAATAGATTCACTTCATGGGGAAATGATGGAGCTAAAGGTCTAGCTAGCCTTTATATTTTTGAGCCACCTATTTAGATGGATTGAACACACCATCCAGACATTGATTAGCACATGCATGATTCGTTAACTTCACTTAGTTGGTGATGATGGAGCCAAAGGGATAGCCTTTGCATTCTTGAGCCACATTATAGGGAATTGATCACTCAACTCCATTTGTGATATCACTCTTGATTCAACACATACCTAGTATCATCCAACACAATCAAGCATCACAAGAAGTTTTGTATTGGTTCACGTGCCTAGTGAGGTATAATCATTCATTTCTCTTATTTTTCCTTAGATTTTTTACGTTCTTATTTTATATATAGAGTATCTAGTAAGAACTAATCTAATTTTATGTTTTCATTTTAGATACACACTTCACAACGTGCTGTCTCTATGTACATCCAACATCAGATAGTTTCATGAGCTTCTCCTTTATATATAAGTTCAGGTATGCTTTTTAATTTTTTTATCCTAGTATTTCATTTTTTTGCATCATTAGAATAAAGGGGGGGAATGTAGTCATATAAAATATGAAATTAGATGATTTAAGCATGGTTAATGACGCCCAATCCATAGGCCTTCCTACTTGCTTACACAACCCTTCTAGGTTATTCTTTCACTGATTTCAAGTCATATACAATCTTCCAAACTTAACCCTTATATACCCAAGCAACTCTTTTAGGCCTAGTTCCATTCCCCTAGATCTCATTCCTTAAGACAAAAACACCCAACTTAAATAGGAGCACTAAAACCTAGGGTGTCCTGATTTTGGTGTTGTTGTCCATGTTCATTTTTATTCTTAACGATAAGATTATTTTAGATCCTTATCTTTTTATTTGTCAATCTAACACAAATTCATATAACCCATGATCATTAATTCCCATATAAAAGGCCATTCAGAGTCTATTTAGAAGGGTTGACACTCATTTACAAGAGAGAAGTAAGGATGCATGCAAGTACACTCAAGCACTCTTCCCTATTCTCTGCATACAGCCTTCCAAGTTCATTTCAAGATTATTCAAACCTTCACATAAGTTTCTAAGCATCTGAAGTACATCTAGTTTCTCATCTAGTTGCATTTATCATACACAATTTCATCAATAACTTTAATAGGAGAACTACATTAGCTTGATCCCTCCTTGAAGTATTGGTATGTAGGCAACATGCTCACACATGGAGTGTTAAGTGCATCCAGCGTATCCTTTACACACTAACCCCTTCTCTATCTTTTCCAAGTTTTCATTCAAGTTTAAGCACAAAGAGCTCCTAAGGCTTTTAAGATTAGAATAAATGCATAATGAGCTCCTTAGGCTTTTAGGCTTCAATATTTCACTGATAAGGTAACATAAGCCTATCAAATATAACCTAGAAATCTTAGACCACTTGGATAATAGTGCCAAAAAAAGACTACAACATTGGACAATAGGGTGTCCCACTTTCTATGCTCTTATCCAGCCTAAAAATGAACATCAAGATCTAATTTTTGATAGTTTCCCTATTCTTCTCTTCCAATATCAAACTCTATCTTAGTTTGGATCATTTAGAACAAGCTAAGTTAGATTTCTCTTATTTATTACTATATTTAGAAAAGGCAAAAATACAAATCTATTTACAAAAATTAGTAGCTTAATTTTTTCATATTATTTATTGATTTACTTTTCTCAGACCTATTTGTTGACCACTTTGTGCCCAATAGGCCAAAAATTGGTCCCCTTCTTCCCCTATTGTCCTAGGCCAGTCAATTTCAGGTTGCATCAGTTCATCAGCCTTGGTTCATGAACTGGTTTAATGCTTTCACAAAGTTCAATGCTTCAGCCTTGGTTTAGTGGTTAAAGTTCAATGAGTGGTTCAATCAAATAGTTCAAAGGCAAGTTCAAAAGGATTAGTTCAATGGCATCGGTGCCTTGTGGTTGAACCGTTGAACCGATTGAACCATTGAACCAATTTTGGTTCAACGGGTTGGTTCAATGGCTTGGTTCAAGGAGGCCACAAGTTCAAAGTGAAGGAGCTCGATAGAAAAGGACAAAGCAGCCAATTCCTGTGGACTTCTTGTCCATGGGAAAAAACCCTAAAGCTCAAAAAAAAGAAAAGCCACAGAAAAGGACCCAAAGGAAATAGCCAAGAATGGTGACTTCTTGAAAGACATCAATTTTAACGCATTGAAGAAGCCATTATTTTTTAACTACCTAAGCACCAAATCATGAAAAGAGCCCAAGGAATGTAGTGACCTGCCCAGAGATAGCTCGAGGGCCAAAAGAGCTAGGAAGAAGATAAGGTAGGGAAAAGACAAAAGTGCCAAGTGTAGAAGTAGGCAGATAGTCCAAGTGGTGAAGGGAAGCACTGATTCAAGAAGTTATTTTGGCAGATAATATAGTGCCTGTGAATTGACCAATAGGAAGTGCAAATAGCTAGCAGTGCAACCAGTTTTCTTCATTTTGCATTTATGAGTAGACAAACCATGTAATCACCTTGAAGAAGTGGCCTTACAAGTAGACAAAGGGCACAATAGCATTGATGTTTTGAGAGGCTTGCTCTTCCCAATGCTCATAAGGCACATGGGTCACTTGTAAAAGGGGTGCCAAAAGGCCTCCTTTCTTCCTCTATAAATTGTAAACTTCTCATTTGAGAAAAGGATCTACTCTCAGCCTTAAGGTGAAACTTTGCCCAGAAATCTCTTGGGCTTGTAAGGCAAAGCTTTGCCAAAAATTTACCTTGAATCGAAACACAACATTTTTACCTCAATTCTGAGTTTTGCATTTATAGTATGTGTCTATGCCTTGATTCTATACTAAGTCATTTTCTTAATGCTTCTGTAGAATGATTTTAGCATGTCTGGTGCATTTTTTGAGTTTTCCTTTTATAGGTCTGTCAGAAGTGTCCCTAGAGGAGTATAGGTGAAGTGGATAGGCTATTGTAGTGCATCTCAGAATGCTTCTAGTAGTTATTCCCTCCTTGTATCTCCACGGACCTCTGACCCAATGATGTAGAAGGTTCTTTCATGACAGATGAAGTGTATAGGTGCTTCTTTTGGTGAAAAGTATATGTTCAAGCCTGAGTGGATCACTTTTCTAGTGTATCACCCCTTTTACCTATTTTTTAGGCTTAGGCTTTTTTTCAGCATCTCTCTCTCCCTTTTCATCCCCTCCCCTTTTTACATTTTTTGTTAGCAGTAGGAGAAACCAGGGCCTAAATGATACATCAGAGAGAGCTAGCCCTCATCTAGAGACTCTCCCCTCCAGCTTCACTGGTCCTACAGGCGAGAGGGGAGTTTCCATTGTTGTGTGTGGAAGGCAGGAGCTCGACTTCCTTGCCTTGAGTTTAATCCACTACATCAATAGTTTTTGGCACGCCCAGTGGGACCAACTAGGACAAGTTGTGTCCAAAGAGTTGAATAATTTTTGGTGTGTTCTTCAACTGACCAGCCTTTAGAGGCTTTACATCAAACACCAATGGTGACTTTGAGTTAAATCAGCTGGTTAAGCATTTTAGTGCCATCAAAAATCTTTTTTTTATATGTATAATTCTTTTGCACAAAATCATGGGTCTTATTTTCCTTCATGTGACTATGATCAGACTCAAAAGTTTTAGAGAATCACCTCAAGCAGCCCTCCTAGTTGCCCTGCAATGATAAGGGAGGTGGCACTAGAGTTTGAGAGGCAGACAATGGAGATTGATAGACTGGAAGAGCAGTACGGGTATCAACAAGAGCTGATGTATAAAGAGGAGTGTTTGTTTAGGCAAGCACGGGCCTTAGAGTCCATGGAGGAGGAGGTAGAAAAATGGAGAAATCCATTTATTCAAGGTAGTCAACCTTGTGTGCCCCTTCCTATTTTGAAGAAATCCCCCTCTTTTGCACCAAATCTGTTAGGAACTTGGAGTACAATTGATTACTTTGTATATAAGCAACTAAACACGGAATTGAACTAGAAGAAATAAGTAACTGGAAATCAGAAATAGCAAAGAATATGAGATACAAGAAACAACCAATCTTGTATTAAACTCTTCCATAATACAATGAATAAATCATACTCTTCCACACCTCTTGGGTGTACAGTATTTCTCTCTCAAGAGTTCTCTCTCTCAACTAATACAGCAGATCTCCTTGATCTTGCACCTTGCAGATCTAATTGATCTTACTTACAACTTCTCCACAGACCTTCTTGATCTTACACCTTGCAGATCTACTTGGTCTTGCTTATGACTTAATTACAATACATGCCCCATGGGTCTCTTAAATAAGATCCAAGGCATACAATAATTAGACTTCCCAATTACAATAATTAGAAACATAGACTCAAGACTTAAATTAGTCTTTACATGCAAACACTCATACCTCCTTAAATTAGAACAAGTCTAATTCTAGAAACGCATGCACACACACAGGTGACCGATGTTGGTTGTTGTCAGTCTGTATATGACCGACATTAGCTGATCCCTGACTGATGTCGACAGCTTCTAGTCCATGCCTGACCAATGTCAGTGACACTACTAATGCCGATGACTGTGTAATCGATGCTGATTACTGGTTAAGTCTAGTAACCTCCTCATCTACTCATCTGGTGAAGATTTTAGCTCCATAACCTAACAATCTCCCACTTGGAGATAAATAGCTGCAATTGTACCTGTACAGCAACATCCTCTCTTTATTTCCTAGTTTGCATCACCATCTTCAAGATCAATCTTGAAGACCAACAAAAGTTGATTGAAGACCAACAAAAGTTGAATGAAGATTCAACTTCTCCTTTGTTACCAGCTTTGTTAACATATCTATAGGGTTCTTCTCTGTATGGATCTTTTCCAGCTTCAACTGTCCATCCTTCAATAACTTTCAAATGAAGTGGTACCTAAGCTGTATATGTTTGGTTCTTGAATGAAAGGCTGAATTCTTTACTAAATGAATTGTACTTTGACTATCATTCTATAATCTGCAACTCTCTTGCTCCTTTCTCAACTCTTCCATGAACCGTGTCATCCATATCATTTCCTTACTCGCCTATATGACTGCAATGTATTCTGCCTCTGTAGTAGACAGGGTAACAACCTTCTGCAACATTAAAATCTAGCTAACCACCGTTCTACCAATAGTGAACACATATCCCATGGTGCTTCTCTTTCCATCTAAGTCACCTACCATATCTAAATCTACATACCCATGTAGAGAAGTGTTTGACCCTGCATAGCATAAATACCTGCTGTTGGTCCCTCTCAGATATTTGAGAATCCACTAAACTGCTTTCTAGTGCTCCTTTCCTGGATTGGCCATAAACTTGCTGACAACTTCCATTGCTTGGGCAATATCAGGTCTAGTACATACCATAACATACATCAAGCTCCCAACTGCTGAAGCATATGGAACTTTTCTCATGTACTCAACCTCATCATGTGATTTAGGACACTGTTCTTTGCTCAACTTGAACTGTCCAGCCATAGGTGTGCTTATCGGTTTTGCATCCTACATATAAAACCTCTCCAACACCTTATTCACATAATCCTCTTGAGACAAAATCAGCGTGTGATTTTTATTGTCTCTCTTAATACTCATGCCAAGGATTTTCTTTGCTGCTCCTAAATCCTTCATGGCAAATGTGTGAGCTAATTTTACCTTTAGCTCAGTAATTTCCTGCATGTGTGAACCTGCAACAAGCATATCATCCACATACAGTAACAGAATAATATAATTACCATTATCCAATCTGGAAAAATAAACACAATGGTCAGATTGACATTTACTAAAGCCATGCTCTGTCATAAACCTATCAAACCTTAAATACCATTGTTTTCGAGCTTGCTTAAGACCATATAAGCTTTTCTTCAATCTACACACAAGTTTCTCCTTCCCTTTGACCTCAAAACCTTCTAACTGATCCATATATATCTCTTCATCCAAATCTCCATGAAGAAACGATGTCTTAACATCAAGCTGCTCAAGATGCAAATCCTCAATAGCAACTAAAGACAATACAGTCTGAATAGAAGTTATCTTTACTACAGGAAAAAAAATTTCACCAAAGTCAATACCTAGTTTTTGTGCAAATCCCTTTACTACTAACCTAGCCTTGTGTTTCATCTGTCCATTCTCTCCTTTTAACCTGTAAACCCATTTTTTTTCAATGCTTTCTTTTCGACTGGTAACTCAACCAAATCCCATGTTTGGTTCTCCACCAAGGAATCAAATTCCTCATTCATGCCATGCTCCCACTGTTTCCTAGATTTTACCTATATTGCCTCATCAAAACTTTCTAGTTCTCCACCATCCATTAGCAACACATAGTATAAAGAAGAGGAATAACAAATTGGAGGTTTACTTACCCTTGCAGTCCTCCTTATGGGCATTTGAGACTCATTCACAGCTTGCTGTCCACCCAAATTTCATTATGTCAATGACCGATCTCGGTCATCTCTCTGTCTGTACCCAACCGACATCGGTTTCACCTGATCAACGTCAGTACCTATCTAATCGATGTCAGTTACTGCCTGATCGATGTCAATTACTATCTGGCTGACATCATTTCTTGTCTGGTCGACGTCAATCACCTGACCGGCGTTGGTGTCTATGTTTTCCTGTGAGTGATGATTTTTACTTGCGAGCTGATTTTGGATCATAACCTCATCCAAATCAAGATTGCCCTACTCATAATTATTCAGCCTCTTGAGCTGATCACTGTACATCACCTTCTCATTGAAAACTACATCATGGCTTCTAATAATTTTATTAGTTTCTAAATTCCACAACTGGAATCTGAAATCTCTGAAGCCATAGCCAATGAAGGTGCACCACATGGATTTAGCATCCAGCTTCTTTCTATTTTCTTTATCAATGTGCACAAAAGCTTTAGAACTAAAAACTCTAAGAATTGAAAGATCTACCTTTTTACCTGTCCAAGCCTCTTCTCGAATTCCACCATCCAGTGCAGTAGTAGGTCCTCTGTTAATCAAGTAAACCACAGTATCCACAGCTTTTACCCAAAACTTTAAGGGCAAACCAACATGCAACCTCATACTCTGTGCACGCTCCATTATTTTTCTATTCATCCTTTCAGCAACTCCATTTTGCTGAGGTGTCCTTGGAACCATCCTTTTCCTGCGTATTCCACTCATAGAATAGTAACTATTGAATTTATTACTGCAGTACTCACCACCATTATCATATCTAAGGCACTTCAATATCAAACCTGTTTCATTTTCAATCAAAGCTTTCCATTTCATAAAAGTGTCAAAAACATCAAATTTCCTCTTTATGCAATAAACCCATACCTTTCTTGTAGCATCATCAATGAAAGAAACATAATACTGTGATCCTCCAATAAAAGCTACCTGAGCTGGTCCCCACACGTTTGTGTGAACAATTTCCTACCTGTACTTCTTCTTTGTTGACCCAGTCTTCAGAAACCTCACTTTCTTCTATTTCCCAAAAATACAGTGCTCACAAAAATCTAGATCTATGCATTTCAAATTTGAAAGATTACCTTTTGAATTAAGAACATTCATTCCCTTCTCACTCATGTGACCAAGCCTATAGTGCCACATTTTTGCAACTACATTTGAAGTAGATAAAATAGAAGGAGAATAATCAGTAACACAAGTAGATAGATAAAGTGTACCTACTCTCTTACCCCTTGCTAATACAAGTGCACCCTTGGAAACTTTCCAAGATTTAGCTGTGAGAGTTACTGTGCAACCCTCATCACCCAACTTTCCTATAGAAATTAGATTCCTTTTCAAGATAGGTACATGCATGACATCTTTCAACACCCATGTGTTTCCATTCTACAATTTCAGCTGCACTTTTCCTTTGCCAACAATTTGACAAGGCTCACCATCCCCTAAATAAACTTTTCCAAAGTCTCCATGGACATGATCATTGAAAAATTCTTTATTTGGGGTTGCATGGAAAGAAGCACCAGAATCTAAAACCCATGATTCTACTTGACTATCTAAAGAAAATATAAGAGCATCCTGTGCAACAATACCTACAACATTTGCTTCTTTTTACCTTCATGCTGATTTTCTTTGTTATCCTTCAACCAGCAATCTTTCTTTGCATGCCCTTTCTTTCCACAATTCTAGTAGGTTATTCTGCCACTTCTAGATTTGGATCTCCTTCCCATCTTTGACCTTGATTTCCCATGCTTGCCCTTCTCTCTTTGCCTTCCCCTACTTTCAATACTTAAAGCATTACCTGATGTTTTCCCTATGCTTTTCCTGCAAATTTCTTCATTCAAGATTACACTAACAACATCATCAACTTTCAAGATATTTGAAGCAGATGTAGTATTACTTACCGCCATTACCAAGCTGTGCCAGCTTTCAAGTAAAGAACATAAGATCAAGAGAGCCTTAATTTCATAATCAAAAACTATTTTGACTGAATTTAACTAATTTACAATTTCATGGAAATCATTAAGATGACTATATACAGATCCACATTCCTGCATTTGCAAAATAAATAATTGCTTCATAAGATATACCTTATTTGAAGCTGAGGGTTTTTCATATAAGTTTGCCAGAGTATCCATTAACTCTACCGTTGTCTTTGCCTGTGATAAGTTAGAAATCACAGAAGATGCCAGGCTCAATCTTATAGATCCAAGACCCTTTCTATCAAGAACATTCCATTCTTCATCTTGCATATTTGTGGGCTTGCTAAAAACTCCACCCAATGATAAAAATAGATCTTTCTGATATAGATAATCCTCTATCTGCATCCTCCATAATTGATAATTCTTGCCATTGAATTTCTTTATTCTTAGCTTACTTTCTTCTGCCATTGCTTTGCTCCCACTCAAACAGAAACCCCTGTGAGTGAACCTGTAATCAACAATCACTAACCCACTCTGATACCACTTGTTAGGAACTTGGAGTACAATTGATTACTTTGTATATAAGCAACTAAACACGGAATTGAACCAGAAGAAATAAGTAACTAGAAATTAGAAATAGCAAAGAATATGAGATACAAGAAACAACCAATCTTGTATTAAAATCTTTCATAATACAATGAAGAAATCACACTCTTCCACACCTCTTGGGTGTACAGTATTTCTCTCTCAAGAGTTCTCTCTCTCAACCAATACAGCAGATCTCCTTGATCTTTCACCTTGCAGATCTAATTGATCTTACTTACAACTTCTCCACAGACCTTCTTGATCTTACACCTTGCAGATCTACTTGGTCTTGCTTATGACTTAATTACATTACATGCCCCATGGGTCTCTTAAATAGGATCCAAGGCATACAATAATTAGACTTCCTAATTACAATAATTAGAAACATAGACTCAAGACTTAAATTAGTTTTTACATGCAAACACTCGAACCTCCGTAAATTAGAACAAGTCTAATTCTAGAAATGCATGCAAATGCATGCACACACACAGGTGACTAATGTCGATTGATGTCAGTCTACGTATGACCGACATTGGCCAATCCCTGACCAATGTTGGTAGCTTTTGGTCCACGCCTGATCGATGTTGGTGACACTGCTGATGCCAGTGACTGTGTAACCGATGTTGATTGTTGGTGAAGTCTAGCAACCTCCTCATCTGCTCATCTAGTGAAGCTTTTAGATCCACAACCTAACAAAATCATTTTTATCAAATAGCACTCACCCACTCTAGCTCATCTCAAGCATCTACTCTCAATCCCATGCGCCTGGCTTTCCAACATCAAAGGGCATCGAAGCAACCCCCCATAGAGATCAATCTTCCCAATTCTTTATATTGTGAATCTTCCACTGGGGGGAATCCCATGAACCATCACATCCCTCTTCTAAAGAC
Source organism: Torreya grandis (assembly GCA_037957365.1). NCBI lineage: Eukaryota > Viridiplantae > Streptophyta > Pinopsida > Cupressales > Taxaceae > Torreya > Torreya grandis. The sequence goes on along the minus strand of JARHVA010001959.1, from coordinate 2,504,295 downwards.
TCTTTCAATGCATCAACAGTCTCTTCCTTGCATTCCTCAACCTCCCCAGGTTTTTCAACATGATGTGGAGATTCCAAGTTGGAGGAAGGAATGCCAGGAACCAACCCAGAGCTTTGAAGAAGATGATGCTGGTGACCTCTAAGAAAGACTCTTTCAGGATGACCTAGCCAAACAAATTGAAGATTTAGAGGCTAGGATGAAATTGCTTCTTGAAAGAGAGATAAAACTTCCAGACCTTGCAGAGCAGCCCCAAGACCTTGGAGAAAACAAAATTATTGCCTGTTCATAGTTGCAAAATTCCAATTTCAAGATCCTGAACTAGGGAAAAATAATAGAATCATGGGGTAGGAATAAGGAGAAGTAAGGCTTTTCTCAAAACCTTGAAGAAGCTGAAGCTACTCTTGCTCATGATAATGCTAATGACCTCCTGAAAAAGCTCTTCCAAGAAGATCTGGCTAAGAAAATTATAGAGTTGGAATCCAGAGAGAGATTCCTCAGCCAATGTGTGATGGATGGCTCAAACCAAACAACACATTCTATGTCTGAACACACCCCACCTACACATTTCCAAGAGAGATATCAAGCCACACCTGATATTGATGAAGTGTTGACCAAGTGGAAAGAGGAGAATCATTCGATTCTAGCTCAAGGACTGCCTCCTCTTCCACATGCTTGTCCCACTTCACTCCTTCTCAAGGAAGAACCTACTCTATAGGAGGTGAGTGAGGAGCAAAAAATCCAATTTGCAATTCCCCAAGAGGCTGTCATGAGCGACAACAAAGAAGAAATAATCATTGATGCTTCTTGTGAAGACACCATCGACAATGGAGAAGATGAAGGTCTTGCATATATGCAGATGTTCTAGCAATAAGAGGAGGAAAAAAATCATGGTGAGCTCTCTTCCCCCTTATTCGATGAACTTCCTTGTTGCTTCAATGAGGAGGACAACTAAGCTAAAGAGCCTGAGTTGGAGGAGGAAAAGGAGAGGTCTAGCTTCCTTGAAGAATGCCTTGAAGAAGAAAGTTTTAAACAAAGAGGTGATGTTCTGTGGGATGAGCAATCAGTTTATGAGTCCATTTTAGACATCATCACAGTCACCCTTCTTCAAGAAGGCCAAGAGGAAGCAGAGGATGAGTCTAACAGGGTCTTCAATGAGGTAGAAAGAAATAGGTCAGACCATGATACATTGTAGAGGGAATGTGCAGATCAAAGGGCTTATGGTGAACTTGATTTCTTGGTGAAGAGCACCAATTTGATGAACCAACATTCAACAAGCTTCCAAGAATAAATAGAGTACACATATGTTGGGAGCATGTTTGAATCTATTTCACTTAGATACCAGCCAATGTAGGTGACTGGCAAGAAGAGCAAGTCACCAATTCTCCTTTTCATTCAGCTACTTGCCTGGCACCATAAGTCTTCTTGTCAAGAAGGGGACTTAAGAAATTTTCCCTTTGATCCAGGAGGGAGGTGAATTTTCTTGGTTAGTTGTACATAGTAGTTTGCTTTTAGTTTCTTTTCTTGCTTTCCTTAAGTGCAGTTTCACAGGTAGTGTTTTTAGCCTTGTGTGTTTCCCTTTGCATGTGGGGTAAAAGGCTTCATGTTTTGACTCTCAGATCTTTTGGGGATGTCACTAACTTTCTTCAAAGCTACATCTAACTCCATTCCCAATGGAATGGACTATAAGGCAACTAGTCTTTAAGCATAGTAGTCATGCTTCCCCTGGAAGTCACCAATTTGTTGACCACTTTGTGCCCAACAGGCCAAAAATTAGTCCCCTTCTTCCCCTGCTGTCATAGGCCAGTCAATTTTAGGTTGCATCAATTCATTGGCCTTGGTTCATGAACTGGTTCAACAATTCCACAAAGTTCAATGCTAAATTCAATGCTTCAGCCTTGGTTCAGTGGTTAAAGTTCAATGAGTGGTTCAACCGAATAGTTCAAAGTCAAGTTCAAAAGGCTTAGTTCAATGGCATCGATGCCTTGTGGTTGAACCATTGAACTGATTGAATCATTGAACCAATTTTAGTTCAATGGGTTGGTTCAATGGCTTAGTTCAAGGAGGCCACCAGTTCAAAGTGAAGGAGCCTGATAGAAAAGGACAAAGTGGCCAATTCTCGTGGACTTCTTGTCCATAGGAAAAAAGCTCGAAGCTCCAAAAAAAGAAAAGCCGTAGAAAAGGATCCAAAGGAAATAGCCAAGAATGGTGACATCCCGAAACATGTCAATTTTAACGTAGAGAAGTAGCCATTGTTTTCAAACTGCCTAAGCGCCAAATCATGAAAAGAGCCCAAGGAATGCAGTGACCTGCCCAGAGATAGCTCGAGCACTGAAAGAGCCAGGAAGAAGACAAGGTAGGGAAAAGACAAAAGTGTCAAGTGTAGAAGCAGGCAGATAGTCCAAGTGGTGAAGGGAAGCACCGATTCAAGAAGTTATTTCAGTAGATAATACAATGCCTATGAATTAACCATTAGGAGGTGTAAACAGCTAGTAGTGTAACCAGTTTTCTTTGTTTTGCATTTATGAGTGGACAAACCATGTAATCACTTTGAAGAAGCGGCCTTACAAGAAGATAAAGGGCACAACAACATTGATGTTTTGAGTAGCTTGCTCTTCCCAATGCTCATAAGGCACATGGGTCACTTGTAAAAGAGGTGCCAAAAGGCCTCCTTTCTTCCTCTATAAATTGTAAACTTCTCATTTGAGAAAAGGATCCACTCTCAGCCTTAAGGTGAAACTTTGCCCAAAAATCTCTCAGGATTGTAAGGCAGTGCTCTGCCAGAAAATTACCTTGAATCGAAACACAACATTTTTACCTCCATTCTAAGTTTTGCATTTATAGTATGTGTTTTTGCCTTGATTCTATACTAAGTCATTTTCTTAATGCTTCTGTAGAATGATTTCAGCATGTCTAGTGCATTTTTAAGTTTTCCTTTTACAGGTCTGTCAGAAGTGTCCCTAGAGGAGTATAGGTGAAGTGGTAGGCTGTTGCATGTGTCTCAGAATGACTCTAGTAGTTATTCCCTCCTTATATCTCCATGGACCTCTGACCCACTGATGTAGAAGGTTCTCTCATGATGGATGAAGTGTATAGGTGCTTCTTTTGGTGAAAGGTGTATGTCCGGGCCTGGGTGGATCACTTTTCTAGTGTATCACCCCTTTTACCTTTTTTTAGGCTTAGGCTTTGTTTTCAGCATCTCTCTCTCCCTTTTCATCCCACCCTTTTTACATTTTTTGTTAGCAGTAGGAGAAACCAGGGCTTAAATGATACATCAGAGGGAGCTAGCCCTCATCTAGAGACTCTCCCCTCCAGCGTTGCCGGTCCCACAAGTGAGAGGGGAGTTTCCATTGTTGCATGTGGAAGGCAGGAGCTCAACCTCCTTGCCTTGGGTGCAATCCACTGCGTCAACACTATTTATTTAACTAGGAATAAAACCCCATTATTCTAAAAATACTAAAACATCATGCAATTCAATCACTCAAAATAACCAACTACCTAAGTAAAGCCTAAAGCCATTAGAATCAAGTGTAACTGGATGAAATAACTATTAAATCCTACACCTAAATCCTAAATTCTTCAAGACATGATAAAATAAAAATATGAAGAGATTGAGATTGATGGAATACCTTGACTCAGATTAACATTAGGATGTTGCTTGATGTTGGATTATTGATGGAGGATTCAATGGATGTTTATACATGGATTTGTTATGGCTTTATGAGATGGACTTGCATCGAGGAGAATGGTTGCTTATATAGATTATGGAGAGAAGATCAAGGATTGATATTCAAAGTTGAAGGGATGAGATCAATGGCTATAGATTATTCAAGGAATATTAAATTCTTTATAAGTCTCTAGTTTATAGACTTATAGGGACTTGGAGGAGTTTCTCCAATTCTAGAGACTTATCCATTAGCTTAGGGATAATGGAAGATTAATTGGGGGTTAAATGGGGACTAAGTGAGGATTAGGGACATAGGGAAGTGGGGAAGGCTAGGGTGTAGGTTAGTAGGTGGGTAGGTGGAGTTATGGGAATTTTAAATTCTCATATAATGGATAACTAGGATTAGATTAGGATAATAGGGATTTAAGAAGAATTAATAAGGGAATGGGATTAGACTAAGGATAGTGAATTAAGGATTATTGAAGGGGGTTATTAGATAAATGGTTAGGAAAGGGGGATGAATTAGAGGGATGAATTAGAATAGATGAGATTAGCGGAATTAGTGTCGATTAATAGGAATATTATCAATGATAATGAGGCGAGTGATTTTAGGTGTATACAATTTTCCCCTCTTTGAAATGGCATTATGAGTGGACTAAAGTGGATGGAATAATGGTCTTTCAAAGAAAAACCATGTCATAGATAAATGTTAGTAAATGATGTTAGGGGATATGATTTGATGCCCCCTCAAGGGGACATGAGAGGAAGAATGAGATGAATGGCCGCTCAAAAGAAGAAAATAGGGGTGGGATGTGATGGATAGATGAGGGGATAATATGCTAGATGTGGGATATATGAGGAAGAAGATGAGGTTGACTTGAGAAATGAGCTACAAATTGATGATGCCACTAGCAAGGACACATGCATAGGGAGGAAATATGATGGGTGTCATGGTTGTATACACATCCCTAGGGGGAATCAATCATGACATAATGATGATAAGATAAAGGGCCACTAGCTTTTGACATATCCCAAGCAAGGATGCATGCAAGGGAGAGCTATAGGCTAGGATAAGATGATGATTTGATAAGATTAATGATGGTGTAGCTCAAAGATTAATTGATCAATAATGATGATAGAGAAGCATTGATATGATCAAGTAACCAAAATATTGGGGGATGAGGATGGATGATAAAGATAGTGGCCAAGCTATCCTTTGGTATTAACATATGACCAAGTGTTGCCTACATAGTCTAAAAATACCTTAGGATGATGTAGTTCTAACTAGAGGATGATGATGAAGATGAGGATTAATGATTAGAGGATGATGTTAGTGATTTAAGGATAAGACTTAGATGATGATTTTGATATTGGATGTTAGTAAAATGGACATGAGGATTAGATTAGTGATGGGGACAAAGATGATTAGATGATTAGAGGAATGATGAGGTGTAGGTAAACAAGCCATCATAAATGTCATAAGTCTCATCATAATCTAATTAATTCATTAAATATGGCACTTGGTAGTATGTCCCATGATATAGATATGACCAAAAGGACATTATGCCAAAATTCATGGGCAAGTGGTGAAATTTGCATCCTCATTCATTGCCCAATAGATAAAAAGACATTATGCAAACATGATAATAAATAAACAAACAACACACACACAAAGTATATGCATGCAATTTTATAATGTCTTTTCTAATGTTGGGATGAATAACTAGGTGATGGGTTGGATTAGGATAATCATGATGTGATGGGCATGGAGGATAGACTTGGATTTAGATAGGATGATGATGATTAGGATGAAGATGAGGTGTTTACCCTAGCTTAGGATAGAAGGATGGATAATGGGAGAAGGTATTTGAACACTGATCTGGTCTTATAATCAAATCAAAAAGTGGCCAAGGAAGGTGATTTAGAAAATTCATGACCAAGGATTACCAATAGACATGATCCTACAAGAATCTAATCTAACAAGGAGACCAGGAGATGATGGGATCAAATACCTTTCACAATATCAAGGAGTAATGGTATGGGTGATAGGTATGAAGAGGTAATGATAGGATAGTGATTGGATCAAGTACATTCCATACTTATAAAGGGTAATTGGATGGGTGCTAGGTATGAAAAGGCCCTAATAAGAAGTGATGGATGACAAATTAAGGTCTTTGATAAGGTAATGTATGTTGATAAGACCTGACCAATAGGATGAGATGGAAGATATGAAGGGATGGGTGACCACTTTAATTTGGTGCCAAGACTAGACATTTTATCCAAAGATGGGAGATAATAAAAGACACATGGCATGGAGATGGATGTGACTAGGGGATTGGGAATAAGATAAGACATGAGGGACTATTTTGGTTTTTTCAAATTTTATGATTTTTAGGGTTTTTGACATTTTTCAAATTTTAGGGATTTTTGGGATATATATATACACATACACTATACAAATGGGGTTACTAGCAAAAGGAATACCAAGCCTAATAACTAGGAGAAGGATGGAGGGATATTGATAAAATGACAAAGGATGATGATGATGGAGACCAAGAATGAATGGACTAGGGATAGACAATGACCACATTATGAAGGAACCAGATGGTTTTTTGCCTAAGTGTCTGTTGGAAGATATGCCAAGATGGTGTAGGGATCATTATCAAAGCACCTTCCACTTCCTTATGAAGGTCAAGATAAGAAATAATCATAAATAAGATGCATGATATGATGGTAGACAATGGGTAAGGACAATGGATTAAGGGATAAGATGAGGGGTGATATAGACAAAGTGGACAAGGGATGTGACAAGTGGGATGGATGGATGATGATAAAAAATGGATGGATTTTCCCTCAAGTGTTGAGGAATAATGCAGACACTATATTATTTTACCATGATGCCAAAAACCAATTTTCATCATGGTACTTACCTAAGGTGCCAGAAGACTAGTTTTCACCATTGGATGAATGATTTTTTTATTAAAATTTATATGATTTTTGGCTTTATATGGATTTCAATTTTATTTGGCATCTAGAGTTATTTGATGATGGGTGAGATGCAAGAATACCAATACTATCAAGATCCTTAACCAACAATGGTTTAGTAGATATGTGATGCTAGGATCATGTTTTCATTATGGGATGCATTAGGGTCCATATGACCTTTGATGATTCTTGATGGGGAACCCTCCATATATCTATACCAGGTGTCTTCATCTCCCCTATAAGAGATGATACTTCTTGGGGAGGTGATGAGAGATATGGATTCGATTAGATCATAATGGGGATGTAATGGATTGAAATGGATGGTAGGAGTTGATGGGAGGACAAGATTAGGTTAGGATGGTGTGATGGGTGATGGAGGATTAGGATTAGCAGTCACATACATAGTTGGAGGTATGGGACATGCTTCATTTGATTGGTGCCAATTGATAAAAGACTGTAGGAGATCTAAGACACTTTGACTTTGTGGTTCATCTTTGATTTGATATTTTGACATATGATCAACCATATGATTTTAAATATTTGACTATATTTGATTTTGACTACTCCTTGGTGCTTGATTTTAGGATTCACCAAGGGATATTTATATTTGACTTGAGATATGATTATGTTGGCTTTGATGGGTCCCTAGTGCTAGTTTATGATCTTCAATAGGGAGAGATGCTTTTGGATTAGGTTGATGATTTGATTCTTTTTTATTTTGATTGAGGTGATCAAAGATGTCTTTATTATTATGAGTATTTTTGAGAATATGGTCTTAGACCTTCATATTGGTGGCACACATTACATTGCTTGAGGAAGGATCCAAAAAAGTATGTTCTTGTTCATCCTTATGGAGGGAGGTGATTAAATGATCATTGATAAGGAGAAATGGGTCTATAATGGATGGAAGTGGTAGAGATGGTATCATAAGGTCAATGAGTTGTGATGGGGTAGCATAGTACTCATAAGGGTTCCTAAGAGACCCAATTTTGACATCAAAGAAGATCTTCTCAAGATCAACAAAAGGATCACTAGGACTAGTTGAAGTAGACACATCCAAAATAGGATCAGATTCACTCTGATAATCTTCAATAGATAAAACTTGCAAGAATTTTGCTATGATGTCATCATCATGAATGGGACCAAAAGATATACCTAGTAATATATTGGAGGTACCTATATTAGAGGCATTCTCAAGAAGACAAGCATTATTAGCATCAATGAGGGATGGCATTTATGATAAGGAATCTGATTCAAATCTTGGAATTGAACATGATCCAACTAAAGATTAGACTTTTGATGCTGACTTTGATGCATACTATAATGTATAAGATGCAATGCTGCTAATAAAAGATTCATTGTCCATAATTGACCTCTCAACATAGGGTATTTGATGTGATAGATGAGAAGCTTCATGAGAGATGGGAGGACTAGACTCATGGGGAATAAACTTAGTTGTGATGGAGGATTTGCTGAGGATAGGGGGATTATGAAAGAGGAATAGGTTGTCTTAACCTTGGCTTGGAAAGGGGAGGGATTGGTCATGATTGGGAAGGAAATCTTCGCATTCCTCTTTTTGTTCACCCAAGGATTTAGACTCATCTAGTTCATCCCCAATGATTATGTCACCATGATTAATGAGGTCTTGTACATATTCTTGAAAAGGTTGACATCAATTAATGATATGCCCCCAGGTTTCATGGTATGGATAATATTGGTCATCTTTATGCCAAGAGAGTGTTGGATTAGTGGTATCAAGATATCAAATGGGTGGATAGACCATCATGTTCATGGTGACTAGTTGTTTGAAGAGAGTTTCAAATGATATGGGGAGTATAAGGGTCTACTTCACTTTGTGACCTTGATGTGGAAGCATTGGTCTTATGATTAGATGGTATTTGATATGGCTGGGTGGATGGACTAGAAGCAAGCAAAGTGGCCAAGATTGGATTCCGTTTGCTAGTATGGGAAGGGGTAGATGATGGCTTATGATGAGTGGATGGAGGATTGGTATGGGACTCACATGAAGGGGCTTGAGCGAGAGGTGAAATGAGTTGGAAGGGATCAACACCTTTAGGAAGTGGTACAACTATCATAATAAGCTACATAATGATCTCATCCTTATTGGATTATATGTATTGCTCAATAAAAGTGGGGTCTAGTTACATGGTGATGGTTGATAGATGACAGCTGATGGAGGTATGATAAATATTAGGGATGAGTTATTAAACAAAGTAAGTCAAAAGGATCAAGCTAGGATGATTGGTAATGATGGGGATGAGATAGACTAATGGATTAAATATTATGGTCAAATTTCAAATTGATAGTGCAATAAGTGTGAACAACCTATCAAAAAATTCTATTTATCAACCTAGCAAAAGGATTGAGGGATTTGATGGGTGCTTATATTCAAAACTAGGAAGACGACGAATATGATGGGTGATAGTTATGAATAAGGCAAGATGATTAGATAGAGATTATTAGAGTGATGGGTTTGTTATATTGAGACTGACAAAGTGACAAGATGCTAACAAGCTATTTATTATGATATGATATTTGACCAAGGGGATTAGGATGACATGATGGTGAAAAGATTATAAGATGATAGGATTAGCTCAAGACCTTAGGCTAATTTTGCTCAAGATGGGATGGTATGTGATTATGTAATGAAGGTGATTAATATAAGAAAATGATGATGGATGATGATAAAGGATGATGCAAATGGGATGGCGATGGTCGAGACCCGTATATGACTTAAAAATTCAATTAAGATAAGATAAGATGTAGTTAGACTGGATGGGTGGTGAGGAAAAGGTCAAGATAAATGATGAGGGATAGAGTGGACCTAGGATAGGATATGGATGATGAGACAAGATGTGATTAGGGGATGGTAGGGGGATGACTAAGACATGATAAAGAGAAGATAATTTTGGGATGTGTAAAAGGATGCACAAAAGGATTATATATATACAAGAATGTTATGAGGAAGTTGTACAAGATAAAATGAGACGCTAGATGAAAAAAGCATGTACAATATGGGGTGACTAAGATAAGGATTTACAAGACAAGATGATTAGGATATGCAGATGATCAAGTATGATCGATGATAGATGGGGATGACTAGGATGGGATGAGTTTAATATGGGAGATGGGAATTAGACATTAGGTATAAAGGGGATGATGATAAGGATTATGATAATTAGGATAGGTAAGTGGATGGGGGAGATGACTAATGATGGGTGATATGATAGACTAGGAGGGGATTAAGGATATATAAAAGGGTAATATGTACAATGGGATGATGATAAGTATGTACAAGGATATATAAGACAATATGTATCATGAGATGATGACTAGGATGTTGATTAGGATATGGGCAAAGGATGATAGGATAGGGACGTATAAGGTAAAGGTTGACTCAACTTATAAACAATATGGGTTTATCACAATACACACCCAAAAAATCAAGCCACAACCTATGATTAGTAAACTAATGGATGTGTAACTTGATGTCCATACCATCCAATGGCTACATGGGTGAGGTTTTAGGCTAGTGACCTATTATGAAACTGACCAAACCCTCTCAACCCTTATTACACATGATGGTTAACTCATATCTGATACTGACTCTTATAGTGGTACACCTGTTATGGCTGAAAGGTCTTATTCTAGCCTAAATAGGCTCTCTAGGGGCATCCTCGATATACATGAAGGTACATTGGGGCCCAAGTCTATGTAGGGTGTTATCTAATGCTTAGTTTAGAGAGTTAACTCTTCCCCTTCATAGATCACCTATATGGGGTCAATCGATTAGCTTAACGATAGTTGTCCTTGATTTTTATACTCCATTAGAACATAGAGTTTAGTTAGTACATGGTGATGAAATCTATGACACTAACCCCTATAAACTAAGCTTTTGCATGGGTGTCAATTCCATGTCACATGTTATCCTAAAGGGGGGTTTACAAACAAGAAAAACACATAATATGATTAATTAACTGATTTAATTACCTATGTGTGAATAGCCTGATATGACAATTATTTACAAGTTAACACACAAGCAATTACATACAAAGAATAATTTTTCACAATAAAATGATAAATACAAGACAAAATGGATAACCAAAATTGATTTTTAAAGTGCCCAATAGATTCCTTGACAAATGACTTGTAATTACACAATTTATTAGTTTGATGAGGGCACTCAAAAGAGGTTACCTACAAAACAAAATGTTAGATCCAAAATATGACCTACAAAAAGATGATGTTAGTTTGATAAAATATTAACTAGATTTACCCCTATAAAAAACAAGATGTTTGATTCTATAATTTCTTCAAAGTGCACACTCGTGTCCTCAGTAGAGTCATCAAAAAATTGATGGAAAAATGGGTATATCAACCACAGTACAAGGAGATTTATACAGCAAAAAGTGTGGGTTTACCACATCACAATGTGATAAATCTCTCCTCTCATCAAGGGGAGGTTCCATATAAACTACTTATATATTAATACAAACTGAAAATAGATACAAGGGTGAGATTACACCATCCATCTCTCTTTTTTCAGAGGTGATGTTTAAAAGGCAAAAGAGAAATCCTAGTTGATGACTAAAAGCATTTCTCTTCTTTCAAAAATGATTTTTAGTAAATGGCAAAAAATCTTCTCGGATAGTAACTAGATCTATGAGAATCCCATGAAAGCACAAAGTCTTTTGTTGCTCCCCTTGCTGATTTGAAACGTACGTAATAGTAGAGTGAAGTGCAGCTCAAAGTCTTCACCTAAAACTACAACAGAGTATAAGATCACCAAGGATAAAATTAGTTCAAAGCCATTCTAATATCCTTCCCACTAAAACATGGAAAACATGAACTAAAGGTCATTACAAAATCTCAAAGTCTTCATAATTAACTTCAAAATGTCTTCAGATAATCTCCACACACACTCTGCTTATTTAATCAAATAGATGAGAGATTATTAGGAAAAAGAACATAAAAATGATCTCTTAAATAACACAAATTATTTGAACACAAAGTCTGAAAGTAACCTACTTCTCATTCATTCAAGAAAATATGATTTACAATCTAAGATCAAAGTCTTAGGAAGTATCTCAATTTTGGCAGAGTTTTTTCTCTCAATTATCAAAAACAAGATCCATTTACAAAAGAGGCTCCCTCTATATATATAGGGAAAAGCCTTGAAATTTGAGAAAAGACTTAAATATTAAAACCTAGTCAAAGATGAGTCTCTATTGACTTTAGGAATTTTCAGATTTTTACATGTAATTACGCATAACAAAAGTACATGTGCAAATGTCTCAAGTCAATTACAAAGTGCATAAGAAAAATGGAGAAGAAAGTATAGAAGAATAGTTCAATTTTTATCACCAACCTTCTTTAGATGAGCATTGTACATGGTGATAGCTTCCTGTATCCTGATACTATCTAGAGTAACAGTATTCTTGAAATCACCTTAGCCCTAATGGTAGCATCTCTTACTAATGTGATTGAATTGGCATGACTAGTTAACCTAGTATTCAAATTGTCCATAGTTAACTGATTGTCTAGGATATTGTCCACAGAATCCATCAAGAACACTTTCCCCTTGAATTCCTTTCAGATCATACCTTCAAACTCCTGAATCATTTCTTTTTGCTGAAATGAATTGGTTGTCTTGAGGGGTAAGTCTGCAAGGCAACTCCTCCAATTTGTGCAACAGATTGATATCACTTTGTTCACTAGTGTCCTTGGAAGATTCGAGGTCATTGATCAATTACTTAAGCACCTAGATCCTATATATCAGTGATTCTTTAGTTTCAATATAAGAATCTCTATCGGCAATGACATCGATTGATACTAGGGTACATATTTATATCCCCTTCATCTCTGTCCATTTACTAAGATATTTATCTATACTTTCAATCTCCTAAGAAATGGTATTGATAAGATCATCTAATTATGTTCTCACTTTCCTGTCTTCTTAGACAACTCTGTAAACAAGGAAATACCCTATGCATCCATCTTATCCAAGTAATCTTTAAGTACCTTCCCCTTTAGATAAGTCCTTTCTGCTTTCTGAATCATGGGTTCATCTATGGAGATGGTCTTTAGAGCTACCACTTCTGGAGCAAAAGTGAATCTCCTTATCACTGTGATCAATTATTCCACCATCCCCTTATAATGATCGTATTTTTCTCTTTCCCTGTCAAATTTCTAAACCATAATATCTATTGCTAATTGTAAATCACTCTTAGCACCTTCATGAGTTATCTTTCCTAACTCAACTCGAGAGATAGAGTAGCTGCTCATATCAAAAAATTTAAGAGTTGCATCCTGTGGAGGTTTGGCTATTTCTAAAAATTTTTGCCCTTTATCTCCAATCATCTTCAAAATGATCTTTGGCTTCTTGGGGGTCTTAGCTTTCATTGGCACCATTTTACCAAAGTCAAAGTCATCTAGAGAGATGGCCTATTTGTTCCTTTTGGTCATGTAAGCTGATAACCAAGGTGGGAGAGTAAAAGCACTTACATTAGCAACAGTCCATGTATTTGATGTCACTAGGGTAACACCTGCACTATTGGTGGGAACAATGGGCATAGTATCAGTTAAAACCACACCTGCTACTAAATGATCAAGGGTAGAAGTATCTCTGATGTTAAAAAATGGAGATGACAAACTGGGGATGGATCCTGATGAATGAAGAACATCTCTAGAAGTGCTTTGAGGGTCGCCAAAAATAATATTAGAAGGAGAGGCAGCTCTAGAAGAGGGAATACTGATTAGAGAAATCGGCGAAGGAGTTGCACTAAGTGAGTGGGGTGGAGAAGAAAAAATTCCTGTGTCTGGTTGCACACCCTCTTTCAGAGATAGAGTTTTCATTCCCTATTGACCTGTAGGCGTATCATCAATTTCCATTTATTCTAATGCTGGTTCTTCGGTGCTTTGTTTCTCAACCTCCATATTTTTTGTTTCTGGCTCTTTCTCTGCAACTTTTGATTTCTTCATAACAAAAATGATCCTAGGCTTATGGGACCTAGACGGAGAAGGAACATCAATTTTATTCTTCGTTCAATTTTTTGCTCTTCTCCTTGTTACCTCTTGAAATTTGGCCTCTGATCCCGTGATGAACTCTTTTAAGGTGATTCCCTTATTTGCTAACCAATCATTGGTGTTTGCCAATATTAGTTCAAATCTTATCCTTAAGGAGGTCAACTCTTTCTAAGACTATTGGATCAGGGGGAGAGGAGTATTGGCAACTTCTTCAAAATGATATCTATTATTGATCCGATCTCTATCATCTACTAGATTTATAAGGATATTAGCAAGCCTTAGATATTCTATTTGTTCAAGAGATAGTCTACTATAGTCCATCTTTTTGATATCTTTTGTTGTCCTCAAATAAACGTCTTCGATCATAGGTTCATGGAACTGGGTCTTCCTCTTGATCATGTCCTTCACACCTTTGTAGTCAAAATTAAGTCTCCTTTTGAAATGCTTCATGGTTACAAGTTGCATTTCGGTCTCCATTGCCCTACCTTTTGTAGCGATAAATACTGAGTACCTAGCAATTTCAATTGGGAACCTAAAATTGGGTTTCTTGAGTTCTATCTGTTTATTGTGCATGACAATAATTTGCCTACACAACTCCATCAGGACTAATTTATCTAAGGGAAAGCTTGGGAGCATATAGGGATAACCTTGGAAAAAGCCAATCCACAGATAACAAAAAGAAGGGAATTGCAAGAACATATAGCCAAAGTCATTCATAACAGTCCAGGCTTCATTTGACACTCTTTTTTATTTTAATTAGGGGTCTAAGAAACATAAAAATATTGTAAAGAAAGCATCATTTACCCTTTTAAAATGATGGATTAAACCCTTCAATGTCAACTGAGGGTAAAATTGATATACTGGGTCAATTTCCTGTCTCCCTCTAATGTTAAGCCTGGAAAGGTTCTCATTGAAGCTGCAATGTATACCAAGTATGAAGTAATGTAGAAATTTGAGGTAGTAGATACCTTTGTCAATTGTTCATGCATAACATTGTTGATTTGTTCTCCCCAAAAAATGACTTGTTTGCCCTGGAGGATTATCTTAATGAAGGGATACATCCATTTGTGAAAATGAGAGGAAAAAGGTAAACTTTGTACTCTACTGCGAAGAGTAATCAAGTCGCCAACCTCTTCTATAAAATCACTCCTTGGAAAGTTTTGTGGCCATCTAGACAAGTTTGCTTTAAAAGTTTTGAGCCATCTATTATTAATCACTTTCTTTGCTTTCTCGAGATCTTTATCATATTCCTTTTGTGCTTCAACGAAGTCAATCTTCAACACTTCAGTAGCGAGAGGGCACATGAACACTTTTTCAATGAACTCAGGGTTTAGTCTAATTACAATGTTGCCATTAGCATCTACCACAGCCCTGGTATCTTTGTTGTAGAATTGAGTGTAGTAGAGAATGAACTCTGTGTAATGAGCCACCACAAGAAAAGAGGAGACTAGGTGAATATTACTCTCAATTATCCTCTTCATTTTAGAGCTAAGATTGTTTACTTTGGTTCTTTCTATGAACTCAGCCATATCTATGTGTCTGATCTCTGTATCCCTAATGTTTTCGACATTAGAAGCAACTAAAGTGATTGGAAAAACATCTTGATACTGGTACTTCATTGTCTTTGACTTATTTAGAGAAACCTCAGTCATCGAGATGAGTCTTTGTCAAAAGTATATTGATGAAGAAGGATCTTGAAGAGAAACTATGATAAGAATCATGATCATGCAATTAGGGGAATATTGGCAATCTGGGAAAATTACACATTGGATTATCATGACCAGAGAAATGTGCTTTAAAGGGATAAGACATGAGCAGGTCAGAAAGTGAAAGGGAAGTAGGCTCAGAAAACAAAAAAAATTGAAATTTCCTAGAGTTAGTAAAAAATGGAGGGAAGGCATGTATGGGTGGCAAAAATTTTTGCCCTTGCATGTGGAGGAATGTCTTTGTCCATATGTGGAAACAATTGCCACCTATACATGTTGAGGATGGAAGGATTACATCGGAATCAATTTTTGTGGCCTGTGCATGTGGAAAGTCATTAGGTTTGCATAGGTGGCAAAAATTGCCACCCTTGCACTGGTTGGCTAGGAAAGAACTATGTGAGTGCGGTGATTTTTGCCACCCTTACACAAGGAAGAATGGAAGGTAGTAATGGCAGCCAAAATTGTTGCCTTTACACAAAAGAGGCAGATTGTGTAAGGCCAGTGATTTTTGCCACCATTACACAGGCTAGAGTAGCCGATGAGTAGGAAAAAGGGGAAGAGGGTTTTCCCCGCTTAGATCACCTCATCGGTGGGAAAAATGGAGGAAGGGGAAGGGGAAAACTAGAAAACCAAGACTAGTAAGGGAAATAAAAGAGAATAGGAAAAAGAGAAGGAAAACAAAAAACAAAAACAAAAACAAGAAGAGGAAAAAAAGTGAAACCCTACCTAAAAATTGTGATACAAATGCTTGAATTTGATGAAAACTCGATTCCACTTGCTCACTCGATCATCCAGACGTAGGAAGGAGGGGGAAACAAAGAGGAATGGAATGAAAAGAGGTGAAAAAGGGGTTAAATGGGGTGAAAATAAACTCCAACTACTCGGCGTGCATGGCCATAAATGCCATGCATGAAAACTAAGATCATGCAGGGGCAGAAAAATTTTCTACCTCTGCATGTGAGGTTAAAAAAGGGATGCAGGGGCGGCAAAATTTGTTGCTCCTACATGAAGGAATGGAAAAATTGCAAGGGAAGCAAATTTCACCACTCCTGCTTGAAGGATGCAAGGGTGGCAAAAATTGCCGCCTTTGCATGAAAACCAAAAAACCACATGTAGTGGTGGCAAAATTTGCCACCTCTACATGTAAACTTAAGAAAGCACCCAACTTGAAATTATGAAAATTTTGTCATATGATCACATCAAGATCATAATAATTTTCACATTTTTTGAGAAATCATAACAAGGGAACATCACGTACTTTTAATGATGCCAGTTGACCAAAAATGAGATCAAGAAAAACTTGCCTTGAAAGATGAACTTAGAGAGAAAAATATGAAACAGATAAGTTTCATAGGGGTTGTTCCAAAAATGAGTGTAGCTAATTTTGGGAACAACAGATGGCTCCTGTTGAGGAACTTCCATTGATCGAACTGATCAATGGGAGTAGAAAGCAGTCTCCAAGTGCTTTCATCCAGGCTATTGGGCCACAGGGTCAAGCCAAGAAAAGAAAAGATGCAAAAAAACCAAAAAAAAATAAACATAAAAACTATACAAATGTACAAGTGAACTCATCTAATACTTCAACGATTGAAGTGTTTCAGATGTTACCCATTGTTAGGTAATGAGAATGGCACTCCATCTTGATACTCTAGTAAGAAGCTATTTTCACAATAGACCTAACGAATGGTAAATGCACCTCTCCATAAAGAATCAAATTTGGCGTGCATTTCTTTTGGTTCTCTCCTCTTATCCCACAATAAGACTTGATCTCCAATCTAAGAATCATGAATCCTTGCCCTCTTGTCAAAGAGTTTCTTCACCTAATTTTGATGTGTAGTAATCCAGTCCACTACCATGGTTCATTGCTCATCTAGTTTGGTTAGGCACATGATCCTTTTATCAATAAATTTTTTGAAAGTGGAATCTTCGATTTCCTTTGCCAACTTCAATGCTGGTAGTTCCAAGGTGATTGGTATTTTCACATTTAAACCATACAGAAGTTGGAATGGTGACATGCCTATTGCCCTCTTAGGTGTAATCTTATCTGCCCACAAAGCGTCAAATAATGCTTTATGCCAAGTCTTCTAATTATCATCTAGCAATTTCTTGATAATAGTAACCAGATTCTTGTTGCTCGATTCTGCTTGGCCATTCCCTTGCAGAAAATAGTTAGAAGAGTGGGAGAGGGTAATCCCATAATAAAATCAGAACTAGGTAATTTCATGAGAAGAAAAATAGGCTACATTATCTATTACAATCTTAACTAGAACTCCAAAGTGGGAGATGATATTTTCCTTAAGAAAATTACATACCACTTTTGAAGTAGCATGCTTGGTTGGGATGGCTTCCACCCATTTGGTAAAGTAATCAGTCATAGTGAGAACATAGTAGTGTCCAACACTTGAAGATGGGTTCACTGCACTAATGAAATTAATACCTCATTGTTGAAAAGGTTCTTCGATTACCACTGGCTTGAGGGGTAATGTGGCCAATTTAGGTTTTTTGATGAACTACTGACATAATTCACACCTTCGTACCCATTTGTATGCATCTTGAAATAGTGTAGGCCAATAGTACCTCAGTTGTAGAATCTTATGGGATGTCACTAGTACAGAAAAATATCCTCCACAAGCTAAATTATGGAAAGAATCCAAAAGTTTACCTTGTTACGCCTTATTGACGTAGCGAAGAAATACCCCATCAAGGCTTCTCTTATACAAACCATTGTCCCACAAGACATATTTATCAGCCTTTAGCTTAACATTCTTTTTTTCTTTGTAGGATAGATGAGCGGGACACTCACCATATGTAAGAAAATGAGAGATATTGGAATACCACTCATCAATAATAGCGATGAAGAGAATCGTAGGCACGTCTTCGACCTCTGTTTCTTCATTTTATGTTTCTTTGGGTATGTTCTCAGCAATCAAGTGGCAGAGCCCTTTTCTCTACACAAGTTTGGTAGGTTTGATATCAAGATAAAATTCCTAAATTTTAGCAATCCAATTGCCTCTTTTAGTACCAAACTCCTGTTGAGTTAGAATGGACTTCACTGTTGTGTCAGGGACTAAAACAATAGTATGTAAATTTAGAATATAAAATATGAAATGCTTTACTACCTTAACCACGGCATAAGCATGCTTCTCCATATTTGAATATTTTAATTCATGAGCTTTGAGTGGACAACTCATAAATGATATGGGGGATTCCACACCTTCTTTGTTTTACTAAACCAAAATAGCTTAAAGTGCATGCTCAGAAGCATACGTGTATATTATGAAATCTTTGGTATAATCTGGACAAACTAGAATCGGTGCATGGGTAATCACTTTTTTGATGTCTTCAAATGCTGACTTGCCTTCTGTAGTCCATCAAAAAGTGGCTTTGCCCTTCATCATGTCCATAATGTGGTGAGTCTTCTCTAAAAATGTTGAAATGAATCTTCGTAGAAAATTCACCTTTCTGAAGAAAGAATGAACTGTAGTCTTACTAGAAATAAGATCAAGACTTTGGATAGATTTAACTCTTTTTGATTCAATTTTTATACCTTCTCGGGATACAATGTGATCGAGAAGCTTACCTTCTGTAACCCCAAAAACTAACTTCTTGGGATTAAGGGAAATACCATTTTACCGACAACATTCCAACACTTGTTGTAGATGATGCAGATGATCAAGATGATGTTTGAAAAAAATAGTCAAGTTGTCAAGATATACCACAATAAACTTTTCCATTTCATCTCTGAAAGAAAGATCCATTGCTCTTTGGAAGGTTGCGCCAGCATTGATCAAATTGAAAGGCATTCTATGATATGCAAAAGTGCCCCAAGGTGTAGTGAAAGTAGTCTTATGTTGATCTGTTTCATTGACTTCTATTTGATTGTACCCAAAAAAACTGTCTAGTATTGATAACATTTTTGAACCAGTCACTGTTTGAAAAACTTGGTCCATGATGGGCAGAGGGTGGTTATCTTTTTAAAAAGATTGATTTAAGTTTCTAAAATTGACACAAATATGAATTTCTCCACTCTTTTTTCTTATTGAAACTATGTTAACAATCCAGGTGCAATGATGGATTGGAAAAATAATTCTTGCATTCAGCATTTTCTAGATCTCAGAAAAGATAGTACCTGATATTTTGGGATTGTATTGCCTTTGTTTTTGCTTGTAAGGCAATGACCCAAACTTAAGAGGAATTTCATTATGAATTTCCTTAAGCTAGAGAGATTTCAAATCATCATAAGAATATGCCAAAACATTAATGTAATGGCGAAGAAGAGCATCAAATTTGAGCTTTTCATTAGAAGTGCAACAATTTCCAATGTTGACCATTTTGGGATTTTCTTCCATACTCAAATTTATTTGATCAAACTCCTTGGAGGAAGTTGAATCCACTTGTCACTACTTGACATATCTGTCTTGCTTATCAAATAATTTTTTAAGAGAAACCAAACCCTTTGGAATTTTATTTCCCTTGAGTTGAAGGAACTGTTCACTGGTTTTGGAATTTACTTCGGGAACTTATTCTCATGGTGGAGATTCACTTCCTTCAAAATAAATATCTTCAAAGCTATCCATATTTTATAAAAAATAAATGATGTGATTGTCATCATTGAACACTTGCCAATGGTTGGAATTATTAGGTACACTTGGGTGAAAGACTAGCTCAATAGTGTACTTGTCTCCTTCAAAGTCTTTATAGGGAACCATGAGTGTTACGAAGATAGCCAATGAATCTACACAGTCATTACATTCTCTCAGCACAACAAAAATATTGAAAGCATCAAAAATTTTAATACAATCCCATACAAGATTGCGAAAGTGTCCCAATCTTTCATTTTTTGTTTGGTATAGATTCCTTACTTGACAAACTACCAGTTTAGCATCTCTAAGGACATGAAGAACCTTAATACCTTTAGCATGAGTAGCTTTCAATCTAAGCAGCAAAGACTCATACTTAGTGGTGTAATTAGTGTTATTAAACTGTAGCTTATATGAATAAGGTAAAATTTCTCCTTGAGGGGAGATCAAAACAATTCCAGCTCCAGAACCGGTAGAAGAGCAACTGCCATCAAATTCTAAAATTCAAACATTATCAAAATTTGATCTTTTAAAAAACTTCTATTTGTTATTTAGGGAAGATTCTTGATTGTCTGAACTTTGCTTTGACAATTTTTCTGACTTTGCATCTGAATTTCTTGAATTGTCACTAAAAGGATTTTCATCTAATGAGATGAAAACATCTTCAGTAGTTAAGAAATAATTACCCATTCCTAATGATTCAAATAAAATTTGGGCTTTGAGATCAAATGTTTGGGTGACTATATATTTTGACTCTTTCTCAAGAAGTAATTTCTTCATAACACCTTTAACAAGTACCCTTGCTTCAGACAGATCCATATTCAATTCACTGCCTACATCTTTGTAAAAATTGTGCCCAAGCAAAATGCCATAAGAGGTTGGAACATCGGCCACCAAGACCATCATTTTGATCCTCTTCTCTGGAAAAGCTGCAAACACAAATTGAGCATCTTTGATTTGGCCCAAAAGTGGGACTTACTTATTTTCCATGGAGAAACATCTCCCAAAAGTCTTAGTCAAAGTAAGACCAAGAGAATATGCCACCTTGGTAGGCATAACATTATCAGAAGCCCCAGAGTATATTATGTAATTACTCAATTTATGACCATTTATCAACAAGGAAACATAGAAAAGTTATATTTTCTCAGGGGCGACAAGAGGAGTAGTGACAAGATTATTCTGGGTGATTTATTATTTGAGGAATCATGAGTCACTTTTGGAAAATCCTGTCCTATAGGGGTAGCTTTACTTTTTACATATTCGGCCAGCCTATCAAACTATTCAGGATTGGCTCGCAAGTACTCAATCTCAGTCATTTGAATCTTGGTTGTTTTGGCATGATCAATTATATCAAATAATTGAAATGAGCTAGAGACAAAGGGAGGAATCCCATCATCTTGATCTTTATTAGGTGTGGCACTGGTCTGAGAGATAAAAGTAGAAGGTACAAGACTGTTTAAGGTACTTACTTTCTTATTAGTCACAAGGTCCTTTGATTGGAAAGGCAGTGAAGTCCCTCATTAAGCAATCAAAACTACTGGTTGAGGTTCTTCTCCTACTTTTTATTTATTAGTTTGTTGAGCTGACTAGTTCTAAGACCTCATAAAAATAGCGTACGATCCATCAAACACTTCACCCTTGCTTCTAGCTTCATCCTGATAATTTAGGAAACCAATGTTGGAATCACCAGCTAATTATTCTTCTTATTCTACAAAGAGATTAGCATCATCTTCTTGGTCCAACTCAGGTTAGAATGAGAAATCATGTTCAACTTTAAGGTAACCAACTACTGAATTAATAGGTGATGCTTCAATGGCAAGCTTCCTGTGTAGGGGAGTAGGTGATTTGATTGTCCTTGATTTTTGGCAGCATTGCCTTGATATGACTAGTTGGGAAACATCCTTCTTGGCATATCCCGATGTGGAGGGGCAGACATAACCTGGGCCATTTGTCTTTTCAGGGCTAGCATTTCATTTGCCAATTTTTGCACCATAGGATATGTGGTGCTAGCAAAAGAACTTTCAGCAAATGAAGAAAATTTATTTTTATTAGAATCTTTTCTAATCTTACCTGCTAGGTTAAGATCATCTTCCACTTTGGTAGCCAAATTTTGGGCTGTAGAAAGATCAATAGGGCCAGCCTGCCTCAACAAAAAATTCACCTCAAAAAGTTGAGAGTTAATGAAAAAACACTTAAGATTCTCCAGTGTTAGCTGAACAATTATAGGAATTAGGTTCCTCAGCTTGTTGAATTTAGCAATGAAGTCTCACATGGGCTCATGAGGTTCCTTCTTCATTTGCATAAGCTGAGCTAACAAGGCATGTGCATCTTTAGCGTGTTTGAACCTAGCCTCAAACTTGGCCTTGAGTGTGTTCCAGTCAATTATTGTTTGAGCTTGAAGGTGTTAAAACCAATCCACGGTAGTGCCTTGCAAAGTTTCTACAAATAGTCTCACCACTATATTTTCATATTCCATGCCTATCATGCCACATGCTATGCATAAAGCAGTGATATGCTCATTTAGATGAACTTTCCCATGACCATAAAATTTGGGAAAATTCTTCCTCAAACTACGGGGTAGCTCATGTAAAGGTGTGGTCAGATTGAGAGGGCCAAAAGTGTTACCGCAAGGGCCTTGGACTGCCATGATATGTCGATTAAATGGAGGGATAAAAAAACTTGGTGGGGTATGTATAGACAAAATTGTACTAGTACTGAGACTAGAATCTTCACCTGGTATGGGAGATCTGGTGCTGGTAGGAGGGAAACTCTTGGTTCGCTAAAGGTGAGATGGTGGAGGAGAAATCTCAAAATTATTTCATCGCACCAACTCAAATATAGGATCAACAATACCTTGAGCTCTCTGGCTTTGTGTGTATGGTGGATCTGCCAGAGTCTAATATGAAAAAGGACTAGAAATGCTTCAAGTTGAAGCTTGAGGCTTCAAAGTGCACACTCGTGTCCCCAGCAGAGTCACCAAAAATTATTGGGTGAATATTTTTTCATCAAGTAACCGACAGCAAAATGGGTATATCAACCATAGTACAAAGAGATTTATATGGCCAAAGTGTGGATTTACCACATAACAGTGAGATAAATCTCTCCTCTCATCAAGGGGAGGTTCCATATAAACTACTTATATATTAATACGAACTAAAAATAGACACAAGGGTGAGATTACACCATCCATCTCTCTTTTTTCAAAGATGATGTTTACAAGGCAAAATAGAAAGCCTGGTTGATGACTAAAAGCATTTCTCTTCTTTTAGAAATGATTTTCAGTAAATGGCATACAATCTTCTCAGATAGTAACTAGATCTATGAGAAACCCATGAAAGCACAAAGTCTTTCATTGCTCCCCTTGTTGATTTGGAACGTACGTAATAGTAGAGTGAAGTGCAGCTCAATGTCTTCACCTAAAAAACAATAGAGTATAAGATCACCAAGGATAAAATAAGTTCAAAGCCTTTCTAATATCCTTCCCATTAAAACATGGAAAACATGAACTAAAGGTAATTATAGCAGCTCAAAGTCTTCATAATTAACTTTAAAACATCTTCAGATAATTTCTACACACACTCTGCTTATTTAATCAAATAGATGAGAGATTATTAGGAAAAAGAACATCAGAACGATCTCCTAAATAACACAAATTATTTCAACACAAAGTTTGAAAGTAACCTGCTTCTCATTCATTCAAGAAAATATGATTTATAATCTGAGATCAAAGTCTCAAGAAGCATCTCAATTTTGGTAGAGTTTTTGCTCTCAATTATCGAAAAGAAGATCCATTTACAAAAGAGGCTCCCTCTATATATATAGGAAAAAGCCTTGAAAATTGAAAAAAGACTTAAATATTAAAACCTAGTCAAAGATGAGTCTCTATTGACTTTGAGACTTTTTAGATTTTTACATGTAATTACACATAAAAAAGTACATGTGCAAATGTCCCAAGTCAATTACAAAGTGCATGAGAAAAATAGAGAAGAAAATATGGAAGAATAGTTCAATTTATGTCGCCAGCCTTCTTTAGATGAGCATCATACATGGTGATAGCTGCCTATATCTCGATACTATCTGGAGTAATAGTATTCTTGAGAATCACCTTAGCCTTGATGGTAGCATCTCTTACTACTGTGATTGACTTGGCGTGACTGGCTAACCTAGTTTTCAGATTGTCTAGAGTTAATTGATTATCTAGGATATTGTCCACATAAGCCATTGAGAACACTTTCTCCTCAAATTCCTTTTAGATCATACCTTCAAACTCTTAAATCATTTCTTCTACTAAAATGAATCAGTTGTCTTGAGAGGTAAGTCTGCAAGGTAACTCCTCCAATTTGTGCAATAGACTGATATCACTTTGTTCACTGGCGTCCTTAGAAGATTTGAGGTCGTTGATCAATTCCTTAAGCACCTGGATCCTATATATTAGTGATTCTTTAGTTTGAATATAAGAATGTCTATTAGCAATGACACCAATTGATATTAGGTTATGTATTTTCATCCCCTTCATATCTATCCATTTTCTAAGATATTTATCTGTGCTTTCAATCTCTTGAGAAATGGTATTGATAAGATCATCTAATTTTGTTCTCACTTTCCTCATTTTACCCATCTTCTCAAACAACTCTATGAACAATGAAATACCCTGTGCATGCATCTTATCTAAGTAGTCTTCAAGTACCTTCCCCTTTAGATAAGTTCTTTCTGCTTTCTGAATCACAGGATTATCTATGGAGATGGCCTCTGGAGCTACCGCTTTTGGAGAAAAAGTGAATATCTTTATCACTGCAGTCAATTGTTCCACCATCGCCTTATAATGATCCTTCATTTCTCTTTTCCTGTCAAATTTTTGAACCATAATATTCATTGCTGATTTCAAATCACTCTTGGCACCTTCATAAGTTATCTTCCCTAACTCAACTTGAGAGATAGAGTAGCTGCTCATATCAAAATTTTCAAGAGTCGCATCCTATAAAGGTTTGGTTATTTCCAAAAACTTGTGCCCTTTATCTCCAATCATCTTCAAAAGGATCTTTGGCTTCTTGGAGGTCTTAGCTTTCACCAACACCATTTTAATGAAGTCAAAGTCATCTGGAGAGATGGCCTCTTTTTTTCTTTTAGGCATGCAAGCTGATAACCAAAGTGGGAGAGGAGAAGCACTTACATTAGCAACAGTCCCTGTAGTTGACATCACTAGGGTATCACCTACACTGCTAGTGGGAACAATGGGTGTAGTATCGGTTAGAACCACACCTACTATTGAATGATCGAGGGTAGAACTATCTTTGATGTTAAAAGATGGAGATGATAAACTGGGGATGGATCCTGATGAATGAAGAACATCTCCAAAATTGCTTTGAAGGTTGCCAAAAATAATTTTAGGAGAGGTGGCTCCAAAAGAGGGAATACTGATTGGAGAAATAGGTGGAGTTACACCAGGTGAATGGGGCAGAGAAGAAGAAATTATTGTGTCTGGTTGCACACCCTCTTTCAAAGATAGAGTTTTCATTCCCTATTGACTTGCAGGCCTATCATCAGTTTCCATCTGTTCTATGGCTGGTTCTTCAGTGCTTTGTTTCTCAACCTCCATATTTGTTGTTTATAGCTCTTTCTCTATAACTTTTGATTTCTTCATTACAAAAATGATCCTAGGCTTAAGGGGCCTAGACGGAGAAGGAACATCACTTTTATTCTTCATTCAGTTTTCTGCTCTTCTCCTTGTTTCCTCTTAAAATTTAGCCTCTGATCCCATGATGAAATCTTTTAAGGTGATTCCCTTATTTGCTAACCAATCATTGATGTTTTCCAATATTGGTTCAAATCTCATCCTTAAGGAGGTCAATTCTTTCTAAGACCATTGGATTGGGGGGAGAGGAGCATTGGTGACTTGTTCAACATGATATCTATTATTGATTAGATCTCCATCATCTACTAGATTTACAAGGATATTAGTGAGACCCAGATATTCTATTTGTTCAAGAGAGTCTATTGTAGTCCATCTTTCTGATATCTTTCGTTGTCCTCAAATCAATCCAAACGTCTTCAATCATAGGTTCATGGAACTGGGTCTTCCTCCTGATCATGTCCTTCACACCTCTGTAGTCAAAATTAGGTCTCCTTTTGAAATGCTTCATTGTTACAAGTTGCATTTCAGTCTCTATTGCCCTAGCTTTTGCAGTGGTCAATACTAAGTACCTGCCAATTTCAATTAGGAACCTGAAACTAAGTTTCTTGAGTTCCATCTACTTATTGTGCATGACAATAATTTGCCTACACAGCTCCATCAAGACCAATTTATTTGAGGGAAATCTTGGAAGAATATAGGGATAACCTTGGAAAAAGCCAACCCATAGATAACAAAAAGAAGGGAACTGCAAGAACATACAGATGAAGTCATTCACAACAGTCTAAGCTTCATCTGACACTCTTTTTTGTTCTAATTAGGGGTCTAAGAGACACAAAAATACTACAAATAAAGCATCATTTACCCTCATAAAATGATGGATTAAACCCTTCAATGTCAAATGAGGGTAAAATTGATATACTAGGGTCATTTTCCCATCTCCCTCTGATGTTAAGCCTGGAAAGGTTCTCATTGAAGCTACAATGTATACCAGGTATGAAGTCATTTAGAATTTTGAGGTATTAGATACCTTTGTCAATTACTCATGCAAAGCATTGTTGATTTGTTCTCCCCAAAAAATGACTTGTTTGCCCTAGAGGATTATCTTAATGAAGGGATACATCCATTCATGACACTGAGAAGAAGGTAAACTTTGTACTCTGCTAAGAAGAGTCATCAAGTAACCAACCTCTTCTATAAAATCACTCCTTGGAAAGTTCCATGGCCATCTGGACAAGTTTGCTCTGGGAGTTTTGAGCCATCTATTATTTTCTTTACTTTCTCAAGATCTTTATCATAATCCTTTTGTACTTCAATGAAGTAAGTATTTAACACTTCAATAGTGGGAGGGCACATGAACACTTTGTCGATGAACTCAGGGTTTAGTCTAATTACTATGTTATCACTAGCATCTACCACAACCCTGGTATCTTTGTTGTAGAATTAAGTGCATTAGAGATTGAACTCTGTGTGATGAGCCGCCACAAGAAAAGAGGAGACTAGGTGAATATTACTCTCAATTATCCTTTTCATTTCAGAGATAGGATTATTTGCTTTGGTTCTTTATATAAACTCAGCCATATCTACGTGTCTGATCTCTGTATCCCTAATGTCATTGACATTAGAAGCAACCAAGGTGATTGAAAAAACACCTTGATACTGGTACTTCATCATCTTCAACTTCTTTAGAGAAACCTCAGTCATCAGGATGAGCCTTTGTCAAAAGTATATTAATGAAGAAGGATCTTGAAGAGAAACTGCAATAAGAATCATGATCACGCAATTAGGGGAAATATTAGAAATCTAGGAAAATTGCACGTTGGATGATCATGACCAGATAAATGTGCTTAAAAGGGCTAAGGTTTGACTAGGTCAGAAAGTGAAAGGGAAGCGGGCTCAAAAAATAAGAAAATAAAAATTTCCCAGAGTTAGTAAAAAAATGGAGGGAAGGCGTGCATGGGCAGGAAAAATTGCTACCCTTATATGTGGAGGAATGTCTTTGCACATAGGCAACAAAAATTACCGCCTGTACATGTGGAGGAAGGACAGATTGCATTGATGGTAATTTTCACCACCTATGCATGTGGAAAGTCATTAGGTTTGCATAGGTGGTGAAAATTGCTGCCAATGCACTAGTCGATAGTTTCATGTAAGGGCAGTGAAAATTGCCACCCTTGCACTAGTTGGCTAGGAAAGAACTGTGTGAGGGTGGTGATTTTTTCTGCCCTTACACGGGGAAGAACGGAAGGTAGTAATGGTGGAAAAAATCACCACCTTTACATGGAAAGAGGCAGATTGTGTAAGGGTGGTTATTTTTGCTGCCATTACATGGGCTAAAGTAGTCGATGGGTAAGAAGAAGGGGAAGAGGGTTTTCCCCACTTAGATCACCTCGTCAGAGGAAAAAATGGAGGAAGGGGAAGGGAAAAACTAGAAAACCAAGACTAGTAAGGGAAAAAGAAAAGATAACAAGAAAAAGAGAAGGAAAACAAAAAACAAAACAAAAACCGAAACAAGAAGAGGAAAAAAAATGTGAAACCCTACCTGAAAATCATGATACAAATGCTTGAATCCGATGAAAACTTGATTCCACTTGATCGCTTGATCATCCAGACATAAGAAGGATGGGGAAACAAAGAGGAATGGAACAAAAAGAAGTGAAAAAGGGGTTAAATGGGGTGAAAATTGACCCCAACTACTCGGTGCATGCGGCCATAAATGTCACACATGAAAACTGAGATCATGCAGGGGTGGTGAATTTTGTCACCTTTGCATGTGAGTTTAGAAAAAGGATGTAGGGGCAGCAAAATTTTCCACTCCTACATGAAGGAATGGAAAAAATGTAAGGGCGACAAATTTTGCCACTCCTACATGAAGGATGCAAGGGCGGCAAAAATCGTTGCCTTTGCACGAAAACTAGAAAACCACATGTAGTGGTGGCAAAATATGATACCTTTACATGTAAACTTAAGAAAGCACCCAACTTGAAATTATGAAAATTTTATCATCTAATCACATCAAGATTGTAACAATTTTCACATTTTTTGGGAAATCATAACAAGGGAAAGTCACGTACTTTTAATGATGCCAGTTGACCAAAAATGAGATCAATAAAAACTTGCCTCGAAAGATGAACTTAGAGAGAAAAACATGAAATGGATAAGTTTCGTAGGGGTTGTTCCAAAATTGAGCATAGCTGAATTTGGGAACAACACTCTGAACAATGTGATCGATCATCATCTATATAGAAATGATACTTCCTCAATATTTTTCATTTTTTCTCTGTACTATTGGGTGCATGCATGAATGTTATATGCACAAATATGGCAACTTGTGATGAGATTTAATACTATGATTGAACTTGCATTTGGGATTTGAATGTGTTATTTTTAGCAAATCCAACTACTAGAACAATCGAACTAAATGGGAATGTATCCTTGTTTATATTGAAATATTCATCCAACAATCTATCCCTATGTGTGTACCTTTCATACTCATAAATAATTTTCTCCCTAACTTTGATGATAAAATGGGAACATGTATCTTTTTGGTAACAAGCTCACACCTTTTAGATTTTTTGTCATCTTTTACTTGATAAGTGACTAATTTATATTTTATTAAACCAACTAAAAGACAAATATTGTGTGCCCCTACTATTACTTGGTGATATTAACAAATTTAATGGGGCTTCTAATTTCTCTGTGAGGGTTTTGAGTTATATTACCTGAAGGTTCTAGTTTATTCAGGAGGGTGTTGAATTTATTTCTTCTAAGGGAAATCTAAATTGTTTTATAAGGGTTTTACGGGTAAACCAGAATTGTTAATATTTATCCAAAAAGGGATAATTCAATTAGTCTATGCTAGGGACTAAATTTGATGGCCAAATAGCATAAGTGTAAAGGTTTACCTCTAGAGTTTAAAAATTCTTAGTCCTTGTTAGGATTAAATTTGATGTTCACATAGTAGATTATTAATGTTTTTTATTTTAAATTATAATTGATTTTTAAAGAGAAGTAAAATTTTAAGCATATCGTCAAAAAATATATACATTTTAATGTTTTCTTATTTTATTATAATTTATTTTGACATTTAAAAGGTGATGTTGAATAAATAACCCTCATCTAAAAAAACATTTATAACATGCAAAGTCGACCACCAATTCTAGTCCTTAGGACTCCGTGCTCAATGGATTGACTCAAACGAGTGTGTTGAGACTTTCTCATTCTCATTTCACAACTTTAGTCTAATATTTTATAGTTATTAATTTTAATTAAAAAAAATTACACAATAAGACTTTGAAACTTTGGGACCTCTAAATGCTCCTAGGTATTTATTATTTGTACATTTACATTATTTAATGGTACTTTTGTGTTTGTTCATTATTAGTCCACATCAAATTTTATTAACCTGTTTTCTATCTTATTACTTATTTCTATCATGTCTCCCTCCCTCTTCCACTTTCATCTCTTCATGTTTCTCATCTCTTGTGATTCCATCTTTTTCTAGTTCTTCCATTAAAATATATATGATCATTAAAAATCTCATAATATAAAATCATAGAATACAATAAAATATATTTTATATTCTAAAAATAAATTTAAATCACATATATTAAACAATGAATTTAAACAATGTACTTGTGTTGGTCATATCCATTTATTTCCATTTCCTTATGTAAATATAAATATTTGTGAGTATGGGTGTATTCCTCATGCTAATGCTGGAGCAACTCCTCATGGCCATCCTCATGTTAGAAAATGTAAATATGATAATTAAATTATAATTGAAAAGGAATTTAAACTAAAAAACTTGTTAGTCGATAATAATTATAACTTTCATACTTAATAATTGGCTAGTTACTACTTCAAATTGCATGGGTCCCATGAGATTGGTGACTATCTTCCCCTACAAAACATAGGATTATGTAACTAGTTTTTGTTGGCTTACTTGATCATTATTGTAAATATGGTACTAATAGTGGATGAACACTTCTAAGCCTCATTTTATAATGATCATGCCTAAAAATTATTATAATATGGAAAATTAGTAACTCTAACATGCTCAAAAAATTGTAAAGATGTATAATTATAAGTATTGTAAAGATATAAAACATTCTCAAAACTTTGATTGCCTAATACGACATTAAAAAAATAAATAGAGTAAATACGACTAAAGCTAAAAAATAAAATTTACCTCCCAATAATTTTTCTC
Source organism: Torreya grandis (assembly GCA_037957365.1). Classification (NCBI taxonomy): domain Eukaryota; kingdom Viridiplantae; phylum Streptophyta; class Pinopsida; order Cupressales; family Taxaceae; genus Torreya; species Torreya grandis. The sequence continues at coordinate 2,473,475 of JARHVA010001959.1, read as the reverse complement.
TATGATCATGGAAAAGAGTTGATGAGTTTGATCTTCAAGTTTTCCCTCTCTCATAGCAGTTTTACACTTTTATCATGGTAAGGAGTTGACGAGTTTATTTATTATGTTCTCTCTCTCTCTCTCTCTCTCTCTCTCTCTCTCTCTCTCTCTCTCTCTCTCTCTCTCTCTCTCTCTCTCTCTCTCTCTCTCTCTCTCTCTCTCTCTCTCTCTCTCTCTCTCTCTCTCTCTCTCATTGTAGGGTATTCCTTCACCATAATTATTTTATGCATATATTGTAAAAAAATAAGTTAGAATACAAAACATGTATAATGTGGGTATGTGCATGGAGTTGGGGGATAATTCCAGGGATATCTACCATAACGCGATTGCATTATTTAAATTATGACTCGATAATTACCGAGCCATAATGTGATCATGTTATTTAAAATAACAACATGATCATGTTAATGTTTTAAACAATGTGATGACGTTAATAATGTGATCATGTTCCCTATGTCACTCAAAAATAAAAACCAAACCCAAATGCAAAATTTTCTCATTTTGTATTTGAGCGTTCTTTCTTTCCCCTCACTCTCCTCCACTCTGAAATCATGTTTTTCCTTAGTGAGGCTAAACCTTATTGCAATTCATCCTAGAAATCTACTAATTGATGATGTTACCACGTAGAAGAGGTAAGTGCTAAAAATTTACACTTGTTATCCCTAAATTTTAGTAATATTTTGTTATTTTCATTGTTTAATTGGTAATTTATTTGTTTTGAGTAGCCCATTCTACTAACCCTCTTGTTCCTCTGCCTAACCCTCCTAACCCTCTTTTTCCTACTCTTAACCATCTACCTAACCCTCTTATTCCTCAGCATAACCCTCATCTTAACCCTTAACCTAACCCTCCTATAATCCCAAAAAATCCCTCAAGCAGTCAGGAGAGTCTAGTTGACTACATTACAGAAAATAAAATTAAAATTTAAGAATTTATTGGGAGAATGAGGGATCTGACATCCACCAACACCCATCACACCTATCTAGTCAATTCCCTAGAGACATTATTAGGTCAAATTGACTCTATAACAAGTCAAATTGATAGATGGGCTTCATATCAGGATAGTTGTAGGGCTTATTATGTTGACAAATTGTCATCATGTGAGGTCAAGAATAAAGACATATCAAAATCTTTCATTTATGCCTTATTTACTAACCCAATCAGCAATGCACCATTTCTAGTGACTACTAAATGTTTTCTAATCCATCCCTATCAACATAATTTAATAACAACTAATTTTTAGGACTAATGGTGGATGGTGTTTGATTATCCACCATGTAACAACCATGAGGTACCACTGCATTTTTTGAGGAAACTCTACTATGAGTTTGTCCTTAATGAGATTTTGAACCATTTTGATTATAGTGAGTTTTAAGGTCGAGGGAAAGGTTATGCACAGGATCAACCAAGTGCATGTCGTGTGCCTAATCAACCTACAAAGATATGTATTTAAAAGCCACTTGAACTTGAGATACCCTCTATAGTTCATCAAGTCATGGAGATTGACACTCTACATGCACTTAGTTCATTCACTGATACACTTGTTCAACATATGAGTTGGCTCTCATAGATCAATGCTTGAGATACGCTATCTAGTGTGCATACTCGACCCCATACTTGGAGATCTTGTGGAGCTATATGCATTAGACCTTTTGATGATGATGGAACTGATAGTTTAGAGGTTTTGGATAATATACTTATGAGTGATGAGTTTTTGGCATGCATATTTGGATTCCAGACATCAGGTACTACACATATGTAGGTATATTTTATATAAATATCATATTAAATTTATATTATATTTAAAATTTTAATTGAGCTACTAATTAATTTACATATAAATTGAATAAAATATATGTTATTTTTATATCCCAAGAGGTGACAGTGCCTTCATCATTACAGTTGACATTTGCAGCATCTAATTTGATACAACCATTATTTAAATTTTTAGATCCATCTACTGGCCAATCCATTTTCGCATTTGTCTCTATTAGGACGACACATTTTACTTATACAAAGGTAAAATTATGAGTTAATCTTATGCTCTACGTACATTTAGTCTATGTATATTTGTCTTGTAAGTTTAAGTTAAATTTATCTATCAAGGATCTCAAAATTCAAGTATAGTACTATTAAATACATTGTTAGTTTAATAAAAGACAAAAAAATGTCATATATATTTTTGATACTTTATAGAAAAGTAAGTGAGACCTTGTTTACATTTAGCTAATGTCTCAAGTAGACACTCCTCCATCATTGTGATCCAAGACACACATAGGCATTGCTGCTACAATGTACTGACAAAGGTATATATTGATTTTTAATTTTTAATTGTAAAAGTAGATTTGTTTTAATAATTTTACTGCATACTTGGGAAAAATATAGCTTATATGAATGTATTGTGTATGCATGGTTATCCCATGATATCTGATAGTCCCATCCATATTATTAGTAGGGTAACTTCTCAAGTTTATTCCCTATTTTAGATGCCTATTCGAATAGATAAGCCTACCACTGACTCATTTGAGCATCAAAAAATAGATTGAGCAAGACCATGAGCTTGCAGTAAGTGTAGTTTAGATGATTTTTTATTCTAGTTTAAAATTAATTTATTAATGATTTGTTGAATGTATTTTATGTTAATTTTATAATAATATTTTTATTTGAATAAGTTCATCTGCAAATGAGCTATGAGTGTAGGACCTGCAGTCAGACCTTAAAACAATCCAAGGCATTAGAGGGATCTCCATCTACTAGTAGTGCATCCCAAGGAGAGTCGTTTTTGAGGAAGGTAAATAGAGGGAGGCTATTTGATGATTAGGATGTCTAACATGAGATGTGATTTTTTATATGCTCATATGGTAATGTATGCAATTTTGACATTGTATATGCATATATGACATTCACCTAAAATTAGATACTATGTTGGTAGATGTTATAATTTTGTGTAAGCCTATCATGGAAATTTATATATTATTGACATTGTACATGTGCATATATTATTTTTTTAGAGTTTTTATTTGAATTATGTTAATCTATCTAATTTATATTCAATTTTAATTTAAAATGTTATTTTATAGTGTTGTTTTGATCTTCCAAATTATTATATTTTGGATCTCATATTTAATGTTCTATGTAAATGAGGATTAAATTTTTTTATTTTCAATGCTATAAGTCTTTGATATCCCTTTTTTTTTAAATTAAATTTTTTATTTGATTATGTGTAGTGGAAATGACTAATGCCATTCTTATCTATTTTGCACTTACCATCACCCATTTACGACTTTTCAATTGATCATTAACATAATTTGATTTCACTTAAGGCCCATACCCAATCATGTTCATACTTTTATAATGCAAATACATAAAATCATTCATAAATTCCTACAAATTTATCACTCAGATACCTATACCTTCAAGTTACTTGATTTTTCACCTTCACCTAGCTCTAATGCCTTTTTGAATAGATTTTCTTAAAAATATGCCTACTAATTATATGAATTATATTATTCTTGTTCCTTTATATTTTCCCTCACCTCTCGAGTACTATTTATTAATATCTCTTCTGCACTCAACTCCTTTTGGTGACCATGTACATGGTCTACTTCTTACTCTTTATAGATTTATCTTTGATAAACTTGCAAGATGAACTTCAACCTAACCTTGACTATAATTTATTTAGTCTAATAAAAGGCAACCTTACTAACTTGAAACAAAAAATTCACTCATGAGATAATGATCCATCTTTAGCCAAAACCCTTTATCATCCCCTAATACCACCTAATGCATAGTTTTCTCTTCTAAATTTAAGAAGGTTATGAAAGTCCTATTCATATGCTCTAAGATCATGAGGAATCACAAATTCACTTATCCACTTTTTTTCTCAACTCGATTCAAAATCCACTCTCAAACAATCTTCTTTTAAACTCACCAATTAATCATTAGGTATGCTCTTAACAAGTCACCAATCTCTTAGATATACTCTCTGTCCTTTAAAAAATTCTTCTCTAAGACATTTTGGATAGATCATAGGAAAAATTAAGGATTTATTTAGGTTTCAAAACTTAAAATAAATCAACTAGCTATAAGTCTCTACGAGATTGAGCTCTCATTCTCAAATTCTATCTTTTTAAGTTTCTAGGTCTGTAGACCTAGTTATTGCTCCAACAGGTTAATTTATAAAAATAGAGTTTGTAGCTCTTAAAAATTATATTTATAGTAGTTTTTTTAATCAATTATAACATGTTATAACCCTTACCTAAGTTTTTATAACTCAAATAAACCAAAAAATCATCTTACCTTATGCATAACTTTCTCAAAAATGGTATTCTACAAGTGTACATAAAACTAGTCCTCTATACCTACAATTTCAAACCTCTTGTCAACCCAATAATACTTGAATTAGTTATAATATACATTCCCCATCTTATCATAAATTTTCACACCTTATTGTTCAATCATTTATGTTTTCAAGGTTTTTTTCTCATGAAACCCTTACTTTAGATTTACTCAGAGTTTCTACAGGGCGAGAGCTTAGCTAAGACTATTTTCAACATAGATTATACATGCATTTAGTGATGCTCCTACATCACCTTTATTATCCCCCAAGCTACCCCTTTTTTCATTCACTCTTAACACTCTCTCACTATAAATACCCTAGGATTGGTTATGCCTAGATGCCTTCCTCTTATTTAATACTTTCAAGAACACTTCCTCTATCTCTTATATCCACCTATCCAACCTTCATTCAAGCCATTAAATATTATTTCAAAGGCCTCAATACTCATTTACACTTTCTTGCACTTTTCCCTTTAAGGGCTATTTGACCTAATAATCCTAATGCACATTCTAAGACTGGTTTCTGACCCTTCATCACCTCACTCCTAACATTTTATTGCTTTTTAGGCCTGTCCCTTAAGGGTGTTAGGCCTCCTATAACTGATATTTGACAACTGATATTTGACAATATCAAAAACCTATTTTATCCTCAAAATCACCTTGAACACTTAAAATACACTTTCATGCAAAAGTGGGTGAGAAAAGGGAGAGAGGAACATGGAAACACTGACAACAAATGTTGTCAAAGTTTAAGTTATGGTTGTAGAGATCTAGTTCTGAGACTTTCCAATCAAAACCTAACATTGCCAACACATTCAAGGGGGTGAATAACATATATAACTAGGTTCTTAGCCTCCCATCAGGATCAATTGACAAACCCACCACCCATTCTGGCCTCAAGAATGCCCTTCCTAATACAAGAAGTATGTAGTTTTTTATATTAAGTTTTAAAATGATTAAAATAAAACTTATAATTCATTTACATGAACCATCAGATCCATCCCTTTCCTAGTGGAGCCTTTTAGAGTAATATGTTGGATAAATTGTAGTGACGGGTCCAAAAATGCAACTTTTTGGCATTGAATAGGCAACTTCTTAAGCTTCAACTACCATTTTTACCTCTGGGACCTCCACTTGAGAATATATCACTTTGATCATGTATCGATATGAAAGTTACATGTTATCACACTACCATGATGTTCAAATCTACCTGGACATGCATTTTCAGTACCATTCAAGAGTGTGGAAACACTGACAACAAATATTGTCAAAGTTTAAGTTGTGGTTTAATAACTTTGGTTCTAATGCTTCCTAACCAAAAAATGACACTACCAACATGTTTGAGGGGTGGATAATATCTATAACTAGGTTCTTGGCTTCCCATCAGGCCCGATTGACAAACCATCACTCATTTTGGCCACAAGAATGCCCTTCCCAATACAGGAAAAATGCAATTTTTTAGCCTAAATTAAAACACACATAAAATGGAACTTATAAGTCATTTTTGTGAACTATCAGATCCCTCCCCTACCTATTTATGTTGTCTAATCATACGCTAAATCACTCAAGTGGAACATTCCATAGCAATTTGTTGGAGAAGTTGTATTGATGGGTCTAAAAATGCAACTTTTTGGCATTGAATAGGTAACTTCTTAAGATCTAACTACCATTTCAGCCTCTGGGACCTCCACTTGTGAATATATCACTTTTATCACATATCAATAGGAAAATTACATATTATCACATTACCAAAATTTTCAAATCCACCTAAATGTGCATTTTCACTACCATTCAGGAGCGTGAAAACACTGACAACAATGTTGTCAATGTTTAAATTGTGGTTGCAAAATTCTCGTTCCAATGCTTCCTAACTAAAAAAATAAAATTGATAACATGCATAGGGGGTATTTAACATTTAGGAATAGGTTATTAGACTCACATCAAACCTGGTCAACAAACCCACCACCTATTCCAACCTCAAAAATGCCCTTCCCAATACAAAAAATGTAGTTTTTAGCCTAAGTTCAAAAACACGTAAAACAAAACCTTTAAGTCATTTATATGAACCATCAGATCCCTTCCCTACCTATTTAATCCATATAATTACACCCTATATTAATTAAGCAAAAATTTATATAGAAATTTGTTGGATAAGTTGCAATGATGGGTTAAAAAATGTAACTTTTTGGCATTGAATAGGCAACTTTTTAAGTTCCAATTGCCATTTATGCTTTCAAGACCTCCTCTTGAGAATATATTAATTTTATCACATATTAATATGAATATTACATGTTATCACACTTTCACAATGTTCAAATCCACCTTGAAGTGCATTTTCAGTATCATTCAGGGGTGTAGAAACACTGACAACAAATGTTGTCAAAGTTTAAGTTATGGTTACAAAACTTTGGTTCTGATGCTTCTTGACCAAAAAATAACACTGTCAAAAAATATGGAATGGGGAGATAATGTCTAGGAATAGTTTCATGGCCTCCAATTAGGCTTGATCTATAAACCCACCACCCATTCTAGCCTCAAGAACGCCCTTCCCAATATAGAAAAAATGCAGTTTTTAAGCCTAAGTTCAAACATGCATAAAATAAAACCTGTAAGTCATTTTTATGAACTATCAGATCCATAATATACCTATTTAATCCCTATAATCACACCCATAGAACTTAGGTGGAACCTTCTATATAAATCCATTGGATAAGTTTCAGTGATGGGTCTAAAAATACAAGTTTTTGGCATTGAATAAGCAACTTCTTGAGCTCCAATTGCCATTTCTACTTCTGAGACCTCCACTTGAGAATATATCACTTCAATAGAATATTGATAGAAAAATTACATTTTATCAAACTATGATGACACTCAAATCCACTTTGAAGTGCATTTTTAGTATTTTTTAGGAGCACAAAAACACTGACAACAAATGTTGTCAAAGTTTAAGTTATAGTTATAGAACTCTAGTTCTGATCCTTCCTAACTAAAAACTAAAACTAGAAACATATCGAAGGGGGTGGATAAATTCTAGTTCCAATTTATTGGCCTCCCATTAGGTCTGATCGACAAGCTCACCACCCATTCTGGCCTCAAGAGCACCCTTCCCATTACAAGAAAAATGCATTTTTTAGCCTGAGTTCAAACATGCATAAAATTAAACCTGTAATTCATTTACGTGAACTATAAGATCCCTATCTTGCCTATATAATACCTCTAATTTCACCCTATATCACTCAAGTTTTACCTTTTAGAATAATCCATTGGATAAGTTATAGTGATGGTTCCAAAAGTGCAACTTTTTAGCATTGAATAGGCAATTTCTTGAGCTCCAACTGTCATTTCTACTTATGAGACCTCAACTTGAGAGTATATTTATTATATCATATATTGATAGTAAAATTACATATTATCACACTGGCATGATGTTTAAATACATCTATAATTACATTTTTAGTACCGTTTAAGAGCATGAAAACACATAAAATAAATATTGTCAAAGTTTAAGTTGTGTTCACAAAACTCTAGTTTCGATGCTTATTAACAAAAAATTGACATTTTTAAATGTCTATGGGGTGGAAAATGTCTAAGACTAGGTTATTGGCCTCCCATTAGGCCTGATAGACAAACCCACCACCCATTCTAGCCTCAAGAAGGACCTTCTCAATACAAAAAAAAATGTAGTTTTTAGCCTAAGTTCAAACACATGTAAAATAAAACTTATAAGTCATTTATGTGATCCATAAGATCCATTACCTACCTATTTAATACCTATAATCACACCTTTGAAAACTTAAAGGAATCCTTCGAGAGCAATCCGTTGGATTAGTTGTAGTGATGGGTCCAAAAATGTAATGTTTTGGCGTTGAATAGGCAACTTCTTGAGCTTCAATTTTTTATTTCTCTCTACACACTGACACAAGTATTAATCAATGCCCTCTTCATTTTCTTCATCTGCAATAACTGTAAAAACATACCCTATATCACAAAAAACCATTTTTAGTAACACTATGAAGATATATAATGAAAATAAATTGTACATAATGAAAAATATTTTATCTTATTTGTAAATTACAATGTTATTGGAACCTGATATGTGTTGATTGGAATTAGAGGTTTGGAACTCCAATCATCCACCCACTCTTGTGACTCACACTCATTCCAAACATAGTCCATGCATGTAGAATAGAAACATGCCAAGTGTCTTGTATGAATAGTCTAAAAATGTGCATTTAAACTACGAAATGAGTGGAGGTCACTTGAACCTATTAGAGTCATATAATCCTCATACTTTACCAAGCGTTCTTCCTCCATTAACCAAAAATGTCTACGAATAGTATAATTTGGTTGAGCACCATGACACATGTTCTCATTCCATTCAACCATGATTTTTACATCTATCAAATCAACATCCTCTTCAAATTTCAAATCCTCCTTTTCAATAACTCTTTTTAAACATGCTATAAGACCATCATGCTTCCTTTTTCCATGGCCAACCTCAGTGAAACTTTAAATGTGTTTTACACTAGTGGTAACGTGCATCCTACTCAACTACTAAAACATTTGTATTTTTTTGAACTACGATGTGCAATTATTTGACTAAATGTATTTTTGATTAAAAGTAATGTTACTCTCACTTAGATAATCATAGAACTTTTGAAAATAACTTTTCACATACTCTGAACAATGTGATCGAATATCATCTATATAGAAATGATACTTCTTTAATATTTTTCATTTTTGCTCTGTACTATTGGGTGCATGCATAAATGTTATATGCACAAATATGGCAACTTGTGATGAGTGTTAATACTACGATTGAACTTCCATTTGGGATTTGAATGTGTTATTTTTAGAAAATCCAACTACTAAAACAATCGAACTAAGTGGGAATGTATCCTTGTTTATTTGAAATATTCATCCAACCATTTATCCCTATGTGTGTACCTTTCATACTCATAAATAATTTTCTCCCTAAATTTGATGATAAAATGGAAACGTGTATTTTTTTTGTAACAAGCTCACACCTTTTAGATTTTTTGTCATCTTTTACTTGATAAGTGACTAATTTATATTTTATTAAACCAACTAATTCCTATTCGGTTGCACTTATACTCTCCTCATGGATACAATTTTTTAATTTTGGCAATCCACTACAAATGTTAGAATTTTTATTTAAACATAATTTGTTATAAAATAATTGTCCATCTGGTCTTTTGCAAAAAATAGTTGGAATGAATTCCCTAGCTGATTTTGGTGGGATTCAATGCCACAGTCTTGAAAAATATTGTTAGTATGAAAAATACAACAAATATTGTGAAAAATATTATAATGCATTAAAAATTCAATATGTTGCCTACAATAAGTGGTGCATGTGTGATTTATTTTTACATAAAAAAGTTTGGCCATCTTAAAATATTTTTGACAAATAGAAAATTGTGGATATTTTTACAAAAACTTAGAGTATAATTGTGTTTGAGTAATATCCAAGAAATGTTTCGAATGCAATTCACGATTATGAGAACTAACTTTTCTTTTCATTACATCTCTTGAATTGCGTAAAACTCTTGTATTCTCTTTCCAAAATTGAGCAACTAACTTTTTGAGAGTATCGTCTATAACCTTGTCCTTTCATGGAAGTCTACCATAGAATGCCCAGAGCTCATTGTTATTAGGTTCATTAAGTATTTTGCATCTTTCAATTACTTTCATTAATGTTTTTTCATTTATATTAAGTGTTCAACTTATTTTTGAAAGCATTCATTTTTTTTCTTGTTGTAAGTATATGTCAGACAACATTACAATCTTGGGTACATGATTTTGGACCTACAATATGATATGCACTTTCTAAATTTTCAATAATTTTATTATTTTTATCATCCATGTTATATGTTCTTAGTCCTAATGTGTACATTATAGGTTTTGTCTTAATCAATTTTATCAATGAAATAAATAATTGACATCTTGGACTATCATAATCCAAATTATGAAAGAAACTATCTCAAATTTGTTGAGCTAGTCTTCTTGAATGGTGATCAGACATTTTGTTATGCATTAGTTCTAAAATATTTTCATCAACTTCAATTGATTACTTGTATTTTATATGCATAATTATTGGAGTTGTTAATGGTGAATTTGTTGAGAGGGTATTTCAAAATCATTATTACTTTAATTATTTAGAAGTGTGATGACATTTTCTTCATTGTTTATTTCTTCATTATATGTTTCCACTAAATTTTATTGATTGTTAATGTCATTTTTATTTATTTTTATCAAATTTTATTTATTCATGGGGGGTGAAGCATCATACATAGACTCATCATCAATAAAATCAAAAACTTGGAACTTTGAATGTGAACTTCTAACATTATCTAACTCATTATTATTCATTTCATTATGGTCAATTTAATCATTATTCAATTGATTATGGTCAATTTAATCATTGTTTAATTCATTATTGTCAATTGGCTCATTATCTATGACATTTGGTTTATCAAGATTAGGGTTTGTACCTTATCTACCATGAAGATTTCGCATTCGTATCTTGTGTTTCTCTCTCAAATATTCTAATTCCTCTAATGTTTTATTCTTAAACATCTTTATATTCCTTGAACATGATCTATCACCCATCAAGGATAATTGACAACTTTTCAAAGGTGGGGTCAAAAGTACATAGGTCATGCAGGTCCCACATAGAATGTTTACGGGAACATGATTCTTGATTTGGGTTAAAAATAGATGTTAAAAAGTGAGTTTTGTCTATATTAATAATAACGTGATCACAATATGAAATAATCCTCATTTTAGTTTAAACATAGACATTGAAAAGTGTGTTTTGTCTATATTAAGAATAACATGATCACATTATTTAATAACATGATAACATTATTTAATAACACAATCATGTTATACTTAATATAGATTAGGGATTAGGGATTAACGATTAAGGCATTAATGCATGGGGTTTAGGGCATTAGGGCATTAAGGCATATGGCTTATAATTTATGTTTTAGGGATTAGGGATTAGGGCATATGGTTTAGGTTTAAAAGTGTATATAAGGTATAATCACTCTATGTCATGTGAACTTAATTATTTCTACAAAGGATGTTAATTGGGACTAAATTGGCTGGTAAATAGGGAAAGTTTATGGCTTACAATATAGGATATAGTGTTTAGGGTTTAGGTTTTAATGTATATATGGTTTAAGGTACACATGATCAATCGTAAAGATAATTGAGGATAATTTAAATCACTTGGACCCATTCATGACTATCGAATGTGTTTTTGGGTTGTCATTATAGCCCATGTCATCATGTAGATTGAGTAAATTATTCATGATTTATGCCAAACTAAGCCTTGTGAACCTAATTCTTAGTCTAAATGATGTTAATTTGGGTTAAAATAATTGGTTCAGGGTTTAAAGAGTTTATATTTATGGTTTAGAGTTTAGATATTAATAAATTTAGGGATTAGGTTTTAGGGTATATAAGGTACAATCATGAAGATGACTGAGAGAAATTTGAACTCCTTGAACCTAGATTTGTGAGTAAATAATGTGATTTTAGGCTCAATTAGCCCCCAAATCATCATAAATTGAGCCAGTTAAATCAATTGTGGTAATGAGTGATGTGATTTTGACCAATGTCATCCTTATGAACCTAATTATTACTATATAAAAGATGTTAATTGGGGCTAAATTTATTGGTTTTGGGTTTAGGCTCAATAATTTAAAAGGTTTGGAGTTTAGGGCTTATGGCTTAAGGTTTAAGGTAAATGGTACAAGGTTTAGGGTTTAACTTAAATATTAAAAGGTTTATGGTTTAATATATCATATATAGGGTTTAATCACTAACATAATTGAAGAAAATTTGAGTTGCTTGTTCACCTATTTATGATAATTACCCTTACGTTTGTATTTATGATAAAAGTAGCATCAGTTAAGCCATATAATTTGCATAGATTATACAATTGATTGAGCCATAAATTTGGTTTAGGGGATCAATTTTGCCTCTTGAAGGGTTTAAATTGGCCTCAACTGCCTCCTTGATTAAATGAATCAACTCTTTGGTTAAATATATATGACATGACATTAGGGTTACTTTCACTCCAAATCACATCATATACAATTTTAAATAGGTTCATGTGGCTCATTTTGACCCTAATTACCTCCATAATTGAATTAATTGACATTTGCATTCATTAGCTGATGACTTCAAGTTTATTGAGCTCAAAACCACATTTTATACATGTACAACTTGCATATAAATAAATAATATTTATTATCTTCAATCAAGATAATGAAATTAGAGATGATCAACCCCCAAATCACATTTTATATTCATGCAATTAGGTTGAAGGGGCTCAAAATATCCTCAATTTACTTTAGATGCACAGCGAGATTAGCACTCCAAAGGCTAATTTTTGGCCACATGTTTAAAAATGCAGTTAATGACATCTCATGATAAAATTAGTTATATCATAAAATGTATAATGAGTTACACCTTAAAACTAAGTAATTATAAGTAGTCAAGCCAACATATTAAAATGCCCACAAATCTTTTGAAGTTTGATGTGATACCACGACACCTTAATTCATTATCCAAGGTTAGGGACCTTTCTCATATCACATGAAAGAACACCACTATCAGGGAACTAAAGAACATATATATAATTTGAGATCAAGAGGAAATTTGGGTTTTTGGATGTTATGAATATATAAAATGATCACATTATTAATTAATGAAATCATGTTACTAACATGGTTAATAACATGATTACATTATTAACATGATCACGCTATTTGAATTTAAATTCAAACACCAAGGCTTTTGGCTTGGGAATTGCTTGGATTCTTGAGCCAAAGGCTTGGACCTATCAATCTATTGCTGAGTCCAAGAGTATTGATTAAAAAAATAAAATTAAACTTTGATCACCAAATACACTATTATTTCAATGGTAAAATTCAAAAACTTAATACCATCACGATGAGCATGCTATCCTCTTTCCAAAATATGATTTTTATAATTTTTTGACTAATTTAAGGTTTCAAACTATGTTGATTTCTAACTATATTTTTTTTTAAGCCACAACATACCACAAACATACATGCCTATACATGTTCATGGAGTTTATATTTTGTTGATACAAATACAAAACAAGTTATATGGTCACAAATTAGGCATAATTCTACACACATTACAAAAATTGGATGTATTTTTTTTAAGGTAGTGAGGCACATCATACGTGTGGCTATCTATTTTTTAATCAGTTTTTAGAATTTATTTACTTGAAAAAATTATTAAAAAAAGTATTCATTGAAAAAATATAAAAAAATGTAGGTCACAAACTAGAAGATCTTATCTAAATTTTCACTAAAGTGTTTTAAATAGTATTAAAAGCTGTTCAAAAAATAGTGCACCCACACGACCATCTATCTACTCTATTTTCTTTAAAAAAATGAGTTTCTCTTCAAATTTTAGATGTTTGACTTAGTTATACTTAACTATTAAAAAAATAATGTTTTAGAAACTAGACTGGAAATGCTACATTTCATGTTCTTACACCATCTTCAAATTTGGAGTGTAGTTATATAAAATTATATACAAAAGTTTAAACTTCTAAAATTTCAGGAAAATCATGTCCATGAATAGGCCCCATTTTGTCCCCCAACTTTGTGCACCTACCCATGTAGTAAAACACTTCACAATTATTGAAGTTTTTATTTTTATGACAAAAAACTTATACTTGTCTAACAGGTCAGCATATGCACACCTAATTTACTTTATGACCAAAGGCTTTCACTTTCTTTGGAAGTCTACATACCAAACATAAATATAATCTTTTGTTTCTTTCTTCATAAAAGTCTTCAATTTGACCTCGCATACCCTACATAAAAAAGTGATAATACTTTACTACTTACAAATATAGAGCATATTAAAAGTTAAATTTAAAATACATCTTTAATTTAACTATTTATTATACATGTCATTAATATCTAACAATATTATCCCTTAATATCATATCATTCTTTTCTCACTCTCATCTTGATGATGGTTTATAGAGTGTGACTCAAAATGTTTATTTAAAAATTGCACACAGTTATATCCAAAAGCATTCATAACAATGATAATATAAATTTTCGGTACCAAAATATTACATCTTATATGTATCCTTTATCCACACACGATGCTTCCCTCTATCCTCCTCATTATTCGATGGTAAATATTTATAGGGAGATGTAGGTGGAGAGTAGTTGGGACAATCATCATCACTAAATCTTATTTATTGGAAATGTGAATGGGAGGTAGTTTGATGGAGCATGAAACATGAACTAAAGGGGATGAAAGAGACAAATGTAAGGAGGGGCGCATTTTAACATGATGTTTAGCTAGAGGGAGATGGTTAGCAAGAGAGAAAATGTGAAAAATTAGGGTAGGATGAATATGGACACATATTAGGGATACTTCCTAATGTAACTATAAGTTTATTTTTCCAATTTCTCTTAATTTTAATATTTTCTCCTAATTTATCATTTTATAATATCTTAATTTTTCTATAAAACCTTAAATTTTTTATGAACCCTTAATTTTATCTAGGTTTATTTTTTTCCCATATACCTCAATTTTTGTATTTTCTTAAATCTTCTAATTTTATAAAGTTTCTAAAAGCCCTAAATTTTCATTTTTTATCTAATCCTTTATTTATGTTAATTTTTCTATTTTTTTCTCAAAGCCCAATTTTTCCTAATTTTCTGTTTCTTTTAACATCTTAAATTTTTTAAAAATGATAAATTTTTTATTTGTATTAGGCCCTAATTTCCCTTATTTTTATAATATATTTCCTCAAAATTATTTCTAGTTTTTTCTATTTTTTCTAATTTTTTTAACTTAAAAAAATGATAATTTTTTTCTCTACTCCTTAATTTTGCTTTTTTTTTTTTTTAACTATTTTTTCTAATTTTTTAAATGTTGGCAAAACAAATATTATAACTAAATTTAAATTTAATGGTTTAAATAAACCAAAACATTGTGTTTAATAAATTTTTATAAGATATATCTAAATTAATTGAGTTTGATTGTAACAATAAAATATAAGTAGTTTATTATAATATACTATTTATTGAAATGATTTGAGTATAACTAATTTAGTTTAATGTATTATTTATTGAAATAAATGATTTAGAAGATAGGGTACTTATTTTATTTAGGCTTTGTTCTAGTGTATGATAATGTATAGTCATCAAAAAAGATCTACAGGGGCTTTGTGTTAGCTCAGGACATGAAACTGTTTGTGAAACTTATTGGGGCGAGTCTAATATTCATTCGATTCATGTGGCAACTAGATAATTATATGCTCTACTAGATTTGTCTATGAAACATGCACAAATCTATTATAATTGGGATCATTGCACCTATGTCTATAAGTGGCCCCTATTTATTCATATTTCTACAAATATGTGTAAATCAATTTGTTTTCTTTTTCTTTTCCTTAAAACCACAGATTGTAATATTGGTACTTTCTTGACTTATAAAAATAGATTAGATAAAATGGGTTTAGCTAACCCCAACCACCCCCTCCTAAGCAAATGAGTGTTGTCTATATTCTAATACTCTGAAGAGAACTCAAACCACACACAACTCACCTAGTTGTCTATGTGCAATCTTGTGTATAGATTTAAACACCCTAAAATCTATGATTTTGAGCTTGTAATAATATTCAAACTTTGGTCAATGCATGTTCCTTTGAGGGGTTTAAGATTTGGAAGCTTTGAGACAATTACTCTCATTACAAAAATAGTTTCCAATAATAAATAGATGCTTGCTAGATAATAATAGGTTTATCCATGTCATACCCTATTTTTGCTAAATTAATAAAAGTGTTGTATTAATAGGTGTAACACTAAATAGAAATAAGACTGCTAAAGGTGTACAATAAGTAACAATTCTAATTTTAGAAATTGATAGATATAAAAAACATTTATTTTTAGTAAATAGTAAGAAGAAATGTACTTAATTCAAACTAAGATCTCTGTCGATTGTTTCAGATGTTTATAAATAGAAATCAATAAAATATATGTCTATGCAAGGTTAGAATCAAGGATAGAAATTAACATTACTCCTAAATAAGTTTGTAAAAAAAAATTGTATTAATTATCATCACTGGGATCTATGTTGATTGTTTTAAATGTTTACAAGTAGAAATCAATAACATATGTAATTGCATATGATTAGGGTCAAGAAAAGCATATGAAAATGCCCGTAAATAAGTCCACTTTAATTGGGTAACAATACAAGTTGCTCAAATCCATTGATTGCAAACTTGTCCCAATTGATTGTGATAATTGATTGTGACTAGTGATTGGCAAATAGAGATAGAGAAAAAGAGACTAGTGACTTGTATCTAATTATGACATTATTTTGATAGTTATAGATAAGAACTAGAATCATAAAATAGAGACGAGCAAAGCTGGTCTTGATTTTCACTCCATACAACATTATATTATTTTAAATCATTGTTCTTACAAGAAGAAGCAACTCCATGTGTGCGCAAAGAGGATGCAACCACTTGACATACAAACGTCTGAATCCTCCCATAACATTTACCAAATGTTTGAGCCGTCCTGTTGGAATCCCCATAGCAGGCCACTGTTTTGTGCAAATCACTTCCCATAAATTATCATCCATGGCTTCCTGGTACCACCATCTACTCACGCAAGAGGCAACCGCAAAGCTATGGGTATCTAAATGCTGGAAGATTTCATACATTGCATCCACGTTACTCATATAACTCAAATTTGATGTTATTCCCTTACAGTGCACACTCGATTCAAAACCCAAAGGCACAAAAACGAGTAAAATCTCCGCTGAATCCAATCTATGGTGGGTAAGATTTCGAGCATGACAAATAATAAAGTAAATGTCCGCATTAGTATTAAGCAGAAGAGACACAGTATTCCAAGGCTCCAATCAAACTTGTCTCTCACATATAAATCCCTCTCGTCATATGACGACAAAAAATAACTACGTCCCTGCTTACCGCCTGCTTGTCGTTAACACCTCCGTTAAATCGTTCACAATTTCACAGAACTTCTTTGGAAGTATTATTGACATGTGTATGTTCAATATCGTACACAAAGCAAAGTACAATTTGACAGAACTTTTTTTAATATTGTAAGATGGAACAACTTGAAGAATATAAAAATCATTTCAAAATGAGAAATTTAATAATAAAATTGCCAGTATAATAAATTTAGTATAGTTATTAATAGTTTAAGCATAATCAACTAGTGTATATGACAAAACATAGTCGTAACAATAAAAGTTATAATGCAATAAATTTATTTGTAGCTCTAATAAATTAGGGATAATCAGTGATTGTATATGACAAAACATGTAGGAATATGGATTAGTTTTTATTTTAAGATTAGTTTTTTTTTTTTTTTTGAGTTTTAAAAGTTTTTTCTTTTCACTGTTATAAGAAGTTGTTGTTGTTGTTGTTTTTATTAGTATTTTATGTGGTGATTTTAAGTTATGAGTCAAGGATTTAGAGGTATTTATTTCTGCTAACGTTGTCCGGAGCACGATCTTAGTTTCATTCTTTTTTTCGTATCAAATTTTGCTAATAGCAAGAATTGATCATTTTGTCAATTATCAAAATTTAATAAAATCGAAGTTTTTAGTGTGATATAAGAACCAAACAGAGCGCAAAGAGAAGCACAGTGATTGGTGAGCAACAAGTAGCTGGCAGTAGGTAGATTTTCAAACAAAAACCAAATTGGAGAAAGAACTTAGTCGGTGTATGGAGTAAGAGTAGCTGAGCAGAATGTAGGTCTTGTAGGTTGGTCCCTACCAAAAAAGACGCATATATTAGAATGATATAATTATATAAAGCGCAGTCAACATTCCAGTAAGATATAGGCACAATCAATAGAAGGATCCTCTAGCCCCCAAAGTAAAAGAAGATAGCAAATTGGCAGAGGAAGCACAAATAAAATGAAATCGATTCGTTGTAGCAAATCATATTAGCAAATAATATTGTCACTCAACGTCAAATTCCAATTTTTATATGTAAAAATGATGATTTTTGGTCTATCAAGATTAAAACTTTGTTTTATTCATAGGATGTATGGAATCTAGTGGAGAACGGATTTGTAGAGTCTGTAGATCAGGCAGCCTATCAAGGTTTAACATAAGTAGAGAAAAATTAGTTTAGAGAAAACAAGAAGGATACAAAAGCTCTATTTTTCATTCAATTGGTAATGAATGAGTCTATTTTCCTTAAGATTGTAGCAACAACTACATCCAAAAGGGCATGGGATATTCTGGGAACAACTTATCAAGGAACCACCAAGGTAAAAGTTGCTAAATCATAGTCTTTTAGGAGAAGTTTTGAGAATATGTATATGAAAGATTCAGACTCTATAGACCAATTTTTCAGTCAAGTCATGAATATTGTTAATCAAATTAGATTATTTGGAGAAAAATTCTCTGTTCAGAAGGTTGTAGAAAAGATTCTCAGGGATCTACCTAGTAAGTTTGATTCTATTATTATTGTTATTGAAGAATCTAAAGATTTAACATAACTATCTATAGATGAGTTGATGGGGTCTTTATTATCTCATAAATCAAAAATGCATAGGAAACAATACTTCCTCTTCAAAGAATGTCTTTAAATCACATATTTCATTCCCCAGAGGTAGAGGAAGTTCAAGCTTCAGAGGTAGAGGCAGAAATAATAATCAAAGAGTTAGAAGTAATCTCGATGAAGGTGAAAAGATAAATTATAATTTTAATACTCATAGTTCTAGAAGGCACAACTAGTTTCATCAACATTCTCAAAGGTAAGATAAATCCTATGTTCAGTTTCATTATCACAAAAAGTTTGGTCATTATGCATATGAGTGCTGAAAAAAAGCAAATGAGAGTAAACAAAATACAAAATTTTCAAATGTATCTTAAAACAATTTCGAGTCATTATTCATTACATATCATGTTGCTCAAGTGATTTCTAATGATATTTGATTTTTAAACAGTGGATACAGTAATCATATGATAGGAAATAAAGATTTGTTTGCAATCTTATATAGTTATGTGAACTCAGAAGTCAATCTAGGTAATGATAATTAAGTATCAGTGATAGGTAAAGGTATGATTAAAATTTTCACAAAACATGGTGAAAAAAATATATTCCAGAGGTTTATTTTGTGTCACATTTAAAGCATAATCTCATCAATGTTGGGCAACTTGTGCATAAAGGTTACAGAGTATCATTCAAAGATAATGTGTGCACTATACTAGATAGATTTATAAGTGACATTGATTGCAAAAATTGAAATGACTAGGAATTAAATATTTTTACTTTGAATCAAGAGTGAAAAGTCAAGCCAAGAAAAAACTAAGAAAAATTACAATGAAGCCCATTTAGTTTTGATATGATTATGAGATCTAAGGTATGGACATCTTCATTTTAGAGGTTTGATTTTATTACAGAAGAATCAGATGGTGAAAGAATTACCACCAATTGATCAGCCATCATTTTCATGTGAGAGTTGTATTTTAGAACAATAACACCGGAAAAGTTTTCAAATAAGAATGTCTTATAAAGAAAAGACACCATTAGAGCTTGTTCACATTGATATAAGTGGACCTAGGCACACTCTAACATTATGATGAAGTTTATATTTTATAACATTTATTGATGGTTTTAACAAGAAAAATTGGATACATTTTCTCAAATAAAAGTCTCAAGCCTTCAAAATATTCAAAGAGTTCAACACAAAAATTGAAAATTAGAGTGGTCTATATATCAAGGTGCTCATGTTAGATAGAGGTGGTGAATACATTTCAAATGAATTTCTAATTTTTGGAGGAATAATGAAATTAAAAAATAGTTTATTACAAGATACACACCACAACAGAATTGTGTTGTAGAGAGAAACAACAAAACAATCATGGATATGGCTAGGAGCATGTTGAAAGATAAACACTTATTTAATGAATATTGGACATAAGCAATTGTATGTACAATTTATAATTTAAATAGATGTCCTACAAAGAGTGTTAAGAACAAAATTTTACATGAAGCATGGAGTGGCAGAAAGCATAGTGTATCTCACTTAAAAGTGTTTGGATTTGTAGCATATGCACATGTGCCAGAAGAAATAAGAATAAAGTTGAATGATAGAGATAAAAATGTATCTTTATTAGTTATAATGAGTAGTCAAAAGCTTACAAGTTGAAGAATTCCACTACTAAAATGATAATCATTAGTAGAGATGTTGAATTCAAAGAAGAGGAGGTTTGGGATGGAAGTATTGGTAGAAAATTACAGTTAGAGAAATAATACCTCAAGAAGAAGAAGAATCAATAGAACAAGGTTTTCAAGGTGGTTAATGAAGATCACAACCAATAAATACTTTAACAAAAAATCTACAAGCAGCTAATTCAACAAAGCTAAGAACACCAAATATTTTGTGCCAAATGAATCGCAGTGCATGAAAATATCAATTCACAAGGAATTAATGAATTAGATCCTACATTTTTCTCATTAATATCAAGTTACAGAGGTAATAAAATAAGAACTTTGAAAGAAGTTTATGATCAAAGAGAAGAGAATTAGATTTATAGTGAAATTTTGTTTTATTCTCTTATAATCATGTATATTTTGAAAAGGTAATTAATAAAGATCATTAGATCAAGGGTATGGATGAAGAGATGGATTCTATCAAAATAAATGAAACATGGGAGCTAATAGATCTATTTGAAGGTAAAGATAGTATAAGAGTCAAATAGTTCTATAAGACCAAATTCAATGCAAGAAGAGAATTTGACAAGTATAAAACAAGGTTAATATCAAAAGGTTTTGCTCAACAACATAGAATTGATTATAACGAGACATTTACATGAATTTCAAGACTTGATACCATCAAGGTGGTTTTAGCCATAACAACACAAAATAATTATAAGGTTTACCAAATAGATGTCAAATTAATTTTTTTGAATGATTCTATAGAAGAATTATATGTGGAACAAACCCCAGATTATGAAGTGCATGGACATGAAAACAAGGTAAGATTGAAAAAGGCTATGTATGGGTTCAAACAAGCACCAAGAGCATGGTATAATAAGATTGACTCATTCTTGACAAACAATGAATTCAATAGAAGTAGTTGTGAGCTTATGTTATACACAAAAATAACAAGCAAGGTCAAATTTTAATCATATATTTATATGTTGATGACTTAATCTTTACTTAAAATTTATCTATAAACATGTTCAAATCAACAATGAAAAAATAATTTGAAATGACAGATTATGATTAATAAAATATTTTCTGGGTATTGAAATTGTTCAATTAAATAATGGTATATTTATTTGTCATTCTAAGTATGGCAAAGATGTGTTGAGAAGATTCAAGATGATGAATTGTAATCCTGCACCAACTCTAATTGCAATAGGTACAAAACTTAGCAAAGAAGATAAGGGATCCAATGTTGATCTAACTATGTTCAAAACACTTATTGAAAATTTGATGTACCTCACAGCTACAAGGTCAAATATTATGTATGCATTTAGCTTGATTTCACGATTTATGGAGTCACCAAAATACTCGCACTAGCAAGTTGGGAAGAGAATATTGAGATATGTTATAGGAACAATACGATATAAAATATTCTATTCCAAAATTAATGATTTTGATTTGATTGACTATACTGATACTAATTTTGTAGGTGGTATAAATGATAGGAAGAGTACTTCTCGATATATTTTTCATTTTAACACACGTGTGGTTTCATGGGCATCAAAGAAACAGTCTATAGTGATAATTTCATTAGCATAATTAGAGTATGTGAAAG
Organism: Torreya grandis; assembly: GCA_037957365.1. NCBI lineage: Eukaryota > Viridiplantae > Streptophyta > Pinopsida > Cupressales > Taxaceae > Torreya > Torreya grandis. Next base: position 2,451,243 of record JARHVA010001959.1, on the reverse strand, counting down.
CAACATCAGCAGCATCTCAAATAGTTTAGATGCGGAGAGTGTTGATAGATATATTTCATAAGCATGAACGTCCTACACTAGTATTTTGTGATAACAAATCAATAATTGCACTGTCAAAGAATCATGTTTTTCACAAGAAAAACAAGCATATTGACACCATGTATCACTTCATCAAAGAGTTGGTCAACAATAGAGAAATCAATTTAGAATTTTGCAGATTTGAAGATCTGTTGGTAGACATATTTACAAAGGCATTAGCTATTGAGAGTTTTAAACATTTAAGACAGAGTTTGAGCATTATGGATGTTAAAGTAGCTTACGGTAGAAATTAATGAGAAATGTTGGAATACGGATTTAATTTCTCCCAATAATTTTGTTTTTAAAACAAACTTTAAAGTTAAAGCTTCGCATTGATTAAGATTAGTTTTTTTTTTAAGATTTTTTTTTTTAAAAAAAAAGCTTTATAAGCTTTCTCTTTTCATTGTTGTAAAGTTGCCCTCTATATAATGAGGCTTTTGTAAATGATTCAATTATCAAAATTTAATAAAGCCGAATTTGTTTAAAACACAGCGAAATCAATTTTAAGAAACTTGGAACATCTTTTACGAAAACATTTATATTGCTGTTAAATTCTTCATTGTAGACACTATGATTTCCATGACTTGTTTTGTCAGCTTCTCATTAGAAATAAGAAATTAGAGTAAAGATGATGAAACATTTCTTTTTAAAAAATCGTGTTGATAAAGAAAAAAAAATGAAATTTATTTAAATATTTTATAAATTATATTATTTTACAATTTTATTATAAGAATAACTTTGTTTTTAAGACAATTTATTTATAAAAACTATTGGTAAATCATGTTGATGATTCCACATTGATACCTAGCCAACATATTTGTTTTGAAAAACATATCTCATAAAGATAAGATAGAGTAAACCAACTGTCCATATTTTAACATGTAGGTCTATAATTTTGGTAAAGTATGAACAAAAAATGTGAAAAAAATATATATATATTAAAAATAATTTATATATTTATTATATTTATTTAAATTTTTATAATATATGTAAAAATTTATTTTATATTATTTAATTTAATAATAAAATTATTTATATTTTAAAATTAAAAATTACAAATACAAAGTCATCAAAATTAGCCATCCATACAACCGACCCCAAGCAGTCTTTTGTACAAACTGACAGCACTCTTCCTGTGATTTTGGCTTTATCTATCTTTTTATATGCTCCTGAAATTAACCCATTTTTCTTCATGGTAGTGGGTGCCATGCTGCTGAAATTGGGTTGGCGTTTTGAAATAAAATTTATCCCGCCGGAAGGGAGTGAATTTGACAGTCAAACTTGTCTATCATCAAATAGTTTGATGACTTATTTAATCCATATTACCTTTGAAATGTTAGTATAATTCGTAGTATAAGAAAGAAATTTTAGGCAAAATATATTTATTATGATATTTTTTAATTTTTTTTTATAGATTATTTAAAATTTAATCTTGTATTTAATATAATTTTTTGATTGTATTTAAAAAATAATAATATTATCATTAAACAGTTATATGATCATTAAATTTAGTTAAATAATATTATGTGTACAAATTTATTTGATGTTGAAAAGATAGTATTTAAATTGAACGATTTTAATAAATTTTACAAAATCAAATAATTTATTTAACCAAAAATTACAATAAAATTGTTTTATGTTAATACAACTTTTTGATATAAGAGTTGTCTTATTAATCTTAAAAAAAGAAGAAAAACTTTCTTGATTCTAACTTTTTTATTATAAATCTTGATTAGAAAACCTATTATTTTATTTTAACCTTTCTTCAAATAAATCAATTAAACTATTAATTTTCAAACTAAATTTATATTTGATATAAATATTACTATAAATTATACATTACATAATAAAATATCATTTTATCTCCATTACTCCATTACAAAATAAACCCAATAACGCATCACACTTACTTCATAGTAAAAAATGAATATTGCTTAAATTGGTGATGCATTGTAATTATAGATTTCTCCGCCAGATTTTTTGTCCGTTTGATATTTGGTCCCTAATAAGTCAGCGCTCCTGTTTATACTTACAATTTACTTACAAACACTATGTGCTCACTTTACTTACAAACACTATGTGCTCACTTTGAGTTTTCAAAATTTTAGATTTGTTTTTGAAACTTAGGAGGGAGTGGAGATTAACATAAATGCAAACCTTTCTGTTTAGGGTTTGAGAGTGATAAATATGTTATGATTCCGTGCTCAACGGATTGCTTGGAGATAGTGCATTGAGATTTTCCTTTCATGTCTTTTGTTCAATGTAGTTTCTTTTTTTTTTTTTGTTGTTATTTTTTTCCTTTTTAATTGCGTGTATAGGTGTGTCTTTGTCAAAGGAGTTTTTTTAAGTTGTATTTAATTGATAATTTATATTAAATATAGAAGATCAATATCATTAGAATTGTATGTTTTTAATGTGTAATTGATAAATAGGTAAGGTTTGATGGTCAATAAATTGAAGTAATGGTGTAAGTGTTTTTTTCAATGTTGGTAAATTTATATTGTAAATATTTATTTATTGTATTTGATTTTATTATTTTTTTTTATGTTAAATTTTTGTGTATATAAAAATGTAGAGATGTGTTTAATGTGTTATTAACTTAAATTAATATTATTATTAATGACATTTTGAAAAAATATAATTTATACATGAATTTATTTTTTATGAGAATAAATTTGATATTTTATTTATTTTATTTAATATTTTGTTTGTCTCAGTTTTATTGTTGACATTGATGTCAATTTTCTTTAATCAATACATTTATTCTTCTCATAAACACTTTGTACATATATGCAAGATTTTTATTTCATTATTGTCAAATTTTTGTTTTGTCATTAGAAGATAAAATTTAACCTCTAAATAACACAAAGAGTTGACATATTTCTATAGTTTTATGTTGTTTGAAGGTATGAAATAATTAGATTCTTGTAAATAAAGTATTATGAATGGTTTATGATTTTTTTTAAAGTTAATGTAAAAATAAGTTGTAGGTTTGAAACATTGTATTGTTTTGATAGTTCGACATGCATAGCCCAAAGATTAGACACACAATAATTATCAAGTGAAATTTGAATTAGTGTTTTTACATGATTATGACAACATTATTTTGCTTGTCTCATTTTTATTGCTAACACTAATATAATTTTTTAAATTAATATGTTTCTTCTTCTCATAAACTTTTGTAGGTCTACAAGGTCATGGTTTATTCTTTCCTAAACCCTGTTTTTTCTTTAGAATTTAAAATCTATCATCGAAATAACAAAATAAATTGGTTGTGTCTTCATTTTTACTATTATTTTGTTTGATATAATAGAAACATCAACTTCTTTCAAATAGAGCTTTATGGATGATATAAGACTCATCTTAGGTTTTATGTAAAAATAGATTATGGGTTTGAAATATTGAGTTGATTTGATAGTTTGAATGTGCATAAACTAAAGATTAAGAATGCAACTATTTTTAAGTGACTTAAAGTTGAAATCAGTGTCTCTATGTAAATGTGGTGAGAATATTTTATATGTCTCAATTTTGTTGCTGACAATGATATCAATTGTTTTAATTTATACATTTTTTATCATAATTTTTTGTACATGTTTGCAATGTTATGATTTATTTCTTGCCAAATTCAATGATGAACAAAATTTCTTATTGTGTGGCAAAAACTACAATGTTTATGCATCGTAGTGATAAACTAGTGAAACAAATAATTAAATATGGTATTTATTTTGTCATTAGAAGGTAAGATCTATCATCTAAATAACACATAGAGTTGTTTGTATCTCTATTTTGTTATAATGTTATGTTGATTGATGGTATAGAAAATTGATTTTATTTTAAATAAAGCTTTGTGAATAATTTATGACTCTTTTTAAGGTTATACTAAAGTTATATGTTAGATTGAAATATTGTACTGTTTCAATAACTCATGTACATAGACCAAAGATTGGGTATGTTGTTATTGTCAAGTAAGTAAAGCTAAAATCAATGTTCTTATATGAACATGGCAAGAATATTTTGTTTGTATCAGTTTTGTTGCTGACATTGATATAAAAATTGTAATTAATATGTTTCTTGTTCACATAAAATTTTGTACAATTATGTAGGGTTGTTATTTTGTTCTTGCCAAGGCCTTGTTTTGTCATTATAAGATGAGAATTGTGCTTTGATTAACATAGAATTTGTTTTGTTTTTTTTAAATATAATAATATGTTATTTGATGACATGGAATCATTGAATTTTTACATAGTTTTGTGAATGGTTTCCGACTCAAATTATGGTTTATATGAAAAGAGGTTGTGGGTTTGAAACATTTTATTGTTTTGATAGCTAAATGAGCATATATGTTTTTAATTATTATGTTTCTTATTCTCAAAAACTTCTTTACGTGTCTACAGGGCCATGATTTCACTTTTTTCAAAGCTTTGTTTGGTCATTAGAAGGTGAGATATTTACTCTCAATAACACAAAAAATAGGTTGTCTTTTTTTTAATAGTATTATTTTGTTTGATGGTATGGAATCATTGGATTCTTCTAAATAGAGCTCCGTGAATGGATTATAGTTTATCTTAAGTTTTACATAAAAATAGGTTATAGATTTAAATTATTTTGTTGTTTCGATAGCTCGACATACATAGACTAAAGATTGAGAATGTCACCATTATCAAGTGAGTTAAGCTTGAATCAATATCTCTATATGTGTTAGGATAAAATAGAATAGAGATTTATCCCCAAATCGCATACAAGAGAAACTATGAAACGAATCAATCAAACATACAGAAAATAATCATAAACATGCACAAAATAGAAGACACCAGATTTGACGTGTTTCACCTAAGATGGGCTACATCTACCAAATTTGTCCAGTATATTATTTCATCCCCCAGGATCGCGCAAGGGGGGTTCCTCCCTTGCAACCCTCCACACCATCGCGGATACAAAAAATGAGATCCAAAACCCGACTAAAATAACATCAAATTTTTAACCTCTGATCCTAGAAAACAATCAGAATCCACACCTAACAATATAAATGCGACAATAATATTTTATTTATCCTAATTTTGTATTGACATTTATATCAATTTTTTTTTTATTTATACTTTTCTATCATAAATTTATAAGGTCACCATTTCATTCTTGCCAAAACCACAAACAACACTTTTTTTAAAAAATATTACAACATTTATAAATCCTCGTAACTATTAAAATATTAAAATTAATGTTTAAATCTAATATTTATTTAGATAATTTTTATTTTTATTTTATTTAAAACAAATTTTTTTTGGTTTAATAGACCACATTCGTAACCTTTTTAATTATTTTGAAGTAGTATTAGTATATTATATATATAGGTTAATCATAAACAAATTTTCAAACATTTAAGGTGGATAAGACGTTGTGCCATTCCATTGACATGATATGCGTTTATGTAGTTATATGATCATCAGAGATGGGTGTGTGTTCATTTCTAAGATTTTCATTTCACTTTACCTTACGTTAATTGAATTAGGTCATCACTAAGTGTTCCCCGTTTTTGTAATTAATTTGACGGTTCTTTTTCATGTACCATACGATAAATATTTTTCAAAATTACTTTGAATAATTATATAAATTGGAATTAAAATTATTTTTTATATTTAAATATATATTTATATTTCATGTATCATATGATAAATATATTTCAAAATTAATTTGAATAATTATATAAATTGGAATTAAAATTATTTTTTATATTTAAATATATATTTATATTATAAGTTAAAAAAAAGTAAAAATGTGTTCCAATTATTTGTAAAATGATCATAACACAAAAATTAAATAAAAATTATGTTTCATTTTTTTTTTTTTGGGATGAAATAGAGTTTATAATTTTAATATAAATAAAATATATATAAAATTATTTTTAAAAAAAATCGCTAGGATATGTCAACAATGACATATTAGATCATGTTTGGGAATCAAAAGACTCAGGGCCACAAAAATAACGAACAAACTAGGCTAAGTTTAAAAAAAGCTCTCATATATCAAAAAATGAGTAACTAAAGCAGCAGTAGCAAATAAACTTGTTGAGAACGGATCATTGTCATGAGGACTCCACCCGGAGCCAAGAAGATCTTTCTTGTCATTCACAGGGTCCCATCCAACATCAATATCCATATGGTCAACACTATGTTTTTCTTTAGTAGCATGTGGGGGTAAAATGGTGAAATTAAGTCTCATTTTTTTTTATCAAATCGTCTTGGGAGCTACTAGACTGAAAATTCTCTCTGAGCCAGTGTATCGGAGGTGGAGAGCCCCATTCTTGATTGCGCTGATGTCGAGAGCCCCAACGAAAACGTCGATCCATAGGGGGAGATCTCTAATCACCCTACTAAGCTGGAAGGGGACAGTGATGCTATTAAGAAAAATTAAAAATCTGAAAATGGTGACGAGTCCAACTACGACAAGACTCACCCTTAGGAAGGTCACCCCAACCACGTGGTGGGGTGTCCCTCAAAGAAAAAATAACATGCAAACAATAATACAAAACATGTCACCCCAATAATGAAAAAACCCCTACAAATAATCAAGTTTTATGACCACTTTATTTATTTATACTTATATTTATAAAATCACATTAAAAACAATGATAACTTTATCATCAAATAGAAAATCAAAATAACGTTAGAATTATACTCATACTCTTTCCATACTCAAAGAATAAAATTTCTATTACGAAAACATGTGAGACCTTATCTGTGGTAGTGAGGAGGAAAAACATGCACATTATTCCATGACCGGCCCAGGTCAAACTCTTTAATAAATCTATGGCTCACATGAGGACACAAACAGTCAAATCTCTGCTACCCAATTCCTTGTCGTTAACCCCTCCATTAAATCCCTCACAATTACACATGACGGCATTAAAAGCATAATTCACATGCTTAAGTTGTCAAAGAAACATATGCCATTAAGACGAGTTATTAAAGTAAACCAAAATTCTGGCCTGAATTTGTCCACACGGAGCGGTCTTTGGTACAAACTGTGTCTCTTTTTTGGCAGCAACAGTTCCTTATTCTGCTTGGTAGCAACTCCGAGCTCTCGGTAATACACAGAGTCCCGCGATTTACTTTACAAACACTTGTGCTTTCAAAAGTTTTGGTTTGTATTGAGTGGGAAATAACATAAATGCAAAGTTTTGTCTTTTAAGGTTTAAGCATGATTAGTCCGTGCTAGGGATCACATTTATTATAATTTATTTTATTTTATTATAAAGAGAAATTAATGTTTTTTTATTTTATTATAATTTATTTTGAAATTTAAAGGGTAATTTTTATTTAATTTTTTTTATGATATGTAAGGTCGATAATCAAATCTAGTCTTTAAAATTTTGTATTCAATAGATAATCTCCAACCAATGTGATGAGACTTTTTCTTTTCATGATTTTTATCTAATATTTTAAAAAAATTAATTAAGTAAAATGACACAAGATGATTTTGAAACTCTAGACCCTTCTAAATGCCTTCATGTATTTATTATTTGTACAATTATATTATGTAATAGTATTTGTATGTTACTCTACATTACATTTCAATAAAATGTTTTTTATTTTATTAGTTGTTTCTAGCATGTCTCCCTCCCTCTTTCACTATCATCCCTTCATGTTTCTCATCTCCCTGATTCCCTCTTTTTCTGGTTTCTTCCACAAAAATATATATGATCATTAAAAATCTTAATATAAAATCATAAAATACAACAAAATATATTTTATATTTTAAAAATAAATTTTAGGTACATAAATTAAACAATGAATTTAATGTATTTGTGTTGATCATATTCATTGATTTTTATTTCCTTCTATAAAGATAAATATTTGTAAGTATAGATGTTGTTAAGTTGTGGAGCTAAAAGCTTCACCAGGATGCTAATCAGGGGGTTGCTGAGTTCAACCAGTAACCGGCATCGGCAGTATTGTCGACGTCGGTCAGGCAGGGCCCAGGGATCGGCCGACGTCGGTCAGGAGCAGACCTACAGCAATCGACGTCGGTCACCTGTGCGTGTGCATGCGTTTGCATGTGTTTCCAGAACACGTTTCCAGAATTAGACTCGTCTAATTTTAAGAGGTCCGAGAGTGTTTGCATGTTGAAGACTAATTTAAGTCTTGAGTCTGTGTTTCTAATTATTGTAATTAGAAGTCTAATTATTGTATGCTTGGGATCCTATTTAAGAGACCCATGAGGCATGTATTGTAATTAAGGTAAGTAAAGCATTGAAGCAAGAAAGCAAGGTCAAAGGAGATCTGCAAGGTGCAAGGTCAAGGAGATCAGCTGAAGCTATCAAGGAAGGGATAACAACTCAGGTTGTTGAGTTAGTTGTGGTTGAAAAAGAGAGAGAGAACTCTTGAGTGAAATACTGTACACCCAAGAGGTGTGAAGAGGAAAGGAAGATTTCTTTATTATATTCAAGAAGAGTGTTAATACAGACAGTATTGTTTCTCATATTCTTTGTTGTTTCAAGTTTCTAGTTACTTAATCATTCTGGTTCAATTTCGTGTTCAATTGCTTATAGAAAAGTAATCAATTGTGCTCCTAATCCTGACAAAGTGGTATCAGAGCTAAGGTTGCAGGGAGCAGGTTATTGTTTGATTACAGGTCATTCTCAGGGGTTTTTGATTGAGGTGGAGTATAGCAATGGCAGAAGAAAGTAAGCTACGAATAGAGAAGTTTAACGGCAAGAATTATCAACATTGGAGGATGCAGATAGAAGATTATCTGTATCAGAAAGATTTGTACTTACCGTTGGGTGGGGTTGCATGCAAGCCCACAGACATGAAGGATGAAGAATGGAATGTTCTTGATCGGAAGGCTCTGGGATCCATAAGGTTGAGCCTTGCATCGTCTGTGATTTCCAACTTATCACAGTGTAAGACAACGAAAGAGTTGATAGAATCTTTGACAAATTTATATGAAAAGCCCTCAGCTTCAAATAAGGTATTTCTTATGAAGCAGCAATTTACTTTGCAAATGCAGGAAGGTGGATCGGTATATAGTCATCTTAGTGATTTCCATGGTTTGGTAAACCAGTTAAATTCAGTCAATATTGTTTTTGATGATGAAATAAAAGCTCTCTTAATCTTATGCTCATTACCTGAAAGTTGAGATAGTTTGGTAATGGCAGTAAGTAATACTGCGTCTGCTTCTCAAATCTTAAAAGTTGATGATGTAGTTAGTGTAATCTTGAATGAAGATATTCACAGGAAAAGCACAGGTGAATCATCAGGAAATGCTTTAAGTGTTGAAAGCAAAAGAAGGCAAAGAGAGAAGGTCGAGCAAGGGAAATCAAGGTCAAAGATGGAAAAGAGATCCAAATCCAGAAATGGAGGTATCATCTACTGGTTTTGTGAAAAGAGAGGACACACAAAGAAAGATTATTGGTTGAAGGATAAATAAAATCAACATGAAGGTAATGAAGAAGCAAAAGATGCAGGTATTGTGGCATAGGATGCTCTCATACTTTCTTTGGATAGTCAGCTAGAATCATAGGTTTTAGATTCTGGTGCTTCTTTTCATGCAACCCTAAATAGAGATTTGTTCCATGAGTATGTCCAGGGAGACTTTGGAGAACTTTATTTAGGGGATGGTACGCCTTGTCAAATAATTGGCAAAGGGAAAGTGTAGCTGGAATTGCAGACGGGCAACACATGGGTGTTGAAGGAGGTTATGCATGTCCCAGTCCTGAAGCAGAGTTTAGTTTCTGTAAGAAAGTTGAGTGATGAGGGATGCACAGTAACCCTCATAGCAGATTCTTGGAAGGTTTCCAAGGGTGCACTTGTTTTAGCAAGAGGTAAGAAAGTAGGTACTCTTTATCTATCTACTTGTATTACTAATTTTCCTTCTGGTTTATCTACTTCAGCTGTAGATTCAAAAATGTGGCTTAGTAGGCTTGGTCACATGAATAAAAAGGGAATGTACGTTCTTGAGTCAAAGGGTATGAGTTCAGATTCAGAGGGCATATATCGAGTTCATTGTAGGAAACAAAAATTTGATGCTTTTGACAAAAACAGGGAAGCCTTGGTGTTTATGGAGGAGATGATGGACAAAGAACAGTCACAGGGGCTGAATAATTCTGAGTAGGGTAGTTTAGACAGGGTTTTGATCTAAGATGAGCTCGTGGGTGAAAAAGTCATCACTTAAAGGAAAACATAGTTATCGATGTTGGTCAGATGGAATCGACGTCGTTCAGGCAGGTACCGACATCGGTCATGTGCAGACCAACAGAGTCGGTAGTGTCGAGCAGGTGGAACCGATGTCGGTCAGAAGGAACCGACGTTGATAGATAGGTCAGTCGCATTGAATCGACGTCAGTCAGGTGCAGACTGAGAGATGGCCGAGATCGGTCACTGGAATAGATGTTGGGCGGACAACAAGCTGTCAAGGAGTCTCAAATGCCCATATGGATGGACATGTGAGACGAAAGGCTAGAGTATATGGTCTTGAGTAATCTACATGACAATGGAGGTTTGACCATTGTGTTTCTCTTTACCAGGTTGGATAATATTAGCTACATTATCCTGTTATTGTATTGTGTGCTTGTTGCAGGGTTACACATATAAGAAGTTGCTGAACTAAAGGTAAAGTTAGTTCAGATGGGTGTCATGAAGAATCTGGGAGCAGTAAGATTCTTTGGCATGATTATATCTAGAGACATGGAAGATCACAGGTTGATTTTGTCTCCAGTGGGAGCTGATGTGAAGAAGGTGTTGGTAGGGTTCAATACGCAGGATGCAGAACCGATAAGCACACCAAGGGCTGGACAGTTCAAGCTGAGCTTAGAACAGTGTTTGAAATCACATGAGGTCTGGTGTAGACCTGAGTTTTCCAAAGCAGTGGGAGTTGTCAAAAAGTTCAGAGCCAATTCGGGAAAGAAGGAGTACTGGAGAGCAGTTCAGTGGATTCTCAGGGATTTGAGAGGGACCAGTAGCAGGTATTTATGTTATGCAGGGTCAAGCACTTCACTACATGGTATGTAGGTTCGGATGTGGCAGGTTACTTGGATGACAGGTGTAGCATCACAGGATGTGTGGTGGTTGGTCTTCAAAATTGAGCTTGAAGATGGAGGTGCCTGAGATGATTAGTGGATGTTGCTGTACAGGTGTAGTTGTTTATCTCCAAGTGGGAGATTGTTAAGTTGTGGAGCTAAAAGCTTCACCAGGATGCTAATCAGGAGGTTGTTGAGTTCAACTAGTAACTGACATCGGCAGTATTGCCAACGTCGGTCAGGCAAGGACCAGGGATCGATCGACGTCGGTTAGGAGCAGACCGACAACAACCGACGTCGGTCACTTGTGCGTGTGCATGTGTTTCCAGAATGCATTTCTAGAATTAGACTCGTCTAATTTTAAGAGGTCCGAGAGTGTTTGCATGTTGAAGACTAATTTAAGTCTTGAGTCTGTGTTTCTAATTATTGTAATTAGAAGTCTAATTATTGTATGCTTGGGATCCTATTTAAGAGACCCATGAGGCATGTATTGTAATTAAGGCAAGTAAAGCATTGAAGCAAGAAAGCAAGGTCAAAGGAGATCTATAAGGTGTAAGGTCAAGGAGATCAGCTGAAGCTATCAAGGAGGGGATAACAACTCAGGTTGTTGAGTTAGTTGTGGTTGAAAAAGAGAGAGAGAACTCTTGAGTGAAATACTGTACACCCAAGAGGTGTGAGGAGGAAAGGAAGATTTCTTTATTGTATTCAAGAAGAGTGTTAATACAGATAATATTGTTTCTCATATTCTTTGTTGTTTCAAGTTTCTAGTTACTTAATCATTCTGATTCAATTCTGTGTTTAATTGCTTATAGAAAAGTAATCAATTGTGCTCCTAATCCTGACAGATGTGCTCCGCATGCCAATGTTGGAGCAACTCTTCATGGCCATCCTCAGGTTAGAGGATGTAAATATGATAATTAATAAAATTATAATTGAAAAGTAATTTAAAATAAAAAAATTATCAGCCGATAATAATTATAACTTTCATATTTAAAAATTGGGTGCTTACACTTCGAAGCACATGGGTTCCATGAGATTGGTGACTCTCTTCCCTTGCAAAATTCAAGATTATGTAACTAGTTTTTAATGATTTATTTGATCGTTCTAATCAATACCAATAGTTTCTTCCTAAAAATAATTATAATGTAGAAATTTAGTAACTATAACATTTTCAAAAAATTGTCAAGATGTATAATTCTAAAATATTGTAAAGATATAAACTATTTTCAAAAAATTTATTGCCTAGTACAATATTAATTAAATAAATAAAATAAAAATGACTAAAAATAAAAAATAAAATTTACCTCCCAATAGTTTTCCATTATAATCATGACAAAGAGTTGATAAGTTTGATCTTCAAATTTTCTCTCTCTCATAACAATTTTACACTATAATCATAACAAAGAGTTGACAAGTTTATTATATTATCCCTCTCTCATTGTAAGGTATTCCTTCCCAACAATTATTTTATACATATATTGTAAAACATAATTTTAAAACACAAAACATATATAATATAATAAAATATGTAATAGATCTAGGGTCAAGATATGCACACCTAATTTCCTTTTCTAACCAAAAGTTTTCGCTATCTTTAAAAATTGACATATCAAACATATATATATTCTTTTGTTGCCTTCTTCATGAAAGTCTTCAATTTGACCTTGCATGTCCTACATTTAAAAAAAATTAAAAAAAAAATGATAATATTTTATTGGATAAAAATATAAAACATATTAAAAAATAAATTTAAAACATATCTCTAATTTAAAATTTTAATAGACATGTCATTTATAACTAACAATACTATGCCTTAATAGCATATTATAGGAATAGGTTTAAGCATGATAATACAAATTTACCGGTGCCAGAAAATGGCATCTTATATGTATCTTTTATCCACACACGACACTTCTATCCTCCTCATTGTCCGGTGGTCAATATTTACATGGAGAGAAGTTGGGTCAATCATCATCCCTACATCTTTCTTAATTATTAGAAATGTGAATGGGAGTTAGGTCGATCGAAAATGAAAGAGATGCATCATAAGAGCGGTGTACTTAAATGCGAGGGAAAATGTGAGGAATTGGTGTAGGATGAATATGAACACATATTTACGATACTTAATGTAATTGTAAGTTTATTTTTCTACTTTATCTTAATTTTAATATTTACTTTTAATTAATATTTTAATTTTTTTTTAATAAAATTTTAAGTCATTTTCTAACTTTTAATTTTATTCAGGGTTATTTTTTCTATTATTTCAATTTTTATTGTATTTTTTTAAATTTATAAAGTTTTCAAAAACTTTAAATTTTCAATTTTTTCTCCAATCTTTAACTTATATTATTTTTTTTTCTCAAAATCTAATTTTTCCTAATTTTCAATATTTTTTAATATCTTAAATTTTCTAAAAAAAATCATAAATTTTTCAATTGTATGTCTAGACCCTAATTTACTTTAATTTTTTAATAATTTTCCTCAAAATAATTTTTTGTGGTTTCTCATTTTTTACAATTTATTTAACTTTCTAAAAAATTGATAGCTTTTTTTTTATCTACTCCTTAATTTTCCTTATTTTTTTAAAAAAAACCTATTTTTTCCCTAATTTCTTGAATGTTTTGAAAATAACTAATATAATTAAATTAATTTTAAATTTAGTGACCTAAATAAACTAATATATTGTGTCTAATAAAATTTTATAATCTGTCTAAATTTAGTGAGTTTGATTGTAACAAAATAAAGTATAATTTACTATTTATTGAAATAATTTGAGTACAACTAATTGATTCTAGTGTATTATTTATTGAAATGATTTAGAAAATAAGGTATTTACCTTATTTAGGCTATGTTCTCGTGCATTATAATGTACAGTCATCAAAAAGGATCTACATGGGATTTGTGTTAGATCAGATCATGAAATTGATTGTAAAATCTATTAGGATGAGTCCAATATTAATTCAATTCATGTGGCAGTTAGATAATTCTATGCTCTATTAGATTCATCTAGGAGACATGCACAAATCTGTTATAATTGGGATCATTGTGCCAATGTCTACAAGTGGCTCCAATTTATTTATATTTCTACAAATCTATGTGAATCACTTTGTTTCCCTTCTCTTTTCCTCAATGCCATATATTGTAATCTTGGCACTTTCTTGACCTATAAAAATAGATTAGATAAAATGGGTTTAGCTAACCTGAACATATGACTGTTGTCTACATTCCCATATTTTAAAGAGGGCTCAAACCACACATAATTCTCCCACCTAGTTGTCTATGTGCAATCTTGTGTATATATTTAAACACCCTAAAACCTATGATTTTGAAATTGTACTAATATTCAAACTTGGGTCAAGGCATGTTCCTTTAAGGGGTTTAAGATTTGGAAGCTTTGGGGTAGTTAATTTCAATATAAAAATGTTTTCTAATGATAGATAAATGCTTGCTAGATAGTAATTGGTTTAGCCATGTCATACCCTAATTTTGATAAATCAATAAATGTGTTGTATTAATAGGTGTAACACTAGATAGATATAATAATGCTAAAGATGTACAATAAGTAATAATTCTAATTTTAGAAATTGATAAATATGGAAAAATTTTATTGTTAGTAAATCCTACGAAGAAATGTACTTAGCTCAAATCGAGATCTCTGTCAATTGTTCTAGATGTCTACAAGTAAAAATCAATAAAATATGTGATTATGCATGTTCGGGATCAAGATCAGAATTTGAAACTACTCCTAGATAGGTTTGTCACAAATTTTTTATATTAGCTATAATGTCAGGGATTTAAGTTGATTGTCTTAGATGTTTGCAAGTATAAATCCACTAAAGATGTGATTGTGCATGATCAAGATCAAGAAAAGAATATGGAGATGCTTGTGAATAGGTCCACCATAATTGATAGCAACACAGACTACTCAAGTCCATTGATCACAGACTTGTCTCAGTTGATTGTGACTAGTGACCAACAGAGAAAGATAGAGAAAGCAAGACTAGTAACTTGTATCTAGTTTTGACATGATATTAATAGTTATAGATCAAGATTACATCATAAAATAGAGACAAGAAAAACTAAACTTGATCTTCATTCCACACAACAATATATTCTTTTAAATCATTATTCTTTCAAGAAGAAACAACTCCATGTGTGTGGAAGGGATGCAACCACTTGACATACAAATGTCTAATTCCTCCCATAACATATACCACATGTTTGAGTCATCCTGTAGATATCTCTATAGTAAGACAATGTTTTGTGCAAATCACTTCATATAAATTATCATCTATGGTTGCTTAGTACCACCATATACTCATGAAAGAGGAAACAACCAAGGTATGGGCATCTAAATGCTGGAATATTTCATATACTGGATCCATATTATCAACCATCGGATTGACAATATTCATATTTTTAGTCTTTTTAAAAGAAATAAATAAATGTGAAGTCATATTTTTGTTGAGGGTGGACGTATCAGTTGAGATAGGTTGATGCATACGTGTATGCTCCATCCCATCATATTACATATATATTGCATCCATGTTAGCATAGGACCTATCTCTATCTCAACCAATCCATACCTAAGCCACTATCTATGTATATGAATTCCTATCTCTATCTCAACTAGTGACATCCATATCTAAGCTTAGAGCTTAATAATTCTAACATTTTAGTGAGTTTTCAATCCTAAAATTCTAAAAAGTACTAAATATAATGGATTTTGAAAAATTATATTCTAAATGGTAACTCCTATAGCTTTAGAATTGATTTCAAAAGATGCAAAGTGGCCCTAATTTGTTATATTTAGTAAAATAAATTTAAAGCATAAGAAAATAAATGTAAAATTATACTTAAATGTTTATTTTACTACATAGATAATCAACATCAAATACAAAACATATGTAAAACCAAAGGGTGTATGCCCTTTACGAAAGGATGTACACCCTTTCTACTACAAATGGCATACACCCTTTGTTTCACATGTTTCAAATTTCTAGTATTCCCTAAAAAAAAAGTGTTTGAAAGGTCGCACACCCTTTAAAATAATTTTTCTTTGATTTTTTTTAGTTTCCCTCTAAAATGAGTTCATATTTAGGCTTGGGGGGTTCGAACCTACCCTAAAACCTATCATGGATCAACTGACACCACTTTTAGGAAATGTATGTGTTTTTTAGAGTCTTCACAAACACATATGATCAGGCAGATTTCATTATATATATGGGTTTGTAGAGGGGAGAACTTAATATTTTAATATATAATTTTTTAAATGTTAAATTATAATTTTTAATCATTACTTAATATCTACACAACATACCTCATTATGATTGATACATACATCATTACAAATATATTTATAGCTTTATGATCATTAATCAAAAGTTTATAAAACTTATATCTCAAAATCCTACACATCATTGTCTATGCTTTCAAAAAAAATGATTTTCATGAAGTTAAGGTCAAAAAGTTATTCATACACTTGCAATTTTAAATTTATAGTTGTTTTGACTTGTAAAATTATTTAAAATACACACACGCACACATTAAAAAATTAAGAAAAAAATTTCAACATTTTCTATATCCATATATGAAATTTCATATAAAAAATCATTTGTTTACCCAAAATAAGTGTGTCTGTACACTACAGTCTCCTTATGTTTTCACATAAAAGTACGATGCCTTTGTCAAAAATGCATCAATTTCACATGATTTTATAATCTTGGCACTAAAAAAAATTATATACTTAGAAACTACAATCATAATTCATATTCTTATTTTATTATCAAAATATTTGTCCAAGTATTTCTAAAATTCTCTCCAAGTTCAACTATTGTTATTTTCAAAAAAAAAAAAAAGGTGTCGCTTTAAGCCCCCCTTTTGTCCCTCCCTTCTATTATGTCAACCTCTATGACCTCACCTATTGTGTGTTTCCTAATAACTCTTTGGATATTGTTGATTTTATTATTGCCAATGAGATATTTTATTAACCATAGGGAAAGTACTAATTGTGAGTAGTATTGAGATGTATAGTGGTATATCTACAAGACTAGTCTTATGCTAATAATGTTCCTTATCAAGAACACTACATGATATGTAAGTTATCCATTGATAAGTTATCAAATTGGTGACATAATATATAGGATCTCCTTGTTGTTGTTAGTCTCATGTAGTTTCTCACTCTTTGGGACACCTATGTGCCCTCAAAGATTCTCATTTGTATGTATATTTAGATTTTAGTTAAATTGAAATGGTTTAAACATTTGTACACATATAACTAGGCATAAAATAGATACAAAACAATCAATTATATTTAGTTTTTTAAAAATGGATAAATAAATGTAAATGTAGGTTTTAGACATGTATCTTGAATATCAAAATATTAAGAGTTAGTCATCAAATTCTAATAGTGAACATTTGATTTTAGTGGTAAGATAACAAGAACCCTGATAAATTGTGACGATTATAGGAGATTTTCCAAATGATTAAGTTTCACTTTTGACACATGTAAAATTTCAAGTTATGCATTTGAGAAGTTTCAAACATATGAAGTTATTTTTTATGACTATAATTTTCTAATCTAAGGCTATGAAAACTAATTCATTTTCCAATGACTTTGCTCAAATTATTGGGAAAATTGAATTCTTCATTTTCTAATTGGGAAACTAGATGTAAGAACTTTAAGTAAAAAAACATTTGTTCTAGGTCTTTCTTATACCAAGGAAAAACTGAGGTAGCTTTATTGTTTTTAGGCCCCTTAATGGTGTGAAATATATCAAAAGCAATAGTGCAATAATTGTAGTGATTCATCATCCAAAAAAACTAGTGTAATGTAATGTGTTGTTAGCATGAACCTCATTGCTATAATGAATGTTGTAACGATTTCTTGATATATATAAATGTTAAATACATTCACATGAATAATCAATATTATATAATTTTAATATGGTTTCTAGATATATAATCCATAAATATTTAAATATAATAGTGTGTTTTTATATTTATAGATGTCTCTAATTTGATTTAGGGCCTTATTATAAACCCAACTAACATCTCATAGCCAAACAATTTAAAAATATGGAACAAGGATCACATAGAGTTAGGGACAAAAGGGTTTGGAAGAGGCATGCCAAATTTATATATCCTAGACACTTACGTCATGTTGAAAAAAGTCAGGTCCATGTTTTTGGCACAAGGAGTAGAATGGTGAGAATTATAACTAAGGATGTGATGACAACTAGAGGGTGTTGTGAGGATGTAAAAATATTGTTAAAAATCAATAAATACATTAATTTAACACCTAATTTAAACTAATAATCGACAAATACATGAGCATCCTAAATATAAACAAAGTTAACAACTAATAATTGCTTATGAACCATTTTTAGGCATTAAGAGTATGAGGATCGTGCAAACTTCATTATTTAAACATTAATAGTATGAGACTAGAGTCCCATATCCCTAATATAAACATTAAGCTTCCACATTACACTAGAAGTTTCCCCAAACATGCAAGTTAAATCAGAAGGGATGTAACTGTCTATTTTGATAAATTGAGATTTTGTAAAATAAGTAGTCATACTTCACTTAAGAGTCATGACCATTGACCTTATCTCACCTTTTTTTTACAAAAAATTAAGAAATAATAATATGATATTTTGGTGAATGTGACAATAAAAAATGATGTGTTGTGTTATTTAATATGACATGGCAATGAACTATGTTGGGAGGAGACATTTTATTTCATATTGAGCTTGAGCAATGGTAAGTGTTAAGGATGGGCAAGGACACAAAGAACATGAAAGAGATGAAAATTTTCAAGGTGTGTCGAGGGATGATGATGAAGAGAAATGACAGTGGGACTTAAATAACATTTCATATCTACAAAAACAACAATCAAGGTATACCAAACATGGAATACAAGGAAAAAATTTTGTTTCAAATCAATAACAAGGGATTAGTATATAAGAATTTGATAAAAATAATATATACTCACTAGGTATGACATTCTGAATTTCAAATCAATTTTGTGTAGATTCTCACCAAGTATGACATTTTGAATTTCAAAAAGAGATTCTTTATCTTTTTTGTTAAGCTAAAACATAGCTTTCATAATATTCCAAGGTAGCCAGTCCTAAGATATCCTACAAAAATATCTCTAATGTGTTTAATACCCTTTTTAAAATGCCTAAAAAAATTTATCCAAGGAACCATGGCAAAGGGAATATTATGGAAATTGAGAATAGGGGACCACCAAAGAGATTGAGAATTAATAGAGAGACAATTCTTGAATCCATCTCCAACCCATACTAGGTAAGACTTAAGCTTCTTCTAGGACTTCTATATGCTTTGTATAACAAAAGAGCCAGTGATTTTGATATGCACATGAGTGAGGAGAAGGGTATGCAAGTCAATACCCTGCCATGCTTTCCTACCTAGAGGAGATCCTTAAGCAATGCAGTTTTTGATAAGGATCTTCTAGGCTTCATCTCTTTCCAAGCCTCTTATAATCCACTTGACACTAAGAGCAATGCCTTGAAGTTTAATGTCAATAAGGCCAAGACAACCTACTTCCTTAGGCATACAATAAATGGCCTAGACACTATATGAAACCCTTGATGACATTCATAATTGGCCCAAAAGAAGTCACAAAGAAGCTTTTCCAACTTGGCATAGGAGGCATTAAAAGGGGCCCAACAAGAAGAATAATAAACATGAGTAGCAGTTAAGACATTATAACAGATCTAAAATTTCCTAGCCAAAGTAAGAGGCTTATAAATGCAATAGGCAATTTATTTTTCAACATTTTGTATGACATAAGAATAAAGATCAATAGGGGAAACCTGAAAGACAAAAGGGATGCTAAGGAATTTAAATTGAACACCTGGGAGGATCCATTTCCATTGGTAATCCTCAAGCCAATGGGGTTTAGGAGACAGAGACTGTCTATAGCATTAGGTATTTTTACATTGAATGGAAGATCCTGAGGCCAAACAAAAAATCTCAAGGCATTGCATGGCATCCCTGACCGACTCTTCATCTTCTTGGGGAGTAAGGAAGGAGTCATCTAAAAAGTGACCATTAACCAATTGATGATCCAAGGTAGGAAGAGAGATACCTTTAACCATCCCCCTAGAAGTATAGTTAGCTAAAAGGTAATTAAAACCTTCTACAACAAGCACATAAATGACATGGGCAAGAGGGTAACCTTGTTTGATCGATCTGTGTAGCTCAAATCTATGAGACTAGGCACCATTTATGGTAATACAAGCTCCAGCATCCTGAAAGAGCATGTTAATAGTGTTCACAAATTTTTGTCCAAAGCCAAGACCCTACAACATGGACATGGTAAAGGGCCATTCTATGTGGTCATAGGCTTTCTCAATGTCAATCTTGACAAAAAGAGCTTTCTGATTGGAAGTTCAAGCCCATTCCATGCCTTCCCAGATAGCTATCACATTATCCAGGATATAAAGATTTTGAATGAAACCAGTTTGTTCACTCCTTAAGACCAGAGGAAGGATATGTTTGATCCTAAGGGCCAAAGCTTTGGTAATGATCTCATATGATACAGTCAATAAAGTATTATGCCTCCAATTAGTCTGCATTTCTAGGTCTCCAACTTTGGGAATGAACTCAATATTGCCTTGATTTATGATAGTCCCCAAAGAATTGATATGTAAAGCTTCAAGATAAACCTTATGAAGGTCAAGGCCCACAGTGTCCCGTAAAGTATTGGTAAAGAAATCTATTTAAATATTTTATAAATTATTTTATTTTATAATTTTATTATAAGAAAAACTTTTTTTAAGACAATTTATTTATAAGAAATATTGGTAAATCATATTGATGTTGAAAATATTATCATTGATGTCAGAGGTCTAGCATTATTGGTGATAAAGGCCCCATAGCATTTAATGGCATTTTTAATGTTCATATCTTGGCTAATGTGTGTTAATATTTATTTAATATTAACAAATATATTTTTGGTTACATAAAGTCAAAAGAGGGCCCATGGAGAAGTCAAAGAGTCATAGGGTAAAGACAAAAGAGGAATGGGATGCATTTTCTCATGAGGAGTCATATTGAGGAATTCGATGAGTCACCAAGTGAAGACAAAAGAGGAAGGGCACAATTTCTTATGAAGGGATACGTTGAGGAATACAAAAAATCACCAAGATAAAGATAAAGAAAATGACACATTTACTCGTGAAGGGTCACCATGTGACTTTTCAAATGCAAAGATTCGAAGGGTCATGCAAGTTTGGCACCATTCTTCATGAGGATTGAAGGCTCACAAAGGGTGAATGCCAAAGGTCATTTGGTAAGCTATAAATAAAGGCTTGGGAAGCCATTTGTATTATGTGAAAGAGAGCATGGTTTGTAATTGTCATATCTAGCTTATAAAAGCAAAGGAGAGAAAAGAAAGAGATATTGTAATGCGCTATCATTTGTTGAGAAAGCAACATTGAGAGATAGTTGTGTGGTATCATAATATGGGTTGGTGCTCTTGTGACTTGGTGCTCATGAATAGTTGTGTTGGTGCTCAACAAAGGGGTTAGTGCTCCTGCAAGTTGGTGCTTGTGAACATTGTAGTTTGAGTTAGTGTTCATTCATCTACTTGAGATTATTCTCCATGGTTTTTCCCACATTGGGTTTCCACATTAAATCTGGTGTCTCTCTCTATCTTGTGTGGTGTTTATTGTTTCAGTTTTATTACACATCTTGAATGTATGGTTAAGTGGAATTTGATTAAGTGAAAGTTTATAAGATATATGATATACTGATTCATCTCTCCTCTCAATATATTCCATGCTTAACAATTGGTATCAGAGCACATTCCTTTAAAAAAAGTTTTAACAGCTTGAAGTTAGATCGAGGAACGCACGATGGTTGGATCATATGGAGATTTTTGTAAGGAACCTTTATTTGATGTGTCAAATTATGCCTTTTGGAGCATAAAGATGAGGACTTACTTGATGGCCCTTGGATTCGACATTTGGAAAGTAGTTTTGGAGGAATACGAAGAGCCATAGACACTTGTAACTACTCTGACAAAAAAGAAGGCAAGTCAAAATAATGCTAAAGCTTTAAATTCTATTTTATGTGGTTAATGTGAATCGAAATTTGTTGAAGTTATAAAATGTAAATTTGCTCATGAGACTTAGGTAAAGCTTGAGAATATCTACAAAGGTGATGAAAAGGTTCAACGGGCTAAGCTTCAGACTTTCAGAAGACAGTTTGATAATTTGAATATGGAAGAGGAAAAAATTATAGCAAGTTTATTTTGCGGGTTGATCAAATAGTTAATCAAATTCAAGGCCTTGGAGAAAAATTGGAAGAGTCAACGGTGGTACAATTTTTTTTGAGATCTCTACCATTGAGATATGATGCAAAGGTTTCAGAAATCGAAGAGATGAAGGATTTAGCCAAGCTAAAGATGGATGAACTACATGGTATTCTTACAACATATGAGATGCAGACCAAATAAAATAAACTCTCAAAGAGGGAAGTTGTTTTCAAGACATCAAAGAAAGAGAAAGCCAAGATTCAAGAATCAAGTCATAGCTCCAACAATGAGGAAGATGACAATGGAGCTCTATTCATTCGTAAGCCGAAAAAGGGCACAGGTAAATATAAAAAAAAATTGCTATTTAAATGTTTTAAATGTGGTAAGATTGGGAATTTTTCAAATAGATGCCCAGATAAGAATAATGGTGACAATGAAGAATAAAAGTTTACATACAATAAAAACTTCAAAGGAAAACACAAGAAGAGATTCAAGAAGAAGAGTTTATATTCTAAAGATCTTTGCTCAACTGAAGATAGTGGAGTCAGTGACTCAAATGAAGAAGAGAATCTATTCATGACCATACATGAAGATGCCTCTTCAAGCAAAAGTACAAACGATCAATAAGAAGAACACGATGAAAGTGAGGATGAAGTCGAGGTGAATGTGAAAGGAGAACTCATTTGTGCCTTAGAAGAATTAGATGTTGTTGAAAATAAGAATCGAAGATTGAAGCACCAGATCAAGAAAACTGAAAATGAGTCAAATGAAATAATTATTGATCTACAAGCAAACTTTGAAGAAGATAAAAAAATGAAAAAGATCTAATAGCACAATTGCAAAAGGTAAGTAAAGAATGTGAAAGGCATGTTAATGAAATTGTTTCTTTAAAAGAAGATATTGAGAAATCAGTCAAGACAAAGTAGTTAGTGACTCAAAATTTAAAGATAACACTAACATGTTGAATAAGATATTGGAAAGCCAAAAGGAAATATTAGATAAGATAGGTATCAGATTTGAAAATAAAAAGAGCTATGCTGAAGCTCTTATAAAAGAGGAAACAAAAAGAGAAGAAATGAAGAACACAGAGGACATCTCAAATAAAGAAGGTTGGAAGGAACAGAGCTACAAAATACAATCAAGATAGAGATACATAAACATATTCTATTTTCGTGGTTAATATTTTAATTGTAATGGATATGGTTACAAGAAAATAAAATGTCAGAAAAGAGCTAACAATTTCAAAAACAAGGAGAAGGAAACTCATGCAGAGTTTAGCAGAAGCTACAACTCTTTTGCTCCTCTATCAGGCTTTGATGAAGAGGCCATAATATGTTACAAGTGTAATAATTTTGGACACATAGCTCGACATTGTAGAAGCATGTTTGGGTTAATCAAGAAGGATCAATGTTTTAAGGCTCCATTCATCAAGAAGAAAGGTCAGACAAGTTCATGGTAGAAGAACCAAATTGAAGATTCTATGTTAGTCCAGACAGCTTTGCATGTAAGAAATGAAGAACAACCATGGTTCATTGACAGTGAATGTTTGAGGCACATGACAGGAGATAAAATCAAGTTCATAACTCTAAAGAATATCAATGGTGGCACAATAAAATTTAAAAATAAAACCACTACCAGGATAGTCGAAAAATATATCTTCACAAAGGCACAATCAAAGGACACATTCAAGGATCTATGAGAGGAGTTGGTAGTAATTTATTTTACTTCTTACCATTAAGGATCAACATGAGTTAAGGGGGAGCTAAGTGTTAGCTCCAGGATAGGCCCTTTGAAATTGATGTCAAAGGGGGAGAAGTGCAGAAATAGGTACATGTACATGAATAGGTATAGGGAATAGGTACATGATGATACAGTAAGGGGGAGTTACTGTATGTTTTTCTGTTTGACTATATATGTAGGTTGGCATGTGTAGTACAAGTTTTCAAGATATGACAGTTTCATTTTGAGGTTGCCATTAATGACAAATGAGGAGATTGTTGGAAATATTATCATTGGTGTCAAAGGTCTAGCATTATTGGTGATAAAGGCCCCATAGCATTTAATGGTGTTTTAATTTTCATATCTTGGCTAATGTGTGTTAATATTTATTTAATATTAACGAATATATTTTTAGTTGCATAAAGTCAAAAGAGGGCCCATGGAGAAGTCAAAGAGTCATGGGGTAAAGATAAAAGAGGAATGAGACACATTTTTTCATGAAGAGTCATCTTGAGGAATTCCAAGAGTCACCAAGTGAAGATAAAAGAAGAAGGGCACAATTTCTCATGAAAGGGACACTTTGAAGAATACGAAAAGTCACCAAGATAAAGACAAAAAAGAAAATAATGTATTTGCTCATGAAGGGTCACCATGTGACTTTTCAAATACAAAGATTTGAAGGGTCATGCAAGTTTGGTGCCATTTTCCATGAGAATTGAAGGGTCACAAAGGGTGAATGTCAAAGGTCATTTGGTAAGCTATAAATAAAGGCTTGGGAAGCCATTGGTATTGTGTGGAAGAGAGCATGATTTATAATTATCATATCTAACTTAGAAGAGTAAAAGATAAAAAAGAAAGATATTATAATGTGTTATCATTTGTTGAGAAAGCAACATTGAGAGATAGTTGTGTGGTATACACAATAGGTGTTGGTGCTCCTATGGGTTGGTGCTAATGAATAGTTGTTATGTTGGTGATCAGTAAAGTGGTTGGTGCTCTTGCAAGTTGGTGCTTGCAAACATTGTAGTTTGAGTTGGTGCTCATTCATACACTTGAGATTGTTCTCTGTGTTTTTTTCTACATTGGGTTTTCACATTAAATCTGGTCTCTCTCTCTCTCTCTATCTTATGTGGTGTTTATTGTTTCAGTTTTATTGCACATCTTGAATGTATGGTTAAGTGGAATTTGATTAAGTGAGTTTATAAGATATATGATATATTGATTCAATCCCCCCTCCCCCTCTCAGTATATCCTGTGCTTAACAATTGATGATTCCACATTGATACCTAACCAACATATTTGTTTTGGAAAAAACTTATATCATAAAGATGAGATAGAGTAAGCCAAAATTCAGTGCATTTTTTAACATGCAAGTCTATAACTTTGGTGAAGTGTGGACAAACAATTATAGACTAAAAAATATTAAAAATAGTTTATATATTTATTATTATTATTTAAATTTTTAATAATCTATTAAAAAATTATTTTATATTATCTAATTTAATAATAAAATTAATTGTATTTTACAATTAAAAATTACAAATACAATCATATGACCATCAAAATTAACTATCTATACAACCGACTCCAAGCGGTCTTTTGTACAAACTGACAGCACTCTTCCCTGTGATTTTGGTTTTATCTATCGACTATCTTGTTTATATGCTCCTGAAATTAAGCCATTTTCCATTTATCACTACTAGGTAGTGGGTGCAATGCTGCTGAAATTGGGTTAGCGTTTTGAAATAAAATTTATCCTGCCGATAAGGAGTGAATTTGACAGTCAAACTAGTTTATCATGAAATAGTTTGATGACTTCTTTAATCCATATTACTTTTGAAATGCTAGTATAATTTTTAGTATTAGAGGAAATTTTAGGGAATATATATATATTTATTATAATGTTTTTAAAATTTTGACAGATTATTTAAAATTTAATCTTGTATTTAATATGGTTTTTTTATAAAAATTAATTGTATTTTAAAAATAATAATAATAATATTAAACAGTTATATGATCATTAAATTTAGTCAAATAATAAAATGCTATTTAAATTGAAAGATTTTAAATAAATTTTACAAGATCAAATAATTTATTTGATCAAAAACTATAACAAAATTATTTTGTGCTAATACAACTTCTTGACACAAGAATTATTCTATTAATCTTTTAAAATAAATATTTCTTTTTTAATACTAACTCTTCTATTATAAATTTTGATTAAAAAAATTATTATTTTATTTAATTTTTTTCTAAATAAATAAATTAAATTATTAACTTTCAAATTATATTTATATTTAATAAAAAAAAACTATAAACTACACATTGCATAATGAAATATCATTTTATCTTCATTACTCCATAACAAAATAAACACGATAACTCACCACACTTATTTCATAGAAAAAAATGAATATTGCTTAAATTGGTGATGCATTCTAATTATAGATTTCTCCGCTAGATTTTTTGTCCCTAATAACTCAGAACTCCTGTTTATACACGAAGTCCAGCAATTTACTTACAAACACTTTGTGTTTTCAAAATTTTAGATTTGTTTGTGAAACTTAGGAGGGAGTGGAGATTAACATAAATGCAAACCTTTCTCTTTAGTGTTTAGGAGTGATAAATATGTTACTATTCCGTGCTCAACGGATTGCTTGGAGATAGTGCATTGAGATTTTCATTTCATATCTTTTGTTCAATGTCTTTTTTTTTTCTTTTTTTTCTCTTTCTTCTTTCTTCTCTTCTTTTCTTGTTAATTATGTTGATAGGTGTGTTTTAATAGGAGCAGCCTTTTAAGTTGTATTTAAATGACAATTTATATTTAGATATAATTTATATTGAATATAAAAGATGAATATCATCACAATTGTATGTTTCTACTGTGTAATTGACAAATAGGTAAGGTTTGATTGTCAATAAATTGAAGCAATATCATTGGTGCCTTTTTTTATGTTGGTAAATTTTTATTGTAAATATTTATTTATTGTGTTTGATTTTATTAATTTTTTTTTGTGTTAAATTTTTATGTATGTAAAAATATATAAACGCGTTTTGATGTGTTATTAATCTAAACTAATATTATTGATTATATTTTGAAAAAATATAATTTATATATACCCTTATTTTCTATGAGAATAAATCTGATATTTTATTTAATATTTTTCTTGTCTCAATTTTATTGTTGACATTGATGTCATTAATTTTTAATTAATGCATTTCTTCTTCTCATAAACCTTTTATACATATCTGCAAGATTTTTATTTCATTCTTGTCAAAATTTTGTTTTGTCATTAGAAGATAAGATCTATACTCTAAATTAGATTCTTGTAAATAGAGTTCTAGGAATGATTTATGAATTTTCTTAAGGTTAATGTAAAAATAAGTTGTGGGTTTGAAATATTGTGTTGTTTTGATAGCTCAACGTGCATAGCTCAAAGATTGGACATGCAATAATTATCAAGTGAAATTTGAATCTGTGTTTTTACGTGATTATGACAACAATATTTTGTTTGTCTCATTTTTATTACTAACACTAATATAATTTTTTAAAGCAATATGCTTCTTCTTCTCATAAACTTTTGGAGGTCTGCAAGGTCATGCTTTATTCTTTCCTAAACCTTGTTTTTTCATTAGAATATAAAATCTATCATCTAAATAACAAAATAAATTGGTTGTGTCTTCATTTTTATACTATTATTTTGTTTGATATCATAGAAACATCAACTTCTTGCACATAGAGCTTTATGGATGATTTAAGACGCATCTTAGGTTTTATGTAGAAATAGATTATGGGTTTGAAATATTATGTTGTTTTGATAGTTCAAGTGCATAAACTAAAGTTTAAGAATGCATCTATTTTTAAGTGACTTAAAGTTCAAGTCAGTGTTTCTATGTGAATGTGGTGAGAATATTTTATATGTTTCAATTTTGTCGCTGACAATGATATCAATTGTTTTTAATTTATACATTTTTTATAGTAATTTTTTGTACATGTTTGCAATGTTGTAATTTATTTCTTGCCAAATTCAATGTTAAACAAAATTGCTAATTGTGTGGCAAAAACTACAACGTTTATATATCATAGTACTAAACTAGTGAAAGAAATATTTAAATATGGTATTTATTTTGTCATTAGAAGGTAAGATCTATCATCTAAATAACACATAGAATTGTTTGTATCCCTGTTTTGTTATATGTTATGTTGATTGACGGTATAGAAAATTGATTTTATTTTAAATAAAGCTTCGTGAATAATTTATGACTCTTTTTAGGGTTATACAAAAGCTTTTTGTCAGATTGAAATATCGTATTGTTTCAATAAATCAATGTACATAGACCAATGATTGGGTATGTTGTCATTGTCAAGTAAGTAAAGCTCAAATCTATGTTCCTATATGAACACAGTAAAAATATTTTCTTTGTCTCAAATTTTTTGATGATATTGATATAAAAATTGTAATTAATATGTTTCTTGTTCAGATAAACTTTTGTACAGTTATGTAGGGTTGTTATTTTGTTCTTGCCAAGACCTTTTTTTGTCATTATAAGATAAGAATTGTGCTCTGATTAACATAGAATTTGTTTTATCTTTTTTAAATATAGTAATATTTTATTTGATGACATAGGATCATTGAATTTTTACATAGTTTTGTGAATGGTTTCTGACTCAACTTAGGGTTTATATGAAAAGAGGTTGTGGGTTTGAAACATTTTATTGTTTTGATAGCTCAATGAGCATATATGTTTTTAATTATTATGTTTCTTATTCTCAAAAAATTCTTTACGTGTCTAGAGGGCTGTGATTTCATTATTTTCAAATCTTTGTTTTGTCATTAGAAGGTGAGATAATTACTCTCAATAACGCAAAAAATAGGTTGTCTTTTTGTTTAATAGTATTATGTTGTTTGATGGTATGAAATCATTGGATTTTTCTAAATAGAGCTCTATGAATGGTTTACAGTTTATCTTAAGTTTTATGTAAAAATAGACTATAGATTTAAATTATTTTTTTGTTTTGATAGATCGACATACATAGACTAAAGATTGAGAATGTCACCATTATCAAGTGAGTTAAGCTTGAATCAATATCTCTATATGTGTTAGGATAAAATAGAACACAGATTTATCCCCGAATCGCATACAAGAGAAACTATAAAACGAATCAATCAAACATACAGAAAATAATCATAAACATGCACAAAATAGGAGACCCCATAATTTAACGTGTTTCATCCAAGATGGGCTACATTCACCAAACTTGTCCATTATATTATTTTCAGCGATACAAGGGAGAAACAAATCCTGCTACAAACCCTGTTACATCTCTCTACCTTCTCTGCCTCCTCTCTGTGTGTGTCATATCTTTTTTTTTCCATCTCAGCCATGTATCAATACATTTTAGGGTGAAAAACACCTAAACATAACTTCTACCATCAGATCTACAAACCTTTAATCAATGTGCCAAATTGACTACAAAATTCCAATTTTATAAGGCAGTTTTAATAAAATTTTGGCTTCGGAGGCATTACCCATGAACCCCCACCAAGGCACATAGCCTCTGAACCCCCCGTCGGGGGTGGGGGGCGAGGGGAGAAGCGGGGGCGCAAGGGGGGGTGGTCATCCCCCCGGACCCCGCAAGGAGGGTTCCCCCCTTGCAACCTCCCGCGCCATTGCATATACAAAAAATGAGATCTAAACCCTGACTAAAATAACATCAAATTTTTAACCTCTGATCCTAAAAGACAATTAAAATCCATACCTAACAATATGAATGCGACAATAATATTTTATTTATCTTAATTTTGTATTGACATTTATATCAATTTTTTTTATTTATATTTTTTTATCATAAATATACAAATAAGTTCACAATTTCATTCTTGCCAAAACCACAAACAACACTTTTTTTAAAAACATATTACAACATTTATAAATTTATAAATCCTCATAACTAATGAAATTAATGTTTAAATCTGATATATATATATATATATATATATATATATATATATATATATATATATATATATATATATGTTATTCATAAATAAATTTTCAAACATTTAAGGTGGATAAACTACATAAACACATATCAATGGAATGGCACAACGTCTTATCCACCTTAAATGTTTGAAAATTTATTTGTGAATAATATATATATATATATATATATTGAAAATTTATTTGGAATAATATATATATATATATATATATATATATATATATATATGTTTGAAAATTTATTTGTGAATAACATATATATATATAATTTATTTGTGAATTTTATATATATATATATATATATATATATATATATATATATATATATAAAAGGTGGATAAGACGTTGTGCCATTCCATTGATATGCATTTATGTAGTTATATGATCATCAGAGATGGGCGTGTGTTCATTTCTAAGATTTTCATTTCACTTTACCTTACGTTAATTGAATTAGGTCATCACTAAGTGTTCCCCGTTTTTGTAATTAATTTGACGGTTCTTTTTCATGTACCATACGATAAATATTTTTCAAAATTACTTTGAATAATTACATAAATTGGAATTAAAATTATTTTTTATATTTAAATATATATTTATATTTCATGTATGATATGATAAATATATTTCAAAATTAATTTGAATAATTATATAAATTGAAATTAAAATTATTTTTTATATTTAAATATATATTTATATTATAAGTTAAAAAAATGTGTTCCAATTAAATATGTTTTATATATTTTATTTTTTTATAGATGAAATAGAGTTTATAATTTTATTATAAATAAAATATATACAAAATTATTTACAAAAAAATTAGCAGAGGACACGTCAACAATGATCTATTAGATCACGTTTGGGAATCAAAAGACCCAGGGCCACAAAAATAACGAACAAACTTGGCTAAGTCTAAAGAAAGCTCTAATATATCAAAAAATGGATAACTAAAGTAGCAGTTGCAAATAAACTTGTTGAGAACGGATCATTGTCATGAGGACCTCCCCTGAAGCCAGGAAGATCTTTCCTATCATTCACGGGGTCCCATCCAACATCAATATCCATATGGTCAACAATATGTTTTTGTTAAGTAGCATGCGGGGGCAAAATGGCAAAATTAAGTCTCGAATTTTTTTTATCAAATCATCTTGGGAGCTCCCAAATTAAAAATTCTCCCTGAGCCAGGTTATCGAAGGTGGAGAGTCCCATTCTTGATTGCGCTGAGGTCGAGAGCCCCAACAAAAATGTCAATCTATAGGGGGTGCTCCCTAGTCACCCTACTAAGCTGGAAGGGGAGAGTGATGCTATTCCAAAAAACTAAAAATATGAAAATGATGACGAAGCCAACTATGACGAAACCCACCCCTAAAAAGGTCACCCCAACCACGAGGTGAGATATCCCTGAACAGAAAAAACATACAAACAATAGTACAAGACACATCACCCCAATAATAAAAAAAACCCCTACAAATAATCAAATTTTATAACCACTTTATTTATTTATACTTATATTTTTAAAATCATATTAAAAACAATGATAAGTAATAGAAAATCAAAATAACGTTAGAATTATACTCATACTCTTTCCATACTCAAAGAATAAAATTTCTATTATGAAAACATGTGAGACCTGATCTTTGGAAGTGAGGCGAAAAAACATACACATTATTCCATGACCGCCCCAGGTCAAACTTACCTGTCTTTAATAAATCTAAATTCTGGCCTGAATTTGTCCACACGGAGCGGTCTTTGGTACTTTACAAACACTTGTGCTCACTTTGTTTTTTCAAAAGTTTCGGTTTGTATAAAGTGGGGAATAGCATAAATGCAAAGTTTTGTCTTTTAGGGTTTAAGCATGATTAGTCCGTGCTAGGGACTAATTTTGATGGCCTAATAGAATTTGTTTAGTTCTGGTTAGGATTAAATTTGATGCTTATTTAATTTTATTAATATTTTTTAATTTAAAATTATAATTGATTTTTTAAAGAGAAAGTAATGTTTTTTAATTTTATTATAATTTATTTTGAAATTTAAAAAATAATGTTGAATAAATAATTTTTATTTAATTTTTTTAATGATATGTAAAGTCGATTATCAAATCTAGTCTTTAAGATTTTTTTCTATTTCATGACTTTTGTCTAATATTTTAAAATTAATAATTAAATAAAATGACACAACAAGATTTTGAAACTGTAGACACTTCTAAATGCTCTCAAGTATTTATTATTTGTACAATTACATTATTTAATAGTACTTGTGTGTTTTATTCATTATTACAGTTTATTAAAATGTTTTTTATTTTATTAGTTGTTTCTAACACGTCTCCCTCCCTCTTTCACTATCATCCTTCATGTTTCTCATCTCCCTTGATTCCCTCTTTTTCTAGTTTCTTCCACAAAAATATATATGATCATTAAAAAACTTAATATAAAATCATAAAATACAACAAAATATATTTTATATTTTAAAAATAAATTTTAGATACATGTATTAAACAATGAATTTTAAAAATGTACTTGTGTTAGTAGTATCCATTGATTTCCATTTCCTTCTGTAAAGATAAATATTTGTAAGTACATCCTCATGCCAATGTTGGAGAAACTCCTCATGGCCATCTTCGTGTTAGAAAATGTAAATATGATATTTAATAAAATTATAATTGAAAAGTAATTTAAACTAAACAATTTATCAACCAATAATAATTATAACTTTCAAATTTAAAAATTGGGTGCTTAAACTTTGAAGCACATGGGTTCCATGAGATTGGTGACTCTCTTCCCCTGCAAAATTCAAGATTATGTAACTAGTTTTTATTGGTTTATTTGACCGTTCTGGTCAATAGTATATCAATAGTTTAATAATAATAATAATAATAATAATAATAATAATAATAATAATGTAAAAATTTAGTAATTATAACATTTTAAAAAAATTGTAAAGATGTATAATTCTAAATATTGTAAAGATATAAAACATTCTAAAAATTTTAATTGCTTAGTACAATATTAAAAAAATAAATAAAATAAAGATGACTAAAGCTAAAAACTAAAATTTACCTCTCAATAATTTTCCACTTTAATGGTGACAAAGAGTTAATGAATTTGAATTTTAAATTTTCTCACTCTCATAACAATTTTACACTATAATCACAATAAAGAGTTAGACAAGTTTCAATTAGTGTAGGTTTTTATTTTTCCCTAATAATTAGGGAAATTATATTTGTGCATACATGGAGTTTTCCTTCATTTGTGGAATAGGCTAGCTTATGTGGAGATGTGTGTCATATATGTGTCATAAGAATGTCATAAGTAACTCCCTTGATGGGAGTTACTTCTCTATTCTTAACACCTTGTCACCACCTTTCATGGAGGAGTTACAGTCTATTATTGGGGTGCCTTGACCACCTTTTGTGGAGGAGTTATTTACGTGTTCTCCTATATGTATTCTTCACTTTGACCATCTCATGCTAATCAGATTTTGATTTTCTCCATTTTGTCTTGTGTAATTTATCTTCTTGTATAATTTCTAATTGCTTTAGCATCTATGTGGTGTGCACTTGCTTCGTCTCGTGTGATCACGTCTCCATTGCATTCGCATTATCCGAATTATGGTAACAACTCTGATATGGTATCAGAGCCACTCCGGTAATCATGTGTCTAGTTATGCTATTAGTTTATTCTGAAATTCTTACTTTGCTTTCTTAGTAGTTTTTTTGTTTAACTCCGTTGCATTTGAGAGCTTTGGTAGAGTTTCTTGAAAACTCATGCAAATCCATATAGAAACTTGTTAAAAAATTACTTCTGAGTTAAAATTTGCCAAGACATCTTGTATATATCTGTTGTGGCTTTAGCAAAGGCAATAAAAATCTTTTTTTTTTGTCATTCTGCAGGAAAAGAGAGATCTCTGCACATCTGGTAGGGTGAGATACACGCCAAGCAAGACAGCCACGCCAAGCATCAGCCACACCAAGCAGACAGTCATGGCCTGGGCTTCTGGTCACAACAAATGTCTTCTCTATAGCAAGGCAAAATATAGCTGTACGGCGTCCAACATGCAAGAGGTGCATGGTAAGGTAGTGGAAAACTGCCAGGATTGTCTTTTTTTTTTAAAATAGCGCTTTATTTTTTGGTTTGGCGTCCCATGTGGACCCTTAGTCACTTGGTGTCCTTTTTTCTACACCTGGCATTTTTTTCTACACTTGATTTGTCTCTTTTGTGACAAAGTCTACACTGGAAGTGTTAAGTCCGTGTTGAAAGTGTTATAGTCTGTGTTGGAAGTGCTAAAATCTACATAGCGTTGGAAGTGTTGGAAGGGTGCATGTTCATTGGTGAAGCCATGATCTCATCTTCTTGGCAGTGCCTATCAAGGCCTAAGACATCACAACAACTATCCACATTTCTTTCCTCTTATTAAAAAAAAGTAAAAAAAAACTAGCTCGAATTTTTTTTTTGCCTTACTAGTTGTATTTTTTACTAAAAGAGGAAGGTAAACTTGATTTCATGCATACCAAGACAATCAGTTAAATTTGATTTCATAAAGACCTTTTTCTTTGGATTTCTCACTCCATGCCGAATCTAACGAGTGGTTGGAAGATCACTTTCTCTCTCAAAACAAAGATTATTTAATGTTTTAGTACTTTTTTTTTGCAAAAACACTAGTTTACGAGAAAATTGAATCTTTAATATCTTGCAAATGGTAGATCAGATTTGGGTACCATTTTTTACAAAAGTGTTTGTAATTCAATTCTCCACACTGTAGGATTGTTATTTGTTAAAAATACACTAGTTTATAAAGTGCCAAAAATTTGGGTCTCTCGAGACGTATTTTTGGCTGAGTCCGACGTCCTGTTTGCTTAAGTCTTGCACTGATTTCTCTAAGATGCATTATCGACTGAGCCCGATGCATTTTGAGCGTGCACTTACATATTTGGGGGGGCTCAACATTTCGGGGGGGGGTGTGATTGCTTTTCACAACTTGCAAATCTTTGCTTTCATTCCCCTTTTTGCATAATTTTATAATTTGCAATCAACACAACTTCACCTAAATTCAGCTTAAAATAGATTATTTTCAACTTAAACCCCTAACACCATTCAACTATCATGAATGGAAGGTTAAAATGTCAATCATTCTTAGAAACAAATGGTTGTATAGGATCACCATGGGTATTGAAGTATAACCTAGCACTGATGCTGAAAAGGTCAAGTGGTACAACCGTAGTGATGAAGCCTATGGATTACTAAGCTTGTCCATGTCTCCAAAACTTCTCTTCCATTTAGAAACCTCCAAGACTCCCAAAGACATATGAGACACCTTAGAACTCTTATTTGGGAAGCTTGATGATATGAGAGGTCATGAGCTTGAAAACGAACTCATAAGTCTAAGTCCTAGCAATTTTGACACCCTATAGGACTTCTTCACTAAATTTAAGACCCTTATATTGCAATTAAAAGAATGCGGGATAGAGAATAAAGATGATCAACTCATCCTTTCTATTCTCACAAAGTTAGGTCCAAGCTATTCAGTCTTTGTCTCCACTTTCCATGCCATAAAAAGTGCCCTTAGCACTACATGGAAAATGCCTTCTTTGGATTCATTCATTGCCGACTTGATTAGGGAGCAAGATAAACTAATTCAAATGGGCACAATGAAGTCTACTCAACCCCAAGCTTTGATAGTCAGAAATGGTAAGGATAAGACTTCAACAAAGAAGAAGAAGAAAAAGAACAAGGACCAGGAGAAGAAGAAAGAAAACAACAATTCTGCCAAAAACAACACTGAGTCTTCCTCCTCCAATGCTAAACCTAAGAAGGAGAAGGTTAAGTGTGCCTATTGTAAAAAGACAGGGCATGATGAACACAAATGCATGAAGAAACAAATAGATCACCTAACTCATCTTCTAGAGAAGAACAACATAGGTGTTCCTGAGTCCATCAAGAAGAATTCATCTACCCAAGATTCTACCAAGGCAAAAGGCAAGGGTAAGGAGAGATAAAAGGGCAAGGCACTTGTATCTACAACTGCTTCTTCATCTTCATGGGTCATTGACTCAGGTGCTTCTCACCACATGGGCTCTTCCCTAGTTGAGTTTTCATCTTTAGAGCCTTGTAGCATGACTTCAATTAGTTTGGGTGATGACACATCAATTTTTGTTGTAGGGAGAGGGTCAGTTGAAATGGAAGGAGGAACATTCAATAATATTGTAAGTGTTCCTTCTCTTTCAACCAATCTCCTATCAGTGTACCAAATCACTCACATTGGTCAGAGCATGAGAGTTGAGTATTCACCAGATTCGGTGGCTATCAAGGAGTTGCATAGTGATAGTATAGTGACAATGGGTAGGGCAGATCACCAATCAAGGTTATACACCTTCTCACATTTTACACCTGATTCTTCTCCAACAACATTGCTGACTCATTCAGATGGAGTTAAAAAATTATGGCATGAGCAGTTTGGCCACCTTAACTACCGTTACTTTGAGCAACTTTGCAAACATGACATGGTCATTGGCTTGCCTCGTGTCTAATTCTCAAAAGGACTTTGTGAGGGGTGCTTCCTTGAGAAGCATTACAAAGCAAAATTTGACAAAGGCAAAGCTTGGAGGGCTTCACAACCTTTGGAGTTAGTTCACAGTGATGTATCAGGACCCTTTCCCAAACCATTTTTCACAAGGGCCAAGTACATCCTCACTTTCATTGATGATTTCTCTAGGTACACTTGGATATATTTTCTCAAACAAAAGTCTGAAGTGTTTGAAAATTTTCTAGACTTTAAGGCTCTTGTTGAGAAATAGAGTGAGAAATTCATCAAGGTTCTTCGAACTGATAATTGAGGGGAGTATGTCAGCATCAGGTTTGAGTAGTTTTGCACCACAGAAGGGATTGATTTGCAGTGCACAGTCACTTATAGTCTTTCACAGAATGGGTTTGCTGAATGCAAAAAAAGTTTCTTGAAAGAAATGGGTAGCTATATGATTCACTTCAAATCCTTAGCACCACAGTACTAGGCTGAAGCCATCAATTGTGCTTGCTACATTCAAAATAGGGTTCCTCACAAAGGTTTAAAAGGGATAACACCCTTTGAAGCTTGGCATAAAAAGAAACCTGATGTTGAGCACTACAAGGTTTTTGGATCCCCAGCCATGGCTTGCATTTTGAAGAAGAAACACAAAGCTATAGAACATCAGTCCAAGCCTTACATCATTGTAGGATATCCAGATGGTATTAAGGGGTATCTCTTTCTAGATCTGGTCACTCATGAGTTTTTCATCGAGAGAAGTGTCCACTTTTAGGAGAGTCCTAGAGACTCAACACTTGGCACTTCTTCTCCCTCATCAGATCTACTTCTTCATGATGACTCCTCATCTGATTTAGATCAGCCACAACATGTTCTTGAGCCAGAGACATCTTTTTCTTCTTCTTCAGGTTTAGACAGTGAGGATAGTGATGCAGTGTCATCCACCTCTAGTCAGTCAGAGGATGAGGAGTTAGCACCTGACTCGCCCACTTCTAGGCCACTTTGGGCTAGACAGACACTTGAGAGTGTTAAAACTTGGATAGGAGATGCCATAGATGATAGACATACTAGGGGGGTTTTAGAGAGATCCACATGCCTTCTTTGCTTCAGTTTTAGATCCACATACTTTTTGAGAGGCATCAGGGGTACCTAAGTGGGATAATGCTATGGAGGAAAAATATTCTTCCTTAATCAAAAATCACACTTGGGATTTGACTTCACTTCCTAAGGGAAGAAAGATGGTTTGATGTAGGTGGATATATCAGACCAAGTTTGTAGTAGATGGGTCGGTTGATAAGTACAAGGCGTGACTGGTTGCCAAGGGTTTCTCATAAGTGGCAGGCATTGACTACTTAGAGACCTTTGCACCTGTTGCAAAGATGAATTCTATCTGACTCTCCTTGGCTATTGCCGTAACACATGGTTGGGATGTGCACTAGATGGATGTGAAGAGTACCTTTCTTCATGGAGACCTAGAGGAGGAGATCTACATAGAGCAGCCGCCAAGATTTATTCAAGATTCTTCCTTAGTATGCAAAATAAAGAAATCTATCTGTGGCCTCAAACAGGCCCCTCGGGCTTGGTATGCCAAGATGAATTCCTTCCTTCTCACAACGGGTTTCACTAGGTGCCATTCTGATCCCAATGTCTACTTCTTGCGGCATGATGATTCGCTCCAAATTTTGGTTCTATATGTTGATGAGCTTTTGATCACTAAGAGTTCATCGGCTATTACAGTGGTGAAGGCATCTCTTCAGGATAGATTTGACATGACAAACTTGGGTTTGTTGCACTACTTCGTTAGCATCGAGATCTCACAGTCAAATTCAAGGATTTATTTTGTACAGCTCAAGTATGCTCTTGACTTATTGGCTCGATTTCACATGGCTAATTTCAAGCCATCTCTGACTCCCTTTCTATTAGGAGTCAAGCTTGAGGCTGACTATTCTTCACCATTGGTTGATGCCACTCGGTATCGACAACTTGTTGGTAGTCTCATCTACTTGACTCACACCAAGCCCGATATATCATATACAGTGGGACTTGTCTCCAGATTTATGCAAGAACTTCATGAGCTACATTGAAAAGAAGCTAAGAGGATCTTGCATTACATACAGGTTTCACATAGATACATGATTCATTACAGATTTGGCATAGAGGTTGACCTGGTTAGATATACAGATTCAGACTGGGTTGACGATTCACAGACTCGCAAGTCCACTTGTGGTTACAGTTTCTCTTTAGAATCTAATCCTATCAGTTGGTCTAGCAAGAAGCAAAATGTTATTGCTATATCATCCACAGAGGCAGAGTACAGGGGAGCTATTAATGCAGCTACTGAGGCTATTTGGCTTCAAGGGATTCTTTTTGAATTTGGAATTCTCATTCGATAGCCCACCATCATTTTTTGTGACAACCAGAGTACCATTCAGATTTGCAAAAATCCAATTCAGCACCAACAGACCAAGCACATAGAGATTCACATGCATTTCATTCATGAGCTTATTCATATTCAGGTCATTGACTTGATATTTTTCTAGTCTTCAGAGTAGGTTGCAGACATCTTCACCAAACCTTTCACTGAGAGTAAGTTCATTCATCTACGAACTCTTCTTGGGGTGCGATCCACATCTACAGTAGCATCATCTTTGGGGGGCCCACTAGCCTCTTCCTTTCTTTTATGTCTCTCTTTTAGGGGGGATTTTTTTCCTATAGGTTTTCTCTTTGTCTCCATCTTATGGGAGATTGCATTTGTACATGGGTATTTCATCAGGCCTAGTTGCCTGGACCCATTTTATATTTTCACACTGCCCACCTAAGCTGCGCTTATGGGGGGTATTAGTGTAGGTTTTTATTTTTTCTTATTATTTAATTAGGGAAATTATATTTGTGCATACATGGAGTTTTCCTACATTTGTAGGATAGGATAGCTTATGTGGAGATGTGTGTCATAGATGTGTCATAAGTAACTCCCTTGATGGGAATTACTTCTCTATTCTTATCACCTTGTCACCAAATTTCATGGAGGAGTTATAGTCTATTCTTGGGGTGCCTTGACCACCTTTTGTGGAGGAGTTACGTGCTCTCCTATATGTATTCTTCACTTTGGCCATCTCATGCTAATCAGATTTTGGTTTTCTCCATTTTGTCTTATGCAATTTATCTTCTTATATAATTTCAAATTGATTTAGCATCTATGTGGTGTGCACTTGCTTCATATCGTGTGATCACGTCTCCATTACATTCACATTATCCAGATTCTGACAACAACTTCAATAGTTTCTTTATTATGTGGTCCCTCTCTCATTGTAGGGTATTCCTTCCTAACAATTATTTTATACATATATTGTAAAAAATAAAATTAAAATACAAAGCATATATAATATAATAAAACACTTTATAATTATTCAAATTATTATTTTTATGACTGAAAAAAAATTGTCCTCATCCAATAGGTCAAAATATACACACCTAATTTTCTTTATGACCAAAATCTTTGGCTATCTTTAAAAGTTAGACATACCAAACATAAATATATTCCTTTGTTACCTTCTTCATGAAAGTCTTCAATTTGACCTTGCATGCTCTACATCAAAAATGATAATACTTTATTAATTATAAAACATATTAAAAAATAAATTTAAAATATATATTTAATTTAATATACATGTCATTTATATGTAACAATACTATGCCTTAATAGCATGTTATAGGAATAGGTTTAAGCATGATAATACAAATTTATCGGTGCCAGAAAATGGCATCTTAGATGTATCTTTTATGTACACATGACACTTCCTTCAATCCTCCTCATTGTCCGGTGGTCAATATTTATAGGCAGATGTAGATGGAGAGAAGTTGGGTAAATCATCATCCCTACATCTTTCTTATATATTAGAAATGTGAATGGGAGGTAGGTTGATCGAAAATGAAAGAGATGCATCATAAGAGCTGAGGCAAAATGTGAGGAATTACGGTAGGATGAATATGGACACATGTTAGGGATACTTTTAAATGTAGTTATAAGTTTATTTTTCTAATTTTTTAAATTTTAATTTTTTATTTTAATTATCATTTTATAATATTTTATTTTTTCTATAAAATTTTAAGTCTTTTTCTAACTCTTAATTTTATTTTGGTTTATTTTTTTTCTACTACTTTAATTTTTTTTTAAGTATTTTTGCGAATTTTATGAAGTTTTCAAAAATTCTAAATTTTCAATTTTTTTCTTTGATCTTTAATTTATACTATTTTTTTTATTTTTGATTTTTTTTTTTTTTTAAATATCTTCAATTTTTTTAAAAAATCATAAATTTTTTATTTGTATGTTTAAACTTTAATTTCTCTTACTTTTCTAATATTTTTCCTCAAAATAATTTTATGTGGTTGTTCATTTTTTCCAATTTCTTTAACTTTCCAAAAAAATTATAATTTTTTTAATCTACTCCTTAATTTTCCTTTTATTTTAATAAAAACTTATTTTTTTCTAATTTCTTGAATGTTTTGAAAATAACTATTATAATTAAATTAATTCTAGATTTAGTGGCCTAAATAAACTAAAATATTGTGTCAAATTTTATAATCTATGTCTAAATTAAGTGAGTTTGATTGTAACAACATAATCTAATGTACTATTTATTGAAATGATTAGAGTATAATTAATTTACTCTAATGTATTATTTATTGAAATGATTTAGAAGATAGGGTATTTACCTTATTTAGACTATGTTCTCGTACGTGATAATGTATAGTCATAAAAAATGATATACATGGGATTTATGTTAGATTACATCATGAAATTGATCCTGAAACCTATTGGGATTGGTCCAATATTCATTCAATTACTGTGGTAGTTGGATAATTCTATGCTCTATTAGACTCATCTAGGAGACATGCACAAATATGTTATAATTGGGATCATTGTGCCAATGTTTACAAGTGGCTCCTATTTATTCATATTTCTACAGATCTACATGAATCACTTTGTTTCCCTTCTCTTTTCCTCAAAACCATAGATTTTAATCTTGGAACTTTCTTGACCTATAAAAATAGATTAGATAAAATGGGTTTAGCTAACTTGAACAAATGTATGTTGTCTACATTCCCATACTCTGAAGAGGGCTCAAACCACACATAATTCTCCCACCTAGTTGTCTATGTACAATCTTGTATATATATTTAAACACTCTAAAACCTATGATTTTGAACTTGTAATAATATTCAAACTTGGGTCAAAGCATTTTCCTTTGTGGGGTTTAAGATTTGGAAGCTTTGGGGTAGTTTCTCTCAATATGAAAATGTTTTCTAATGATAGATAAATGCTTACTAGATAGGAATTGGTTTAGCCATGTCATACCCTATTTTTGATAAATAAATAAATGTTTTGTATTAATAGGTGTAACACTAGATAGATATAAGAATGCTAAAGATGTACAATAAGTAATAATTTTGATTTTAAAAATTGACAAATATGGAAAACTTTTATTTTAAGTAAATACTAAGAGAGATGTACTTAGCTCAAACTGAGATCTCTATTGATTGTTAATGATATCTACAAGTAGAAATCAATAAAATATGTGATTATGCACGTTCAGGATCAAGAACAGAATTTAAAACTACTCCTAGATAGGTTTGTCATAAATTTTTTGTATTAGGTATAATGTTGGGGATCTAAGTTGATTGTTTTATATATCTGAAAGTATAAATCCACTAAAGATGTGATTGTGCATGATCATGATCAAGAAAAGAATATGGAGATGCTTGTGAATAGGTCCACCATAATTGATATCAATAGAGAATGCTCAAGTCCATTGATCATAGACTTGTCCCAATTGATTGTGACTGGTGACCAACAGAGAAAAATAGAGAAAGAAAGACTAGTAACTTGTATCTAGTTGTGACATGATTTTAATAGTTATAGATCAAAATTAAAATCATAAAATAGAGACAAGCAAAGCTAAACTTGATCTTCACTCCACACAACATTATATTATTTTAAATCATTATTCTTCCAAGAAAAAATAATTCCATGTGTGTGAAAAGGATGCAACCACTTGACATACAAATGTCTGAATCCTCCCACAACATTTACCAAATGTTTGAGTCGTCCCGTAGAAATATCCATAGTAAGATAGTGTTTTGTGCAAATCACTTCCTATAAATTATTGTCTATGGCTACCTAGTACTACCATATATTCATGCAAGAGGCAACAACCAAGGTATGGGCATCTAAATGCTAGAATATATCATATATTACATCCATGTTATCAAGCAATGGATTGACAATATTCATATTTTTAGTCTTTTTAAAAGAAATAAATAAATGTGAAGTCTTATTTTTGTTGATGGTTAGACATATCAATTAAGATAGGTTGATGCATATGTGCATGTTCCATCCCATCATATTACAGATATATTTCATCATATTACATATATATATATTTCATCATATTAGTGTAGGCCCTATCTCTATCTAGACTAATTAGTACTTGAGCCCCTATCTATGTATATGAATTCATATCTCTATCTTAACTAGTGACATCCATATCTTAGCTTAGAGCATAATAACTCTAACATTTTAGTTAGTTTTCTATCCTCAAATTTTGAAAAGTAAGTACTAATCAAAATAGATTTTGAAAAATGATATTCTAAATGGTAACTCCTATAGATTTAGAATCAATTTTAGAAGATGCAGAGTGGCCCTAATTTTTTATATTTAGTAAAATAAATTTAAAGTATAAAAAAAAGGTAAACTTATACTTATGTAAAACCAAAGGGTGTACACCCTTTACTAAAGGATGTACACCCTTTTTAATACAAAGGGCGTACACCCTTTGTTTCACATGTTTCAAATTTATATCATTCACTAAAAAAAGTGTTTAAAAGGTCATACACCCTTTAAAATAAAATTTATTTGAATTTTTTAATTTCCTTCCAAAACTAGGTCAAATTTAGGCTTGGGGGGGTTCGAACCTACCCTACAACCTATCATGGATCAACCAACACCACTTTTAGGAAATGTATGTGTTTTTTAGAGTCTTCACAAACACATATGATTAGACAGATTTCATTATATATAAATAATGAAATCTGTCTGATCATATGTGTCTGTGAAGACTCTAAAAAACACATACATTTCTTAAAAGTGGTGTTGGTTGATCCATGATAGGTTTTAGGGTAGGTTCGAACTATAAACACCACTTTTAGAAAATGTATGTGTTTTTTAGAGTCTTCTCAAACACATATGATTAGGAAGATTTCATTATTATTGTGGCTTCCATCTTGCATCTAGGGACAAGTGGTCTTGAGGTTAAAATGGGTGCTTTGTCTCCTAACCGGGTGTATTCAAATACCATGAATAGGGTCATATAGGTTAATCTCAACCCATGACATCGTGGAAATGTCATTTTTCACCCACGATCCCTCAAAGATAGAGATATGACATTGTGGCTTGCAACTTCATAACATTTCTTGTTAATGTTGCTTAAGCCCAAAATTATTGCAAAAAAGGGAATCCACATGGATTTGGAGGCTATGGCTATGGGAATGCATGTAAATTGAACATCTCGAGGTGTTGGATTTAAAATCGGAGGTCCTAGAATGAAAATTTTCTATTGAAGGCAAATAACATGTCTCTTAACTACATGAAAGTTGCATTTTAGGA
Source organism: Torreya grandis (assembly GCA_037957365.1). Lineage (NCBI taxonomy): Eukaryota > Viridiplantae > Streptophyta > Pinopsida > Cupressales > Taxaceae > Torreya > Torreya grandis. The sequence continues at coordinate 2,406,966 of JARHVA010001959.1, read as the reverse complement.
TTGATCGATGAATCCTCTACCAAGAGTTCCTTGATGTTTTGTAATGAAAGATATTTAGGGTGAAAGTAGTAAAATCCAACACACATGTGGCAATTCTTTTGATTTATGGATATGACTTACAATTTCTATTTTACAGTTGTTCAAAGTTTGCCTAAAAAACACTAGTTTTTCCTTATAGGGATAAGTGGTCTTGAGGCTAGAATGGGTGCTTTGACTCCTAACCAGGGATACTCAGATTCAAATAATGTGGTCACAGAGTTTAATCCCCACCCTTGACATGGTGGTGATTCTATTTTTCACCCACGATCCCTTAGAGATAGAGATCTTTCACTGTGTCTTACATCTTGCATCTAGGGAAATATCATACTGAGGTAGAAATAGGTTCTTTGTCTCCTAACTAGGTATATTTGAATGCCAATAATGTGGTCATAGGAGTTAAAATTAATCTTGGATGTGGTGGTGATGTTAATTTTTAGCCATGAGGCTCAAAGATAATAAACAAATTTTTATTGATAGTCTGCCATGGTAACATGGTTCTATGTATAATGAAACTTGCTTTTCTTCCAACCAAAAGGGATAGTTGGTTAGATTTATTATATTCATCTTGTCCTTACCTAAATAAAGATAAATCAATTCAATTGAAGGATAATTTCCACTTATTTTAAGGTCTAAGTAGTTGAAACCTTCAAGCAACCCTATTTTGTGCATTCACACTCATTTGTAGGCACTCAGAAGAATATTCTTTTGTTTAAGAAGTAATATTCTACAAATATAAGTATAATAGTATATAAGTATAAGTATAAGAATTTATATTTAAATTTATCATATAAGGATAATTATAATATTCCATTCATGCCTTGTGATAGACCTCACATGTAGTGAAAACCACCTTTACATTGAAGCATGTGCAAAAACAATTTGTGCCCCTCTTCATCACACTTTATGTACCAAAGGTATTTTAGTGTTTTTTAAAAGAACTTCATTGATTGTATCTCCTAAAATAATTTCATGTTAGCAATATTCCCCTATATAAATGGGTTGATGCTTGCATCAAAACATCTAGCTACTTTTATCCTTCGTGCAACCTCAAGAGCTTCATGTGCATCCAAATATGTCTTTGATGCATGAATTTTATTAAAGAGGGCCATGGGTTCTCAAAAAGTCCACATAATGGTTGGCCTTATCAAAAATAGATATTAGACTATAAACATATTATTTACAAATAGATAGCCCACCACCTTACCAGTTTTACTTAATGCAACAACACAGACAAAAAATTGGAAAAATTTAGACATTTATAGAGAAAAGCTCAAAACACATACTTATAAGTTATGCTTTATATAATGGATTTTACATAATTACAATCAGATTAATTTTTTTATTGTATTCTATCTATTTAACAACAAACCAAACCAAACTATAACACAAAAATAGTTGTATTTACTTCTAAAAATATATTCTGTGATCATTGCAAGGTAGATTTTTAATGTTAAAAAATGTTTAAGGCATACAATGATGTGAACATGTAATAGAATATGTAATTAATTAAAATAAAATCCAAAACTTGAAATCAATGATAATATTTATAAAGTGAAATGATGAACAATATATAATGTATATAAAAGCCATAAAATCCATATAAGTTGTACAAAATGTAAACACAAGTGATACAATACCCTGGGTTAATTTTGTATAGGCATATGAGAAAATGTCATAAGACATGATCCTAATCATCAAAATTCATTGATCTCTTTGTATTTATTGTAGAATCATCTCCCTTGGATGCCTTGCTCATAGCTGGAGGTGTCAGATCTAGCTGACTACAAGTCCTTTGGTCAATAGTTTGTTGTAGCTTCAAATATTCATATAAAAATATGGTTATAAAATTTACATGTATTGGATCAAGATACTTAAAAAATTAACAAGTTAAGTTTTAAAAATGATACAACAATAATTAATAGGTGCA